>CM052437.1:35893377-35927165 GCA_028533085.1 Varecia variegata
ACTGAAGCAGGATCCGCACCTCTCACCTCTCACAAAAATCAACTCACGGTAGATAACAGACTTAAACCTAAGGCATGAAACTGTAAGAATTCTAAAAGAAAATGTTGGAAAAACTCTTACAGACATTGGCCTAGGCAAAGAATTTATGAGGAAGACCCCAAAAGCAATCACAGCAACAACAAAAATAAATAAATGGGACCTGATCAAACTGAAATGCTTCTGCATAGCCAAGGAAACTATCACAAGAGCAAGCAATCTACCGAATTAGAAACAATATTCACATGCTAAACATCCGATAAAGTGCTGATAACTAAAATCTATATAGAACTCAGAAAAATCAGCAAGAAAACAATCAAACAATCCCATTAAAAAGTGGGCAAAGGACATGAACAGAAACTTTTCAAAAGAAAATAGACTAATGGCCAAAAAACATAGGAAAAAATGTTCAACATTTCTAATCATCAGGGAAATGTAAATCAAAACCACAATGAGATATCACTTATCTCCAGTGAGAATGGCCTTTATCAAAAAGTCCCAAAACAATAAATGTTGGTGTGGATGTGGAGAGATAAAAACACTCATACACTGTTGGCGGAACTGCAAACCAGTACAACCTCTGTGGAAAGTAATGCGGAGATACCTCAAAGAGCTAAAAGTAGAACTACCAATTGATCCAGCAATCCCATTACTGGGCATCTACCCAAAAGAACAAAAGACATTCTATAAAAAAGACATCTGCACTCTAATGTTTATAGCAGCACAATTAACAATTGCAAACATGTGGAAACAACCCAAGTGCCCATCAATACATGAGTGGATTAATAAAATGTGGTATATGTATACCATGGAGTACTACTCAACCACAAATAACAGTAGTGATCTAGCACCTCTTGTATTATCCTGGATAGAGCTGGAGCCCATTCTACTAAGTGAAGTATCCCAAGAATGGAAAAACAAGCACCACATGTACTCACCATCAAATTGGTATTAACGGATCAGCACTTAAGTGCACATATAGTAATAACATTCGTCAGGTGTCAGGCAGATGACAGTGGGAGGAGGGGATGGGTATATACACACCTAATGGGTGCAGTGTGCACCGTCTGGGGGATGGACATGCTTGAAGCTCTGACTTGGGTGGGGCAAAGGCAATATACATAACCTAAACATTTGTACTCCCATAATATGCTGAAGTAAAAAAAAATTCAAAAAAAGAAAAAGAAAAAGAAAGAAAGCCCCCCACTCTGAAAAAAACAAACAAAATAACCCCCAAAATTAAATAAAATAAACTTGAAATAAATAAATAAATAATAAAAAATAAAATAATTTATTTTGAGTGTTACTTAATCTAACAAAAGGAATCAGCATAAAAAGAGGTAACTGCTAGAGCTATTCAGAGTTGTTATTAAAGTAGGTTAATAAACTTCCTTTTCAGCAAAAAGGTAAGGAAGCTGGCTATTCACTAAGTTGGATCTTTTAAATTATCAAAGTAATAAATAAAAAATTGTAAAATAAGCAGTCTCGGCAGACCAAAAATAAAGCACTTTTAAAATAGAAATGAAGAAGTCTAAGACAAGAACTCAAGAAGGAAGAAGAGAAATTGTGGGGCTCTAAAATGCATGCTCTTCCTCTGCTAACTAATCCATTTAATACATTCACAGGTAAGTAAATATTAATCTCTCCAATTTGTAGTTAAGAAAACTGTGAGATTCTGTGAAATCAAGTCGTTTGTTCAACCTCCAGCTTAAGTCTGTTGAAAGGACAGAATCTCTAGGCAAATACCACAAGCTCACACAGTGACTAAGTTCATCTTTTGTGTGAACAGATAATATGAATTTAATTTTCCTAGGGATTGAAATAAGTAACACAATTTTATATGCACACAAAAATCTAGCTCTAAAGCACCTCAGTGGATACTACTGATAGAACTGAATATATTTTTTAAGGATTCTGTGTCACTGATCTCTCACTGTTAAAAAAAAAAAAAAAAAAAGGTATTTAGGTGGAGAAGAATACTATGATTTGAAGAGCAAACTGCTAATTAGTGGTAGAACTGAGGACACAGGTTTTCCCACTCACTGTCCAGAACGCTTCTCACTTATTTTCATTTGGAGTGTATTTTCTAGTTCTTGTCCACTCAGTCACCAGCTCTATCTTCTAATTCATAGATTGTAGTACGTAATTACATTATTAGGAAAAATGCAGAGTAATGTAATATTTTGCTTCCGCGCAAATATTCCAATTTAGCAGTAAAGTATTTCTTCAAATATAAGAATGACTCTCAATGGAATAATATCTTTTGTTAATTTAGAAGAAATTTTCTAGTTATTCCTTGGTTGCCATTAGACAAAAAAAAAAATTCTCAAATACAGTAATTATCTTATGTTTCTGAAGATTAAAAAACAAACAAAAAACCTATTGGCACAGATCTTTACTAACGACTTTGAAGTTCCTTAATGATGTGAACACCCTAGTATTTAGGTTCATAGGAATAAAATGTATTGGTAAATAAATAATGGATAATGACATAGAAAATAAAATTTCAAGAGTTTTAATATCATTTAATTGATGAAGAAAATATGAAAAATATCTATATTAACTAAGATTTCCCCATGTCCAAACATAAAGACATAATCTCCCACTCCTCCTCTAGAGATACTCTAAATTCCACAGAAATCTTTGCCAAATGCCTACCATGTGCTAGTATCCTTGGAAGATTCTTTATATTTCATATTCAACAAGAGGTGAAACTAGAGACAGCCATATTTTGTTCACCCCGTTTGCCAAAACCTGCAATTAAAGGAGTAAAAATAAATGGTACTTTTCAGAAACCATGAGTATTTGCCAGGTTACTGGCCCTTTGTGATGGCATCAGAGAGGGGGCTAATGAGCAAGTCCAGATGAAAAGAAAATGTCTGGTAGAGTCAATGATTTAGCAGCAGAGACAGAGACAGGGTTTGAAGAATGAGTTGGAATCTGTGGTCATGCAGGCAAGTGGTTTGCTAACAAATTGTTTTATGTCATGTCCACAGAAGTCAGGCAGTGTCCTGGGTGCAGGGATCCAGGAAAAAAATAAAGCAAGACTTCTACTATGAAATTTAAAAGTGAGTTGATTTGGTTTTCAGGCATGCGACTGTCATTTTCACTTTTGGATATTTCCCATGGCAGTGTGAAGACCTGGAGACATAAAAGGTGAGGAGAAGAAAGAAAGGATTGAAGTCAATTATAATCTCAAGTTTGGGGAAAAAAAATTAATGCTCAATTATCTTATATTGGGTATGCAGAATGAAATTTTAAGTGGATAATGAAGTATTATACACATTCTCTTTAGTGTTATTACAAATGAGAAGTATCGCAGTTAATAGTTTGTACAAACTGTTCAACCAGACCAATTCATGATTAAGCCACTTAGGAACAACAGGATTTAGGAACTTCTCTGAGCCTCACACTCTTGTTTCCAATGTTGGGGTAATAATAGTTCCTACTTCACTGGATTGTTATAAATATTAATGGAGGAAATTCAGATAAAATGTAGAGCAATATAAGCTGATAGTAAGTGCTTCATAAAATTTAACTATGAAATTCACATTAATCAATGCATGATAATGGTTATAAGTTTGTGCTGCATTTTTTGGAACAAGACTCTATATCCACAGAATAAATCAACAAATAATGGTTAATAAATTAGTAGAGTTATTGATTTATTTTTAAATAGTGACTTGGAATTATTCCCCCAGGGAACTATCTACAACATAACTCATGGCCCTATCTATACCTAGCAGTTTATTTTAAAAGTAACACAGCATAATGAAAATAGCAATGGCCTTCCTTAAAAGCTGATGTACCTGAATTGGAACCCTAATCCCTTGCTGCCTTAATACTTTGATTTAATTTCTTATAGTCTTCAGTTTTTTCATCTGCAAAATGGTAATTACAATAATCCCTACTTCGTAGAGCTGTAAGGATTATGTTAGATGAAATTAATTAATATTTTCTAAAACACTTAAAACAGTGCCTGTCACATAGTGTTATAAAAGCAGCTTTCAAGTAAATTATTTCTAACATATGCTTACGTAGATTTCACTGAAGAGAGAGAGCAAGAGCATGGATGAGAGAGAGCAAGAGCCAGACAGTACACACACACATACACACACATAGACAGGGAGTTACTTAAACTTCAAGAGAATCACAATTCAGGAAATAGAATGTTCCTGTTGTTTAGGATGGTAAATATGGCAGCTCAGGGGTTACGCTGTTAAAATTATAGAGTTTAGAGGTAATGTTATTTCCTTCCATTTTGCTAGGTAGGCAAAATTAGACTGTAATAACTCAATTTATTAGACTCAGCCAGATAATACGAACTCAATATTCAAAATCATCTGGTGTAGGACCACAGAATCATGATGTCTTCCCCTACAAGATCACGTAGAATTCAAATACTAGAAGAGTAAAAAAAAATTGGAGTTGAATAACTACCTCTAATATAGTTGTGTATCTGGTTTGCAAGGTTAAAAATATAATTTAGGGGCTGTGCTTAGTTTTAATTTTAGAGAAGTTTGTAGTTTTCTTCAAGTAATTTTAAAGTTCAGGTAATAAACATTAAAAAGTGTTCACATTTTTTCCCTCCCCACTTGCCTTCATGTCCTAATTTAAATTCAAAATTCATTGAGGCATGCAAGAAGAGCTGTTATTTTGCATATGGGACTAGAAAATGGAATGGCAGTATCCCTGTTGTATGAGAAAATGGGATAAATCCAAGTAAGTTACTTTGCATTTATAAAGGAGCAATGAGCTAAAAATCTCACAGCCAGATTCACACAGAGACATTTCTGCAAAAAAAAAAATTTAAACCACTTTCTTTGGTAAGAAGCCACTTTGGGGAATATTTTTTATCTTTTCAACTCTTTTTCAACAGTCAGTCTCTTTCTTTCTCTCTCTCCCTTCTTCCCTCTCTCTTTTTCATTTTAAAATTCCTATGACAACTTCTAAAATTCATTCTCTCAGACACAACTCTCATTATCCTTAATACTTTTAGAAAAAGTAATTTATCAGTGGTTATTTGAGAGGAAGAATATAATTATTGCCATTGTAATGTAGCAGAGATATTTTCTATTCAAAAGCCTTTCAACAGTAAACAAATAACTTGCATCCAAATGATAGAATGAGATAATATTCTGGCCCAAATCTACTCGAGGTTTAGTATAGAAAACAAAAATAGCTTACCAATCTAATCTACATTTTCAGCTAGCTGAAAAAGAAAAGTAAAACAAGAAGAAACGGCAACAATCTGTGTTTACTGGATACAGGTCATGAGGGTATGTGCAAACTCACAGACCAGTACCTCTGTCAGCTTTACAACCCTGCTGAAGGTTTGGAAGGTATTGGAGCATACACTTGGCATATATTATTCTCTCCTCCAAGACCTTACTAAACCTCTGGTCACCCTGTTCACTGCCCTCGTGTGATTTGAGCATTTCCCAGGAGTGCCGATATCCATAAATTAATGTGATCACTTTTAATATAATCATGCCCCCATTAAACCAGCATAAGGGAAGTAAATGTCTTTTGTCACTTTTCATAATCGGATTTAGCCGTGTTGCACAATTCTTAGTCTTTCATCCAAATTTATTTCTGACTAAAAGCATACATATTTGAGACAATATATTACAACAAATAATTTCATGATCTACAGCTATGAAACAGAATATCAATTTTCCATAAATCATACCCTGATATTAATTTCATCTACATAATACTGAAAGTGTTTCATAATACTGAACATAGGATAATGCATCCAAGGTTATAGGCTGCTCTGGTAACTAATATTCTAATATTGCTTTTTATTTTATAGGCAGAGTCTCCAAATTTTGTTGTTTGATGTGTATCAGAGAATTTCATAAAAATGTAAAAGGCAAAGCCATATTCCCGACAAATTCCTCCAAAAATTCTAATTAAAAGATGAATTTCTGACAAAACAAACTCAAAATTTCAATCATGTAATTAGCATTCATGACTCACATGCATATTAACAATTTTCTTCATTATATTTGAAGCATATCACTATTCAGTTTTTAATATTCATTTAAACACTATGAAGTGTCATGCAGATTCTATTAATCAATGAGTCATATATATGTATGACTCATTAATATATATTAATATTAAGATATATGTATTAATATGTAAATATAACATATAAATATAATATATATTTTTATCTCTCTCTCTCTCTCTCTCCCAATCCACCCATACACATACACACACACATATATACACACATGCTCTTTGCTTCCTCTGTATTTGTAATGCTAATGGGTTAGTTCTGGCTTTCAGCGTCTGTCTTTCCTCTGGTCAATAAGCTCCCAGATGGTAGCTGGTCTCCAGATGTTCTCTGTCTATTCTCTCCTCTATACTGCTACCACTGTTAGCTTTCTAGAAGATAGTTTTTATAAAGACATTGTTTAATGATTCTTCTCTGGTTATGAGATAACCCCCCAACTCCCTAACAGATAAGGCTTGCAAGATGCTCTACTCTAGCCTCCAAGCATGCTGTTCAGCAGCTCCTCCTTTCTCTTCTCCATTTATGTGTATTTTGCTCCAGCTAAAAGCAAACTTCTTACTATTCCTGCTCTTTTGGAACTGAAAGGTTTAGAAGATATGTCTTCACCCCCAGAGTGATTTTCTCATGAAAACTCTTACTAGACATTAATTTCCTAGCTTATCTATCACCTCATCTAGTGATATATATATATAATATATATAAAGGTATACTATATATATAAAAGAAAAGAAAATTTATGGGGCTTCTTTCTGAGACCTTGGGTGGAATGAGTTGCCCTCATAAGAAGTTACATATTTGTTGTCAGTTTTCTACCATATTTCATGAAAAAGTGACACGTTAAGACTCTTGTCAAAAAGATGGGTTTGTGGAGGAGATGGTTAATATTGCTAAGCCATAGCTACACTGACTGTTTCTGGTCTGGGTGCACAATATCTATTATAAATGGAATAAAAAATACCATTTTCTATTCACATTTGCATTTATTTATTCTAACACTGAGAAGATCAATTTTACCTTCTCTTTCAAATTTTGAATGTTTTTAATCTTTAATGACTTCACTAGCAGGGATTTGGTAAAAGATAAGATTGAAAATGAGGCTTCACAAAGAACTCAGCTTTGAAAATCTCTCTAAATCCTTAATAAGACTCTCAACGTTGTTCAAAATGACCGTAGGGTCATACAAAAATATTATCAGGTTTTACAAGTGAGTATCTTGGGTAGGAACTGGTTGTCCAGAGGTTGGAGGGGAGATAAGTGGTTCTGTTAATCTCTTTTGTATAATACCTGGTGCTGCAAGGGAAACCTATGGGTACCTAGTACGTGTTATTGCAAGATAATGAATATATAAGGAAGCACTATGGCAGGCAAGATTTGTAATCTTACCATGTTCTCATCCTACATCACAGTTAGAGCATTCTCAGCAGCACAATGAAATTGCTGCTTGATTGCAATGCTAGTGAAAATTCATTCGAGCATGGTCTTAGGGGTCAATTTTCAAATTATAATATGAAATTTAATCAACTTTCTCTATGGCTTATTTTTTAAAGTCCATTTGCTATAATGATTATTGCTTAATGACTATGGTGCTGCCTAGGTTCTTGCTGCCCGGCCCAAAGTTTGGTCTCTGGTCTGGCAGCTTTATGAGCATCACCTGGGAATTCATTAAAAATGCCGAGTTTCAGGTTCCACCCCAGATCTATTGATTCAGAATCTGCATTTTAACAGAACCCTCAGTTGATTCAAATGCACATGAAAGTTTGAAAGGCATTGATGTAAGCCATCACCAAGCATAATTTTCCGGATTCCATTAGTTTGACACAATCTAATAAGCTTAAAAGGTAAAACTAACATTAAATTATTCAATCATAGCACACTAAGGGAAAGAGTATTTGCTGTCTAATTCTGGAGTATTTTTGACCACCAAATCATAATTACCTTAATAATCCCCTATTATGAGTCAAGTAGTTTTATCTGTACCTCTCTTTGGATCACAATTCCTACTTTGTATTTTAGTTACTTATGTTAAAAGCCTCATTTTCTAAACAGTTCTTTAAAATGCTTGAATATAGGAACTTATTTATACTCCATAGAACTTAGAAAACAGTAGGCTCCCCGACATCCAGAGTTTATAATTACTCGATATTGTAGATCACTGGTTTATTGGAAAAATAAATATTAGTTTATTTGTTACCTTGGTGTATGTATTTTGGATATTGTATAGCATATTTTAACCTTTCAGTTCTTATATGTAATATTTTAAGTGCTCATATTTTTTTAAATATATATTATTAATATTATTTATAGTTTTAGTAATTCCATTCATGCATATGTGCAAAAAACGTTTATTATCTACTCTATGCCAAGCAGTGTTTTATACGCCTGAGGAACAGAAGTGAACAAGACAACCAAACCTCCTCTTTTTATGGAGTTTACATTTTAGTGGGAAAGAAAGAAAAATGAATAAAAACTCTGTAGTAAATCATTTGGCAGTATTTGCTCTAGGGAAAAATAAAGCAGGAAGCATAATAAGGGATGAAGAGATAGTGAGAAAGGGTAGAGGGTAGAGGGTGCCCCATTGACCTTTATAGGGACTAGAATCTAGGAGTGAGGATTAACCTTAGATGCTTGAGTTTTTAAGGTAGTTGATATAATTGGGGAAAAATGACATAAAGTAATTAATTTTGATGATCTCTATACAGATAATGGTGAGAGACTTACGAGATTTGGGGAGCTGTTAGAGAGAGTAGGGTCTTACCAGGATGACATAGAGTTCTACAGCCTGTTTCACTCTGGGCAAGGATGACTAAGAGACCAGCAATGGGTTGGCCTATCTGGAACATGAAGATTTATTGGGTCCCATCTTGAGTCATATTTCTAAAAGCACTTTATTTCCTATATCTCATTTGATCCTCACTTAGGCACATGATTCAGAAATTATTATCCTTAATTCGTGTTGAAGGAAAAAAAAAAGGCCAGAGATTAATTAAATTTAGTTGGTGACCTAGGTTTGCTAACTTAAAGGCAAGCATCAGACCACATTGTCTACAGTGAAATAAAGTAAATAAAATTTACACTGAAATAAAATCTAGATTTCATCCCAAACCTACCATTAATTCAAACCAGTAAAGCATACACAATGTAAGAAAGAGAGACATCCTTTCCATTGCTGTAGTCCATGAACCAAAATCTTTCCAGGACTGCCCTGTAGGTTTTGCAAGGCCATTGGTTAGAAAACCATGATTTACCATTCCCACTCTTAGAAATCTTTCCCACCAGGTTTGTGAGCTCTGAATCAAAATCAATTTTATTAGACAGTAATATAAGGCAGAGGGGCAATGATAAATTAAAGCAGAAATCTCTTGTCGGGAGGAAAGTTTGAGTTATCTGGAGTGTCCAAAATGGCATGTCCCATATACATCCACGTCCTCACACTGTAAACAAGTCACGGCTTCTTCCCGGTTGTTTAGCTTCAAGGCAGTCAGGCCTGGTGAGATGCTAAGCAGAAGTGGCAGGAAGGCTAACACAGTGTCACAAAGAAGGCAGTTCACCTCAACCTTTCTATATAGAGCACCCATCCCTGAGAACACTAGCGTATCTGCATGAAGTAGAAGTCTCTGCTTTCCTGTACTTCTGTTCACATACGAAACATTTAAAATAGCCTTAAGTGATGAAAACCTTGAAAAGTTTTTGAAACTGAACATACACTTGCTGGCAAATCTTTGCTATTCATAGCCTCCAGGTGAAGTGTTCAGCCTCCACCCTCTTTAGCACTGCATTGTGATGGGTATCACAACATTATCTTATGTAATGCTCTGATCCCTCAGCAAGGATGGATGCCTGCCTTGCCTACAGATGGTTTAACTCCACAAACGTAAAAGGGAATGAGGACTCTCAGTCCGGGACATTGCTGAAAAGCAACTAATTATCTAGCTCCTTGGCTCTCAGTCCTATCGAAATCACCCTGAGTCAGGGAACCGTGTGGTTACTGGCTCCTGAAACCTTTAATATTATTCTGTAATTGCTTTGCAAGTGTCAGGTTAAATGTAAATAACACTTTAACTCCCCTAATTATTCCCAATGCCTGCATTTATAATCCAATCTGTCAATAATCACTTGTAGCCCAACTTTTATTTCACTGAAAGCTACTTGGGGGATCCATGAAGGAAAAAAAAAATTGTGGTCTGAGTAATTTGCATTTTATTAGATGTATATAGTTGGATAACTGAAGAAAAATAACATTTACTTTATTTTTTCTTTGTTTTTTTAAATTACTTCTCACTATAGAACACAAATAACATATTTAAAGAAACAAAAAAAGGACACAGAAATAGCTACTGTTTTCTTTGACTTCTATAGGGCCCTCAGAGCAAGATTACTTACCTCTATCATCTGTCTACATATCTATTTATCAACTATTTATCAACATGATGGGACTGATAAAGAAAAGAATTAAAATTACTAAGGAAATACTAATTGCCAAGTATTTTTCCTGCAATAATATATGTTTCCTTAGCAATCCTGTGTGTTGGGAATTACCCCAATTTCACAGAAACTCATTGGAGAAAGTTATCTAGAATTAGTTGTTTGACAAACATCAGAATTGTTATTTGAATTTAGGATTTTCTATTATTCTACTTTCTATTTCTAATTCAAGTGTTTTGTCCTTTCCTCCATACGATTCTGCCTCAGGGCCAGGAATTTGACGGAAACTTAGGTGGGGAAGTGGTGTTATTTTTCACTTGACAGTCCCTCCAAGTAGAAGTTAGCACATCTTATTCCACTGTCAGACGTTTGGAAGACAGATGGGTCAGAAATGAATAAGACAGATGAATTCTGGCTGAAGTCATGATGACATCTGAACCAATTACACTCTTTTTTTTTTTTTTTCCCACAGATGAAGTTTCACTCTGTTGCCCAGGCTGGAATGCAGTGGCAGGATCATAGGATCATAGCTCACTACAGCCTCCAACTCTCAAACTCCTGTGCTCAAATGATCCTCCTGCCTCAGCCTCCTGAGTAGCTGGGACCACAGGCCCTCACCACCATGCCTGACTCCCAAGTTGTGTCCTTTGCTCTACACTCCCATTTCTGCTACAGAATAGTATAATGAATATAAGGATTAACTGATTTTATGGCAATTATTTCAGAGATAGATTTGACTGTGGTTATTTACAACGTTATAGAATCATATATAGGTTAAGTGTCACTTTTCTGAACTACTTGAGACCAAAAGTATTTTAGATTTTGGATTTTTTTAGATTTTGAAATATTTGTATATACATAATGGGATATCTTGGGGATGGGAAAAAAATCTAAACACAAAAGTCATTTATGTTTCATATACACCTTATACACATAGCCTGAAGATAATTTTATATAATATTTTTAATGATCTTGTGAATAAACAAGGTTTTGACTTCATTTTGACTGTGACCCATTGCAAAATTCACAGGTGTAGAATTTTTTTATTTTTTTTTTGGTGAGATGGAGTCTTACTCTGTTGCCCGGGCTAGAGTGAGTGCCGTGGCATCAGCCTAGCTCACAGCAACCTCAAACTCCTGGGCTCAAGCGATCCTTCTGCCTCAGCCTCCCGAGTAGCTGGGACTACAGGCATGCGCCCCCATGCCCGGCTAATTTTTTCTATATGTATTCTTAGCTGTCCATATAATTTCTTTCTATTTGTAGTAGAGACGGGGTCTCGCTCTTGCTCAGGCTGGTCTCGAACTCCTGACCTCGAGCAATCCTCCCGCCTCAGCCTCCCAGAGTGCTAGGATTACAGGCGTGAGCCACCGCACCCAGCCTAGAATTTTCCACTGATGGCATCATACTGGTGCTCAAAAGTTTTGGCTTTTGGAGCATTTTGGATTTCAGATTTTCAGATTAGGGATGCTCAACCTGTACCTAAAGTTCAAATGGTGCCTTCAGATATTGGACATTCAATTCTTCTTATTCAACCTCTAGCATGACAATCAATTCCACAACTTTTTCTTTTCAGAGTTAAGAATTTGAAGATCAATGTTGCCTTATTCCATAAAGATAAAAATTAAACAAATGAACAAATTTTGCTTGTTCATTATAGTTATTACCAATAAAATCATGGTGAAATTGAAGGTTGAGAGATTATTTTCTTTCCTTTAAGATTAGATATTTCCTTTAATATTGTAGTCATTGAGAGAGGATGATAACACAATCTAACCATGAATACATTATGTTAAAAGTTGTTCATTAATATCTCTACAAATTAGACCAGATGTTATAAGACTCATAAAATGAAAGAGGCATTAGAGGTTATATAATCTATTATTCACGTAAAAAATGATACCCAGGCCACTTATGTGATTAACCCAGCATTTAGACAGTCTCTGCAAGAAGTAACTTCCAGCCCACAGTTTCTGAATTCCTCTCCAACATCTCTAAAAACACTGATTTCCTTTGCTTTCCACTCCCCCCCCATTTTCTTGACTTACAGATATTAACAAAAAGGCAAATTTTAATTTTGCATCTATTTTCTATCATCATAGATCTAAAAATAGACTGAGGTGACAAGGTGCCATATAGTTTGTTTGCTCAAGTATGATACAGATGCCTTGATTTTCAATGAATTGTGAAGGCATTCTGCAGTCTGCAGTCAGACACCTGCAGGCAATCAAACACACTCCTTCCCTACTGCACCTCAGGCCACAGCTCCTGGCAAGCACATCACAGCAGTAGTCAACCATTGTGTTGCATGGTAAAGAACACCGGTGAGGAAAAGTGAGGCTCACGAAGGGTTGGGCGAGCTTTGGCTCTCAACATTACCCTGTCAGAAATAAAGTGCTTTTATCAGGACCAATCAACTCCTCATTACTCATCCTCTGGATCTTTGCCGGCTGACTCAGATTGCCACTACCTAGTCGGGACAAGAAAGTTAAAGTCCAAATTCTCTACTCCAGCTTTGACACAAAAGCCCCATTTATCTAGTACTGAAGCATCACTCGATGTAACCTTTGTATAAGACGAAGCTTTTGAAAATGTATTCACCTTTTGAATCCATTAGGTTATTTTCTACAAGTTTATTGCCTCAGGTAGAAGAAAAAAGTTGATATATTTCTGAAATTTTAGCTAGATATACCAAATACGATAATTCTGAAACACAATGACTTTTTTTTTTCTCCTATGGTGCCAAATTTTGCCTGGCTATTTTTATCACACAATACTGGCATGCCAGGTTTTAAAGGGCAGTACAATTTTTTTTTAAACCCACAATTTTCTCGTGATCTGATATGTTATCTTGAATTTTCCCTTTTTAAGATAAAAGTATTTCTTAAAAAGGAATACGTGACCCAAGTAGCAAATAAACATAAGAATGCACAAAGAGGAAATCAACAAATAACTCATACACAATGACTTTGAAAATATTTGTATATATTTCTGTGCACATGTACATTTCTTTTCTTAAAAAAATGGAAATATCATGTACAAAATCTGCTTTTCTTGATTTAGAATTTGATAGTGATTATTTTCCCAAATCTAAAGCCATTATTTTGTAGCATTTTAAAAATCTTTAGAGTATTTCATTAAAGTACAATAATTTATTTTAGCAATTTAGGTTGTTGGACATTTAGATCATTTCTGATTTTTCACTATTATAGATAAAGTTTGTTGAATATTACATTTATCTTTGCACAGCTCAGAATAAATTCCTACAAAGGAGCAGCAGGTCAAGGGATATACTCACTTTTACCTTCAACAATTTTATATCATCTTATGCTTCTACTACTCAAGGGATCTTATTTATTTGTTCATTTAAAAAATGTTTCATGGTTGCCAATTCTGTGCCAAGCACTAACCTGGGTACTGGGGCAATGGTCAAAGAAAATAGACACAGCCTCAGCCCTGAAGATGGAAACACAGTCTATTTAGGAGAGAAGTGATTAGTCTAATAATTACATTCTGTTATGTATTTATACTAGGTAAACAGTGTAAGACAGCAGGAAGGAAGCTGTATTTTCTTTGTATTATGTGTATATTTTTAACTCTACTATAGTATATATACTTTTTTACTTTTGTATTTTTTATTACTAGTGTTAGTCATTTATAAATTTATAAATTAAATGGGAATGTCCTATGCCCATTATGTTATCAATATTGATTTTAAAAATGATTCTCATATTCAAATGTTGATCAATTATATAAGCATATTGACCTTTTGTCAGATCTTATAAGTATTTTCCCTCTAGATTACAAAGCAAGATTATACTATTTTTGACATACAGAAGTTTTACTTTTTGTAGAAAAATCTACCAGACATTTATGCTTTATGACTTAGGTGTCACACTTAGAAAGGCCTTTTCCCACTAAGATTACACAGACAAACCTAACCTTTTTGAATTTGTTGCTAGAAGTACTTTGACCTGCTAAGAGGAATTTACACATCTCAGAAGCAGAGTTAATCTTTAGTTATAAATACTTCGCCTTTGTCAACCTCATGGTCTTATTTTATTTATGGCTAACCCTCTATTATCTATGATATTGAGCAAGTTATAACCACACATGTTGAAAATGGTTTTAAAATCACCACTCTGTAAGTGTACAGAAATAACCTAGGGTTGGTGGTGTTCATATCGTGTGTTAGCACACAATTCCATGTAGCTACCCATGCTCAGTCTTGGGAAAGATTTGCATGAAGAGTCTATTTTGTTATGATGGAAAGATACTAAGTTCTCTGCCAAGAATCCTGGCTTGTGTCTCAAATCCACCATCAACATAGCGAAATTTGGGGTATGATTTTGACTTCTGAGCTCCTAGTAAAGAAAAATTAAAATAATCCCTCATCTATTGTAAGAATTACATTACATTACCTAATTAATTCAAAAAGCATTTAATGACTTTTTTGGCATCTAGCCGCAAGAGGATATACATATATTAAGACAAAAATTCACATACTAAAGAAACACAGTGAAGGCTTTAAAATAATCATTTTCATCAAAGTTTGATGAGAGTTACATGAGAGATGTGCTCTGAAAACTGAGGAAGCACAGATGATGGGTACCTGGCTCAGACAGTGAGAGCCAGGGAAACTTTCCCAGAAGAGCTGATGCCTTGGCTGAATTCTACAAAAAAGGCTAAACAGCCTCTTGAAGAATAATGGCACAGTGTGTTTCTAGGCAACATCCTTTCATAAGACATAGCATGCTGCTTTAGAACAGCAAATAAATCCCTATGGGTAGAGATGGGGTGCAGAGGGTGCGAAGAGGCTGGAGAACCTGTCTTTGTATGACAGCTTAGATAGTTTTGACTCCAAAGACTATGGATAATCACTGAACATTTTTAGCTGCCAATAACATGATCAGAAGGAAAGAGACAAGGTAATTTCAGAAGTGAAAAAGAACATACAGATATATTAATGCCTTAGTCACCAAATTTAGAAATGTTAATGAGCATCCAAGAAAATAGCCTGAGACTAGAAAAATTAAAAAAATCCACAATATAAGTAGTAACATTTTAATAATAAGATTTAAACATAAGGTTGGCTTCTAAAATTGTTATGCAAATTATAAAATACTTATGGTAAAAAAACAAACAAGAATATTCAGGAAGACTCTGAAAAATAAATTATAATAATTAAAAGATTATGGTTACAGATGCATGAATACATATATAGACCAAAGGAACAGAAGAGAAAGACTGGGAATAACCCAAATGCATATGGAAATTTTGTGTATAATAAAGGTAATTACCTCAAATTAGTGGAGTTAAGATGGACTTGTCAATAAATGATTGTGATTCAACTGGGTGAGAGAATTTACATCCATATCTCTTAATATACATAATCTCCAAATAATTAAAATATTTAAATGTAAAAAATAAAACTACACATGTGTTCAAAGAAAATATAGGTAAATAATTTTATAAAATTGCAGCAGGGAAGATTTTTCTATTTATGAACAAAAATCTAGAAACTATGAAATTATAAACTGAGAAAATCAACCATAAATATATTAAAAACCATCTTCATGGCAAAAATTATCATGCAAAGTTAAAATAAGAATATGTCACAGGAAACATATTAATATCCCTAGAGAGATCAATAAGAAAAGAATCAATAGTTCATAAGCTAAATGAGCAGAGTATAAACATAATTCATAGAAAAACGGATATAAATAGTCCTTAAGCAGATGAAAAGATGTGTAACTTTAATTAAGAGATATGCAAAAATCCAAAAGATTAACCACACAGTCTGTTGATAGAACAATGGAGAAAAGGCATTCTCATAAATTGTTGGCAAAAATGTGACGAAGAACAACTTCTATAAAGAAAAATTTGGCAATATCTGTTGAAATTACAAATGTATCATGCTTAGATTCTGTAATCCCACTCTTGGGAATCTATCCTATAGATACACGTGTAAGATAAGTGTACAAGGTTAGTTATTGCAGCATCTTTTGTCATTGTAGTATACTTGCATATTCTAGAGTTTGGAAGCAAAATAAAATTTAGGATACAACTACGCATCGAAATATAATGGAGTACTTAATAAAATGAATAATCTCTCTGTTCTGACAGTAAATAATCTCTAGAATATATTTTTTGATTAAGGAAAGTTTATAACAGTAAAGGGCAGGAGAGAATATATATTAGTGTCTCTTAGAATAAAGAAACAATCGGGGAATACACAAAAACCTGACTAAAATTGGTTTCACAGGGAGCGGGTATGATGGAACAAGACAAAGATTAGAACCAAGACTTCTCATTGTATACCTTTCATATTGCTTTGATTATTACATGAATTATCTATTTGAAACATAAAATTAATATAAAATAATAAAATATGGCATAAATAGAAATACTACTGCATATACATATATAACTTTTACAGAATATATTAATATAAGCAACTGAAGTAAATAAACAATATTTAAAACAGAAAAGAGTGTCACATTCATTTTTTATAAAGTATTTACTTAAATAATTATTTCATGAGGAAATAACTTCAGACATTTACTATAATCATAAAATAATAAATATAGATACCTTCTATACCATTTTAGGCACTTATTTGTACAGTTGTATGATAAAACATAACTATAACCATCATAACAATAATAAAAGGATACTTTTAAGGTTACATAGAACAGAAAGCAAAAATACCTGTTCTCCTTCAGCATATCACTAATTTGAAGTTCTAGGAAGTTTAACCTATTTGCATACTATTAATATAGTAGAGATGGAAAATGTCTGTGGCTGCACGGTTTATAAAAAGCACTGTTTAATTTTTAGTGTTCCTCTGGGAAGTTTATTTTGGTTTCCTTTCTTGATGAGAGTGGTAAAGCTCCAATAAAAGCCAACCAAGGCTAAAATCAATAGCATCATCAGTCACTTGCTGCTTCTCAGGCCCAGTTTGTTCTGCTGTAACATTCAAAGTTGTGCCTGTGAAAAATGGAGCTCTAACCTTGGAAGCTAGAGCAATTGAATGCTAAAATGGATTTGACTACTTTAGAAGAAGTCTTTCAAAAGCCTTCAAGATTCTTCTGGTGACAAAATATTTACTCCTACAAAGCTTCAACTCTAAACTGCATGAAAATGACAGACTTAGACAGAAACTATCAGAAAAATGTACAATGAAAATATGCCAAAACACAGATCACAAACACAAAGCCACAGACAAGAATACAACCAGGTCTGTGGTTATTATTGAAGGAGGGATGATGGGTAATTAAGAGAGGAACAGATTCTGCCCAATATTACCTCAGGGTTTTGATGGAGAAAGGAATGAATGCTCAAAACAAAAAAATGGAAGGGTTAAACATTTTAAGTTAGCAAGAAGACAATAGAAGAAAGAAGGAGGTAGGGGCAGTAATTATTTGGTACATAGTCAAATGATTCATTGAGCTTTGTAGGAGGGGATCAAAATAATAATCCAATAGCCACATTACCTTGCATTTGGCCTTCATATTTCTATTCTTTTTAAACAAGTCTTTTAAAATGGGTGGGGTAGCGATACTAGACCTTGGCAAAGAAAATTAGTATTAATAATTTAAAGCTTGAGTTACCAGTAAGTAGTGGACCACCTGAGGGATTCTATAAAATAGGTGCAAGCTGTCATCTTATACAGTTGTAGGGGCTTCTAATCAGTGATTGGATTTGTTAGTTTCAGTTCCCTGGACCTACATTTTGTTGTTATTGTTTGTTTCCTTGCTTGCCTGCCAGTAAAGGATCAAACAGCAACATATCTTGGAAAAATATAAATAAATTAGTAGTTTATAATAATTACTTTTAACATTTTCTTTTAAGTTTTAGGTATTATTAGGCAGCTGAAAGAAGATTTGGCATCTCGTCATTATATGAAGGTTTAAAATGAAATCAAGGACACTTTAAAGTGACAGATGGAACTTTAACTGCTCACAGGGAGAGAGGGCTGAGGGTTCTTAGCGCACTGAATTTCAAATACAGTGATTGTAAAAACTATGAATTTGAAAAGATGGGTTGAAAATTACTCATTTCTTTTTATAAAGATGAATGATAACAAAACTGCATGGCTTTGAGTACATCTTGGAATTCAAGGCATTTCTAATTCATACTTGATATAGGGAGACTAAGTTGAACTCTCTTCAGAATAACTTTATGTAAAACCTTTACATAAATGACAATGCACCCCACCAGAGCCATCATTCTCTATGCCATTGTGCCCTGATTTTTGAGCTTATGTCGTGTGTTAAAATTAGCCTTTGTACATTTTTTGTGTGTTTCCTTGTCCATCGTCTCCCTCTCCCTGATGACTGAAAGCTACATGATGGTGAGGATCATCTATGCTTTCTTCTTCTTCTTTTTTTTTATTTCAAAGTATTATGGAAGTACAAATGTTTTTAGTTACATGGATCACTTTGGCAATGCTTGAATCAAGGTTGAAAGTGTTCCAGTCACCCAGATAGTGTTTGCTGTACTCATTAGGTAGGTGTTCACTCATTCCCTCCTTCCCCCTCCCCCCTGCTTGATGTCCATTGAGTTTTACTTCATTCTATGTACATGTGAGCTCATCAGTTAGTTCTAATTTATTAAATTTCCAGAAATTTGTCCATTTCCTCAACGTTTTTGAGTTTATGTGCATAGATGTTTTCATAGTGTTCACATATTTTGTATTTCTGTGGTATCAGTTGTAATATCACTTTTTCATTTTTGTAATTAAGCTTATTTTTTTCCTTTCTCTTCTATTCCTTGTTAAGCTAGCAAGAGGTCTATCGATTTTGTTTATCTTTTCAAAGAACTGACTTTTTGTTTTTGATCTTCTGTATTATTTTGTTTTTGATTTAATTTAGTTCTGCTCTGATCTTAGTTATTTCCTTATTTCTTCTGCTGGATTTGGGTTTGGTTTGCTCTTCCTTTTCTAGTTCCTTGAGATGTATCATTAGATAGCTGATTTGTGATCTTTCTGTCTTTTTGATGTAGGCGTTTAAGACTATGAATTTTCCCCTTAGGACTATTTTTGCTGAATCCCATAGATTTTGATAGGTTATTTCCCCTTTGTTATCCACTTCAAGGAATCTTTTAATTTCTATCTTAATTTTATTATTGATCCAATAATCATTCAGCCATAGGTTGTTTAATTTCCATGATTTTGTATAGACTTAAGTGTTTCCCTTGTAGTTGATTTCCAGATTTAATCCACTATGATCTGAGAAGATACATGGTGTGATTTCTACTCTTTTGAATTTTCGGGGCCATGTTTTGTGGCACATCATGTGGTCTATCTTATAGAATGTTCCATATGCTGCTGAGAAGAATGTATATTTAGTAGTTTTGGGGTAAAATGTTCTGTAAATGACTATTGGGCCCAATTGCTCTAGAGTCCCATTTATGTCTAGTGTTTCTTTATTTATTTTCTGTTTGGACGATCTGCAGTTCTGTCAGTTGGGTGTTGAAGTATCCAGCAAATACGATATCCCTATTCATCTCTTTGTTTAGATCTAGTAAGGTTTGCTTTATGAATCTTGGTGCTTCTGTGTTAGGTGCATAAATATTTAGATTGTTATGTCATCTTTTTAATTGCTCCCTTTACCATTATATAATGACCATCTTTGTCTTTCTTTATTATTGTTGATTTAAAGTCAATTTTATCTGATATAAGAATGGCTATACCTGCTTTCTCCTGGTTTCCATCTGCATGGAATATTTTTCCATCCCTTCACCTTGAGTCTGTATGAGTCCCTGTGGGTTAGATATGTTTCCTAGAGATAGCAGATACTTACTTGGCTTGTATTTTTTTTTTTTTTACTCCATTCAGCCAGCTTATGGCTCTTGAGTGAGAAATTAAAACCATTCATGTTGATTGATAGAACTGATATGTGGGATGCTGTTTTGTTCATCTGGTTGGGTAGTATGCTATTGCTTTGTTTTACCTCTCGTACTACTATTTTATATGAGCTCTGAGCTTTAGCTTTTGGATGATTTTCCTCTGGTGGGTGACTCTTGTGCTGATCCATGTATAATGCAGTTCTGAGTATTTACTGCAGGGCAGATCTGGTCTTTACAGTATTAGCTTATCTGAAAAAATCTTTATTTCTCTTTCATTTGTGAAACTTAGTTTTGCAGGATACAAAATTCTAGACTGGCAGTTGTTCTGTTGAAGAAGAATGAAGTTGGGGCCTCAATCCTTTCTGGCTTATAAGGTCTCAGATGAGAAATCATTTTCTGTTAGCCTGATGGTTTTCCTTTTTAAGTTACTTGACGTTTTTTCCCTCTAGCTTATTTCCCTCTTTCCTATTGACTTTGGTCAGTCTGATGACTATGTGTCTTGATAATTGCCTCTTTGTAATGAATCTCCAGGTGTTCACAAAGCTTCTTCTACCTGGATGTCTGAATTTCTAGCCAGACCAGGGAGTTTTCCACAATTAGTCCCTCATATAGGTTTTCCAGCTCTTATGTGTTTTCTTCTTCACCTTTAGAGATACCTATGATTCTTATATTTGGCCATTTTATATAATCCCATATTTCTTGTACGCTTTTTTTATTAATGTTAATTCTCTGTTCTTTATTTTTGACTGACTAAATTCATTCAAAAGAATTGTCTTCAAGCTCAGATTCTTTCTTCTGCCTGGTCTTGTCTATTCTTAAAACTTTCCACTATGTTTTGTATTTCCTAAAAGATGTTCCATTTTTTTTTCAATATGTCAATCTCCTTAGTGAATTTTTCACTCATTTCCTGAATTTTTTTTTCTGGTTTCTTTGAGTTGGTTTTCCATTTTCTCTTGGATTTTGTTGAGCTTCCTTATCATCTATATTTGGAATTCTTTATGTGTCATTTCAATACTTTCATTTTCATTGGTATCCACTGCTAGAGAGCTGGTGTTCCCCTTTGGGGGTGTCCTTTCACTTTAATTTTTTATACATCCAGAGTTCTTTCACAGATTCCTTCCCTTCTGGAGCAGCTGTTTCTTCTTATTTTTGGATTTTCTTTGTTTACATGGGGCTCTCCACCTATTCATACAGTTGTGTTTGCAGCATATGTTGGGTAAGAACCTTTGGCTTTGCTTGTGGGTGCTTTGATGGCATCTAGGTTCTGCATGGATGCCTTGGTTATGGATATCCTTAGTGTGGTAGTTTCCTCATTTGCTAGTTGTTTATAGGCTCTAGCAGTGCTTAGCTATGAATGGGCAGATTCCCTATCTCTCTTTGATGAGGAAGATGGAAGTCTTTGAAATCCTTTCTCTTTTCCCTCCCCCCTGGTCTTCTTAACAGTGTGAATTGTATTGGCACACCCAGTTTAATCTCTGAGACAGTAGGTGGTGCTTGAAGGTGAGAATCAACCACACCCTACATGATTGAGTCAGTAAATGCTATAAAGGGCATGTCAGTAGGTGGTGCTTGCCAGACAGAACAAGCTGAAATGTTGTTTTTGGGTGCTGTGATCAGCTCTAGTCCATCAGGAGAAGGACTTGAATGCCCCCAGTGGTGGTTGGGGCCCTGGAACTTCCAGGTGCATCTTTATTTTTTGCCACAGCAGAGGTGGGGCAGGGAGTGAGGCTGGGTGGATGAGCTTCCCCTCAGACTCCACAAAAGCTGGCAAGGTAGCTGTTTTGGCAGAGGTCAAAGGTCTGCTCCCAGTTTCTAGGTGTAACCAGCAGGGAGAGGCTGTAATGTATACACACAACCAGAAAGTCTGCATGGGGAGGTGGGGCCATCTGAGATTCACAATCTTGCTGTCAGGAGTGGGTTTTGCCCTTCTCCCCCTGCCCTGCTCCATGGTTTCCCTCCAGTTACTGCTGGCAGGCAGGAGCTCAAACTAGCTGAGCTCTCCCACGATTGTGCTGCAGGCTCAGGAGTTTCCTCACGCCAGGATCCTGGCCTGTGCTGACAGCACAGCCTTCCTGTGGGGGGAAGGGTGTTCTGTGACTGTGCTGGAGCTAGGACTCAAACTGCATTCCCTTCTCAGTTCTGCCCACGCAGGCTCCCTTGCCTCCTGAGATAGTTCGCAAATCTCTCCTCCATGTCTGTTAGCAACAAGATTGAGACCTGGGGGTTCAGGATCCCACCTGTAGGCCTGTCCTCAGGTCCTCACAGATCAATCCCTGACCATGCCAGGAAGAAGCATGCTGGTCCCAAATTGCCTATGAGGTGCTCAAGCAGGTTTGACAACCCTCTGCTTCAGGGTACGCCCTGCTCTAATGGAGCCACCATGCAAGCAGCACCAGGGGGGGCTAGTGAGCAAGGAGCTCATAGTCTGAGCACCCCTCAGTCTGCTGCAGGACCTTAAGAGGAAAGGTTTGAGTGCCATTCTTTGTGGAAGCCTCAGTGTGGTGGCTCAATTGTCTCAGCAGCTGTGGCCTGGGGTGGGTGGGGGTAAGGAGATGAAAAGAGTCTTGATGGAGGAAAGCTAGCACTCTGGTCATCTCTGTCCCTCCCTCTGGAAGGCACCCCACCTGGAATGTCCAGGCTCTGGCATCATGCAGAACCTTAGGAACCACTGGACCCATGTGGGTCCAGCAGTCTGAGCCAGAATTGGGAAATGTTTGTGTGGGAATGAGGAAGATGAAATCCGAGGCACTGAAGCCCCCTGAGGAGGACGAAGGCACATGGTGCCTGCCATCCTGGCTTGGGTCTGTGGTGATAACAAGTACCCCGGGGGAGCTGGGAGCCTGGTGCTTTGTCCAGAAGCTCCCAGTTCACTGGTGGCAGCAGCTTGTGGGATCATGGGTGTAAAAAATCTCTCCAGGGGCTTGGAAACCCACTGACTGTCAGAGTTGCGAGGGAGGGAGAAACAAACCACTTCACCTACTCTTTTCGCTGGACTCCAAGCCTTTCTGGGGTTGATCTCATCTGATATTTCTGATATTTTGCTGCTTCTTCTTCTACTCCTCAACTTCTTCCCACATAGTCTCTTGTAGGTTCGGGCTCCCTTCCCTCAAAATTATACCCAATCTATGTTTGTTTGTTTGTTTCTTTTTCATTTAAAACTTTTCCTTCTGACTGAGATGCTCTGGCAGCTGGTGTCTCTGGTCCGCCATCTTAAATCACATCTTTCTTTACAATTGGAGATGTGGCACAGAGTAAGTGCTCAGTGAATGTTTACTGAGTTAATGAGCACAATCAAGCAACCCAATAATAAAAACAGAAAGTTTTTATCTTCTATTTGGAATCGAGGTATGAAATCATATAGTTGATGTTCTAGAGGCAAATTTCCCAAGAAAATTTGGTCATTAAAATTTTTATTTTTATGTTTCTTGACAGTCTTATGCACATTCTCTGATTTGTAGATTTTCAGGGTAATAGATATATTTGCCTGGCCCAAAGAAGAACAGATCATATACTAAGCCTAAGAAGTTCCTTTAGGACCTTCAATATCCTTTCTAGACTCCAGTAAGCTTATTATAGAACAGTTAATTTCTATCAAGAATATATGGTGATTCTTCTAAAAAAGATCATCTTGCTGTCCCCATTTTTTTTAAATGCTGAAAATATAACTTGCCTAAGAGAATATACAAGTATATTTTCATATCTGAGGAAAGGTGTTTCTTTTACACATCTGAATTTATTTTATATATAATACTATTTTAAAATTCTGAAAATTTCAGGCACCTTTCTGAAAGCTATATTTGTTGCCACAACTCTGTTGGCTAGGCATTATTATCAACATGCCACACACGAGTAAATGAAGCTTCTAAGAGGATAAATACCTTGCCAAAATTTCTCAACTGGTAACTGATGGAACTAAAATTTAAAACCAGGTCATCAAACTGTGAAAAGTTCATACTCTTAACCACTTCCCTACTACTATTAATAGTTCAGACTAGAATTTTATTTTTGTGTCTGAAATAGGCTTCAGAGATATGTTGTAACCCAGGGTTTTCACAGAGCAGAGTGATGTACTGGCCCCATTTCATGAGGAATGTAGATAGAAATGGCCACAGATGGATATTTGGCTGGGAAAAAAGTTGAGAAGAAAAAAAATACATGACTTGTTTCTACCTTTATGTCCTTCCACATTATGTTTCTGACCTTAATGAAATTTCTGCCTAGAAAAGAGTAATCTTGATTCAAATTGAGCAGAACTACACCAGCCTTGGTCAATAATATGACACTCTGGACACAGGGATTTAATAGCCTCATTAAGCCTAATTACAATGAAATTCACAGACACATGATCTCTAACAAGGGCTTTTGCCATCCTTTCAATTAGTTCATAGGGCACTTAATGTTGGTTAACTATTACTTCAGCGAGAGGATGTTTTAGAGAGGAAATCACTTCTGAGCTTTTCAGACTAAGTATAGGAGACTACATTTGAGTCATACAATATAGGTGATTCTTTCTCTCTGCTAGCATGTTTTATTTGGAATTCATATAATTGGCTATTATTGAGTACCTACCACATACAAGGAACTAAGTTACATAAGGCAAAGGATAAAAAAGTGAGCAGGTTGTTTTAAAATTATTTTCAATTATCATTTAATTAGAAACATAACTCATTATTAAAATTATAATTTCAGCAGGGGAGAAGGAAATAAATGTCTCCCACAAAAATATCCTTCCATCTTGCCACCCTTGCCAGAATGTCATTCCTTGAAGTATAGTCAACAATTACTTTTTAATTATTTATGTGTTTATTTATGTAATCATTTAATTATTTTGCATGTATGTGCTATGTATATACATGTGAATATTCATAATAAATCTGTTTTGTGTAAGATCAAAATGTAATGATATAATATGATAATGTTCTGCATCTGTTCTTAATGTAATAACAACATGTCTTTAGATATTCCAAAATGGTAGAGAGAGATTAGAATAAAACACTACAAGCTAATGAATGGATATAGCAAAACCACTTAACCAATTTCTATTGAAGGATATTCATTTCCTTTGCTGCAACACTGTAGTGAATATTCCTACTTTTATCTTTGTACTTTCATGCAAAAATGTCTGCCTGATGAACTTCTGTTAGTGGAATTGCTGGGTCAAAATATATCTGTGTTTTAACTTGAATAGTTACTAAACTGTCTACCAAATATGTTTTACCATTTATGCTATTTATGTGCAAAAATGGTTGGCAAACAACTATATAAATAGCTTTTTAATAATAAAAATAAAGGATATATGTCATTAAAAATATTAAATAATACAGAAGGAATTACTGTATTTTTTTTTTTTTACTATTTTCCTACTCTTGCTCCAAAGAGGATTAAATTTTAACTCTTTTAATTTTATTTGTCCTAAATTCTTCTGATAATAACTTCCACATCTCTAAATTATGTTTTACTGAGGTAATTAATTAATTAATTTTAGATACTATGCAGTCCACTCCTGCTATGACAAATGAGAATTTGGCTTATTTATATGATTGCCAGCTTCATTCTCCCAAGTTGGTTCCTTACTACATTCCACAGTTAATAATATATCATGTGTTTCTATAACTTTCTATAGCTTACACAAAGCCTTATTTCTAGTTCCATCAGATGTAAACAATTTATCCTGGAGTCTCTCTATTCAATTGAAGACACTTCCCCCTTCTTCTCCTTCTAGTCTATCGACTGCTTACACACTGACCTTTTTATTTTACCTCTTTATTATCAAGACACATAGCATACATATTCTGTTCTATAACTAACTTAAGCCTTCTATATTTTGTTCATACACTAATTGTAATATAACCATATTTTCTATGTAATCATAATTAAGAGAGATAATATATGTGATTCCAGTGATATAGGTTAGTCATCCAATAAATGTTAGTTTAATTTGTGAACAAAGATAGGCATACCACACTTAGCCACCCTTCATATTTTGCATATGCATATAATGCTATTTGTCTCTAAAGTAGTCCTTAAATGATGTTTAAGTACATTTATCAATTCTATCAATGTCATGCATATATATACATATATATAGAGAGAGAGAGAGAAAGAGAGAGAGAATTGGTATAATTAAATACATACATGCATACAATTGCCACTAAAAGACAGTATAGTACCAATATATAATTTCCCTGTATTTTGACTGTAATTTTACACTCTTGGTCAATTGCAGCTAACCCAATAGACTATACTATAAACTCTTAGTGAGAATTGGTACCCCATGTCAAAATGTTCTCTGAAAACAAGCACTTTACCATGACTTCCTGTTTGAGTGTATATGGTATGTTGCTTATTTCTCTGTGAGATCTCATTCTACTATATATTCAGTGTCCCAGCAAACACTTTGACCCATTAAGCCTGACAAAGCATATTAAAACAAACCCAAAAAGAACACCATTCTTTATTTTCAAATCCAAATATTATAGAACTTCCAGGTAGAGAAAAAAGGTGCAGATTAGGAGCTAAGTAAGATTGTGGAAAGACATTTGACGTTGTAAAGACGGCTATAACCTTCTCTAAAACCTGAAAGAAAGGCCCAACACTCGTGAGATTCACAGTCAGAATTAACTTTGCCTGGACCCAAAAAGAAATTTTAAAATGGAAGGGTAATTGTCAATATATGAGGTCAGAAACACAGCTCTATAGAAGCCATGCATATCTCTGGTTCAGTTAGTTTCCTGACTACCTATGTCTCTTTTGTGAAACAGGGTATATGTGAAGGAATTCTAATAGAAAAGTCAAAACATACTGTATTTAATATCTAGGGGCCACTATTCATTAACTATAAACTTAGACATATGAATCTTGGACTTGTGTTAGGTTACATAAAATTCCTTCCTAATTTATATCTCCCCACATTAATTATAAGCACATACACACATACACACACACACACACACACATACACACTACATTGGTGGTTTTTTCCATCTATGTATGTTATTCCATCAGGTAATTTAGTAGAGAACTTAAATATAAAATTTTTGAGCTGGAGTATCCATATGCCAATGAGGAAAGCATAAACTCCAATTTGCTTAACTAGCAAAAAGTATAAAGATAAGGGGAATATATGGGGTAGAATGTAGGATAATGGCAAAGGGGCACTTATGATAATAGAATTCAAAGTGATACTAGAAATCATAGATTCCAATAGCAAATACAAAAGTATAGAAAGGAGCAGTTTCTCTGAAGAGATGAGAAAATTAGCTAATTTTTTAAAGTCCATGTTTCACAGGAAATAAGAAGACAATAAAAACTGGAGGCAGTATAACAACCTAGAAAGCAAAACTGGCAAAGAAAATGAAGTTTACAGAATTGGAAAGGAATGAAAAAATAACTACCGACTAAAACTCATCAGGGAATACTTTTTTAAAAATGTGAACATACATAAACCAGCAGGACCAAATAAAATGGATCCTTGGGTGTTGAGGGAATTGACTAATGAACTGCTAGCACAGTCACAATTGTAGCTGGAAAATCATGGAGCGCTACTGAGAGCCAGAAAATTGGAAAACAACAAGAAATGTGGCATCATTTACTGAAAAAGGGAAGCATTGTTCTATCATGTACCTTCCAATAAGTTGAATGCAGACATTTTAAAAAACAAAATAGACTATTAGAGTTGCCCTACTTGAGTTCCTCCCGGGCAAGCACTTTAGTGTATATGGTATATGACTCAATTTGCAGGACAAGGGGAAATGCCATAAATAATATTTTCTAAAGAGTGTAATTGAGTCATAATCAACATAACCTACTTGGCAAATCCAGTTGTTTCTCCCATAATATCGTAGAGAGGACATATAACAGATATTAAAAGCCCTGTAGTTAATTAAATATTCTTGATTTTCATAGTTTAGAATAATTCACCAAGCAAAAGATTAATTGCAATGAAGAGGAATAGGGGAAATGAGTCTTAATTTTATTTTTCCATAGAGATCCCATGGGCTTAGATGTTCAGCAGGGCTGCATTTGAGTCCCAGCTCTCTCAATTTATTTTTTGACTAGAAAAATTTATCAAATCTCTCTGATTCACAGATTGTTCATCTAGAAAATGTCTAACAATAAAGAGTATTTATGTATTTATATGTGATATCTTCTATAAAAGAAATAAGGAAGCTACTGTGAAAATTAAAATAGATAACATCAGAAAACAAACTGATTACATAGAAGAGACCTGGGAAAATAGTAGGATTTCAACAAAATTTAGTTCCATTTCCTCTCTCCATCTCTAACACAACATCCTTCAACTCTCTATAGTATAGCAGTTAAGCTCCAAACATAGATAAATGGGAGAGACCTAGTTTTTAAAATTCATAGTCATTAGATTGAAATAGAAGATCTCCATAGGAAAATAAAAGTTCAGCCTCTTGGTAAAATATGACATAAACTTTGAATAAGTCTTTCATTTATCACACAGAGAACTAAATTTCTAACTGTGTTTTTTTGCTTCTTATATACAACTAGATATGAGAGGTATTAGAGGAAGATGCTATACTTTAATGGAAGTAGAAAAATACAATCATGGCCTATTCATTACTGCTAATATGATTAAAATCAGTATGTTTAGAGCTTTTTTCATTTTCTGTAACAAGGTGGCAACTTAGATTTGCTTTCTTTGAGTTAATGTAAAAATTACTACAGTTAACTAACAGCATGAATAAAATATACAAGAATTATTGAAACTGGGGTATTTACCTGGCTCCCACTCAAGAGTTTTGTTTACTATCTTCGTATCTCTACAACTAGCCTGGAACTTCTTTTCTTCTGTTACTATTATCAGTTAGTATATCCGACAATGGAGATGGAAAGTCTGCATTTCTAGTTATTCAAAGGTATATTCTTTTTATGTTGTACTCGGGAATAAAATATTTCTATTCTCCTACAGAAATATAGAGTATTATTTGGTCTTAATAATAGCAAACTTCCAAAATTGATTTTAAAACTCTCCCAATCAACTAATGAAAACTGCAACAGCCAATGATGGCCTGTCCCCCACTTCTTATTCTGACTGTGGCAGCCACAATCCTGTAACTGAGGCCGAAGGTCATCCAATCGCAAAACACTCCTGCTTCTAAAAGCCCATTGATTTCTGATATGTATGTTTCCCAAAACCCACATATATGATCAGTACTGTTCTTTGTTCAGAGATACTATGTCTTATAGCTTATAAGCGTGGCTCTCCAGACCTGAGAAAGAAATAAATAGGTTTTTATTTCAAATATTAAGTAGTAATTTCTCCTTTCCACATACCTAGACAACAATCAAAAAACTTGAAATTACATTTCAAGTCATTTGTAAACAATTTCAATATCTTTTGAGTCAGGTTGTATTATATTCTATTCACACTAACAATTTCAGAGACTGAATCAAAGATGACTAACTCTCCTGGGGTATACAGCAACTTCCTAATGTATTTCTTCCTTAAACTCCAAATACATAATATTTTATGGGCTATCAGTGAATCAGCATTTGCTTAAATTCAAAGAAGAATCTATAATGCAATAGTTATACTTTTTACTATTTTATGAAAAGGAATAGGAAATGGATTTGTTCAGAAAAGAAGAATTATATATAAAATACTGGTGCCTTCTGGGGTTCATGTCCTAACACTACCTGTATAAAGGCAAATATCAGCATTTAATTTCATCTTTTTAAGATTGTATATGCTCAATAGAATCTTTTTTTCTCCTAGGATAATTATAAACTCATTAATCACTATTCAAGCTACTGGGAACCACTTTGCAAGATCTATTATTTACTCAACTAATTTGTATAGAAGCTCTTATGCTGGTGGTCACTCCACAGGGTAGAAAAACAAACACAGACCACCAAAAAAAAATCCCTTTATGAAATAATTATGATGGTATTCTACTATAATTAATTGTCTTAATGGCACTCTAAAGTTCTGAAGAACAATTTACTAATCATTGAAATATTGTAACTCCCTACTATTGAACTTCTGTCCATCACATTTTGAAATTCTACACATTCTCTTAAATTAATGTGGGGAAAATGAGACATAGGTTTTCTATGAAAGAACAAATTCTAGAATTCAAGAGAAATCATTTGAGGTAAGGCCACCCCTTCCAGATAAGTCAAACAGCTAGTGTCTGTTAAGGTATCGGCCCTATAATATAAGCTGTCAGAGGAAGGACTTAAGTATACATTATTTTGAAATTCTAAAGACTATTTTTTTCCTGCAAAGCTCAGTGAAACTCACATAAATCGAAGAAATATGATTCCTTTCAGTAATACTACACAAGGTTATCTTTGAGAAAAATCAAAATTCTCATTACGTTGAGTAGCTTAAAGAAATGAGCCACAAATCCCACCAGGACCATCTGCCCTCTTTCCCCACCTCCCACTCAAGGGGCTAGAAGAGTTCACTCCTCAACACTTGATCTGGTAAAGCCTGGGCAGAGGGAAATCTATCCTTTATCATCTGGCTTAGTGTAAAGCAATAGAGTTTGCAATGCATAGACACCAAAGGCCTGGACAATATTCTCATGAGAAGAGGAAGTTAGAGACATCTTTTTTTTAATTTGTTTTTTTGTTTTTCTTTTGAAGACAGAATCTGTGCTTTGTCATCCAGGCTGGAGTACAGCGGCATAATCATAGCTCACTGCAACTTTGAACCCCTGGGCTCAAGTAATTCTCCTACCTCAGCCTCCTGAGTAGCTCGGATTACAGGTGAGTGCCAACATGCCTGGCTAATTTTTAAAAAATTATTTTTGTAGTGGCAAGGTCTCACTATGTTGCCCAGGCTGGTCTTGAACTCCTGGCTTCACGTGATCCTCTGACCTCAGCCTCCCGAAGCGCTATTGTTACAGGCGTGAGTCACCATGCTCAGCCACAGAAACTTCTTATTGAAGGGGCTGGCAGAGGACCAGGGCATGATTCTAAGGGGTTTTATCATATAGGTGTAAGGATAAAGGAAACATCCACAAAAGATACACTCCAGAGCCTCAAAAATTATGAGATTACTTTCTCTTCAACACATGCTGCTTAATCTAGCTTGTGTTTCAAATAAAATGAGATTGTTAGATAAAAATAAAAACCTGAGTATATCTGTAATTTATTGATTTTTCTGACTTTTGATCACTTGAGCTTTATTTCCCATTTTGAAATATGAAATACTTCAAATATAGGGAACATTTCTGTGAATAGCATGACAAAAAGCAATGGACCCACTACACTTATTTTTTAAAAAAATATTAAAGATATTACAGATGAAATTGAAGCCAGCAACTAGTCTTGCCCCCACACGCCATAAGACCCTCATTCCAAGGGGGTCCTTCCTTTGTCCAGAAGGAAGGAGTGTCTTATCACTGAAGACACAGAACACAGAGAAGAATCTAAACTAATAGGCCTTGCTGAGTTCCCCTCAATTTATTACCATTAGATCATATCCCTTTTGTCCAATCATGTTTTCCCACAACTATCTACTCCATCAGACTTAGTATGAGATATACACAAATTTCCCTGTTTCTTTGGGTCTTTGTTTTCTTACGAGGAATCCTATATTGTGTAAAATTTATTGTATCCTTGTCGCCTGTTAATCTGTCTTTGCCGGTTTTATTTTCAGGCCCATCCTGAAATGGTTGAGGAAATCTTTCTCCCCTGCAGTTGAAAGACTGTGTTTTGTTTTACATTAGGAAAAATGAAAAAAATTTGGGAGCCATTTGGTTCTGTTTCTTGTAATGCCTAATGTGTCAGTTATCATAGCCTCTCAGCTCCGAATATACTCATCATTGTTCTGCTTATGATACTGTTAAATTTCTTCTTTGCCAGGTGGCCTAATTTTAAGCTTTGTAAGTAACAGGCACTGCAGGGATACTGGAAAAGGAAAGGAAATTTCTTTCTGTTTCCTCTTGATAGGCTCCTGCAGCAGGCAGCAGCCATCAGCGCATGGCACATCCCCATGGGCACCATTGCCCCAAATCCCAGGAAGAATGTTCCCCTTGCACTACTTATGGTAGGTGATTCCCAGTAAGTCTCATGTATATGCATTTTCCCACAGACAACCCCCCTAAGTACCCTCATGTTTGCCAGTGGATTCCAGATACAGCAGCTCCCTCCTGATGGCTTCATTTGGCACTCTGGAGGGTAGATTCAAGCCACTTTTACAGTGCAGAACATTTATATGGTTGGCTTTCTTGGAACTCAAGGAACAGGGAGATAGATTCCTAAAGATTTCCACCAATGGGATAACTCAAAGAATGTCTCCACCACTTAGTGGATCATAGCAGTGTCCTTTTTTCAGGAGGTCTGGAGGTAGGGAATACTCTTTCAGTTTTCTTTCTTAAATGTGTGCTCTGCTTTATCTGCTATTATATTTATATAATGTCTGGCCTCAGATTTTTTTAAAAATTTGTAAAAATATTTTACATTTTTATTTTCACATTTATAATTTGTATTTTCTTCTCCATAAATTTCTAGTTTTTCTTTTTGTTGCTCAAGCTGTATTCTTCATTATTAGGTTCCCTCATTTGTTTAGTTTGCACTTGCCAAGTTTTCTAAGGCTGAGAAGCAGATAACCAATATAAAGTCAATTTTCTATAGATCAAAATGAGAGTATTTTGGCAGATATCTTAGGGATTCAGTAGCTTATTTCTCTTTTGTGGACTTATTGGTATTGTTTTCCACCCAATCTTTTTGTTTGTTCATGAAATTGGATTCCTGAGAAAAAATAAAACCTGCATAAACATTTATGATTCAAATTTTTATTCTATTAGTATGGGGTTTTTAATCTTAAAGCTATTTTATTTTTGTAATATGTCTTACTTCATTTTTTGGTATTCTCTCTGCCTATCACTGCCATGCCTCATGAACACAAACACACAGACACATGCACATGCACACACACAAATACAGAGTCACACACAATTTACTCCTGCAAATAATACACATATAAATGTACAAATTCTCCCAGGTAAAGCTAGTATTATCAAAAATATTTATAAAAAGTAGTATATCCAAAAGATTACTTATTCAACAAATGGTGCTGGGAAAACTGGATAACCACATGTAGAAAACTGAAGCAGGACCCACACCTTTCACCTCTCACAAAAATTAAATCACGGTGGTTAACAGACTGAAACCTTAGAAATGAAACTATTAGAATTCTAGAAGAAAATGTAGGAAAGACTCTCACAGACATTGGCCTAGGTAAAGAATTTATGAAAAAGACCCCCCAAGGCAATCACAGCAGCAACAAAAATAAATAAATGGGACCTGATTAAATTAAAAAGCTTCTGCACAGCCAAAGAAACAGTCATGAGAATAAACAGACAACCCACAGAGTAGGAAAAAATTTTCGCATACTACACATCAGATAAAGGACTGATAACAAGAATCTATCTAGAACTCAGGAAAATCAGTAAGAAAAAATCAAACAACCCCA
>CM052437.1:35927665-36011049 GCA_028533085.1 Varecia variegata
AAAAAAAAAAGTAGTATATCCATCCATTACTTCATGACTAATCATTTTAAAATTGTTTAGCTTCGAAACATAATAATTTCCTATGATCTGCCCTACATAGAAAAAGAAAGTTTCCCACAGTTAAGATCCAAGCAGGATAACACCAGCACTTTATATTTATAAAATTCTTCCACACACATCATTGCCTTTATTTTTCACAATAAGCCACAATTCGAGTGGAAGATTAGAGAAGTTAAGGAACTTGCCTGTATTCACACACTCACCTAGTGACTGCCATAGCCAGGATTCAAAGACAGGTTTTTGTGTCACAGAGTTCAATGTTATTTTATTAAGTAGTTTTTATTTGTAGTACCACTTCTTTAAAATAATCATTCATTTAATTTAGTTCAGTATTCACTCTCCCAGTTTTCAAGTGCCAAGGGTAAATTGAGTGCATTTTTAACCACAGTTATTTTTCTAAAACTTTTCTTAAGGGAACTGTGTTCTTTGCACAGCCTTTTATTTTATTTTATTTTTTTACAGTAGCAACCTCTTTTACTTGATTAACAAAAATAAGGTGCCACTGAAATGTGAAGCATCAACTTTTTACAATAATGTATAAAATGTCATGAATGCTCTCACACGGATAATTTTATTTTTTAATACATCTCCACTAGTTTGAACATTTATTTACAATAGATATATATATATCTATTACAATAGATATATATATATCTATTACAATAGATATATATCATTCTATTTTTTACTTTGGCAAATTTCATTTCCAACAAGAGCCAAGATATTGTATAAGCCAAATTTTAAAAATAATGGCTGTGGATCCTTCTATATTCACCATAACCACCAGAAATTTTTTTTTTTTTTTTAAGTTTTTCCTAATGTAAAACAAAACAAAGTCTTTCAACTGTAGGGGGTCAAGATTTCCTCAACCCTTTTTAGGATGGGCCTGAAAATAAAACTGACAAAGACAGATTAACAGGAGAAAAGCATACAAATTTATTTCATAAATTTTACATGATATAGGATCCCTCGTAAGGAAATGAAGACCCAAAGAAACAGGGAAATTTGTGTATATCTTATACTAAGTTTGATGGAGTAGATAGTTGTGGGAAAACATGATTGGACAAAAGGGATACGATCTAATGGTAATAAACTGGGGGTAACTCAGCAAGGCTCTGTGTTCTGTGTCTTCAGAGATAAGGACAGTGCTTCCTTTTGGAGAAAGGAAGGACCCCTTTGGAATGAGGATATTATGACCCACTTCAGTAGAAGATCAGCTAGTTTTTAATGGCCTGCTTCAGGAGAGAGGGGGGCAGGAGAGGGCTAAAAAGACTTTCCTGCTTCTGTGGTATTCTCAATTTCCTTAAGCTTGAAATAGTTTGCCAAGGTGTCATATTTTGAGTATCATGTTCTGAACCTCAACACAACTAATCCCACTTTAATCCTTTTGAAATTCATCTGCATGAACTGAAAAAGCATTTATCAGGCTACCATAAAATTTATTGACTCCAAAAAATACGTTCTTGGAATCTATTTACATTTATGATTTTTAAAAAAATTACAGGCAAATTTAAAAGTGTATGACAAGGTATAAAATTCTTAAATATTCTTCTAAGGGTACATGATCAAAAACATTAAAGGTAGCTGCCTTCCAATACTATGCATTGATTTTTCCTGCCCAGGAAAATCAAATGGAATTAAAGGTCTGTGACTATTTTCTCTTCCCCATTAGCAAAACCTATTATTTGAAACAAAGGAACAAAATAAATAACATATACAAATATCTTTTCCTTAAATCATTTGATTAAAAAGAATTTATATTTTACTTTTATGTTTCAATAAAAGAGGTTGTTTTTGAAAATATTCATAGATAGATAATTTCTGCCTTTAATAAATAAGTCAAAGTGGTGGGAAAACTAGCCTAGGCCTTGACAGAGAATTGACTACAAGGCACTAGGAACTCCTCTGCGGATGCATTTTCCAGGCACAGAGGGTTCAAGATTAGTTTTCAGGAAATGTCACTTCCAGAACACTAAGTCTATAATTTCTACGTTATGGAGTAGTTTGGGCAGAAGAACTAGAGGAAAAGCAGCTTCAATGTGTTGATAGTAAATGTGAATATAATTAGTTCCTTGCAGTATTTTAGAATGTCTGAATTGACCAGGCAAGAATCTTTGAGAGTCCAGAAAAAAAATAGGAATTTTTCATTGGCTATTCTGTTACATGGACACAGTTGCTGTGACCCAGCAGGGGAGGACTGGAGGGAAAACAGGGTTAAGGACAAACTCTTAGGCCATGGGAGAATGAGTTCTTCCATCAGGTTGGCAAGCTTTATTTGTTATGCTTCTGTTAGTTCTCTCTTTCATTCCAGATGACTATGATGATAGATATGATGTCATTTGGGGGTTAAGGGAAGAAATGGCTGGGTTTCTCCGATAACTTCACCAGTGAAATGGGTCCCTTGATCATTTGAAAGAGCCAGTGGAATTCCCTATGTGGAGAATAATTATTCTAATAAAGGTTTAGCACAGTGGTTCTGGCCCTTTTGCAAGGTGTCATAGTCCATTCAGGCTGCTGTAACAAACTACCATGAACTGAATGGCTTATAAACAACAGACATTTATTTTCACCATTCTGGAGGTAGAAAGTGTAAGATCAAGGCACCAGTAGATTCTGCGTCTGGTGAGGGCCTGTTGTTTCCTAGTTCATAGATGGAACCTGTTTGCTGTGTCCTCAGCTGGAGGAAGGGGCAAACAAGCATCCATGAACCTATTTTATAAGAGCAATAATCCCATTCATAAAGGCTTTGCCCTCATGGCCGATCAGTTCCCCAAATGCCCAACATCCTAATACTATCACCTTAGGGATTAGGGTTTTCACATATGAATTTTGGGGTGACACATACAGCCCATTGCACAAGGGAAAACATCAGGCTAGTGAGAGAATACATAAATGATAGTAAGAACATACTCATATCCATGTGATTTAGGGAACTGAATAAATTTAATTGCCAGTGAAAGAAAGGTCTAGCCAGAGGAGTTCCCTTTCTTGGTCCCACCTTTACAGCTTTACCAGGGTTATGTTTTTTACAGATGGAGCAAGAAGCCACCACTTGCTCCAGATAAGGAGTGAAGTGTTCCCAGCAATGTTGGCAGAGGAGTTGATTTAGTTTCTTCTTTTCATGGTGAAGGATTTTATGAAGGCCAGAGACTAATCAGTTGAAGGACTGAGGAGAGTCCAAGTAAGGTATCTGGATGATTCCAAAGTCTATCTGTTTGGATAAGATATCTGATTTGTTCCCATCTGGCCTTTTCATATTCAGGAGCTTTGAACTGGGAGAAATTATGTACCTGAATTAGAGGATCAGGTGTAATCAGAGCATATTTAATATCTTATCTGATTTTGGTGAGAGTGAAACAGATTGATGAGCTGCCAGTTTAGCATATCTATCAGTCAGTGAATCTCCTTTTGCTTTAGGAGTCTTGTCACACATATGAGCTTCCAACTTAAGTATATCCATTTCCTTTGGCAATAACGAAGCTTCTAAGAGCTCAGACATTGGCTTTCCATTTTTGATTGATGTCCCTATTGTATTAAATTCTCTGGTTTCCTATAACATATCAAAATCATGTACTACTATGCTGAAATTGTATTTACTATTTGTATAGATATTAAATTTCTTGCTTTTATTCATTATTTTATTTTAATTTTTTATATGTGGTCTTTCTATGTTGCCCAGGCTGGTCTTGAACTCTTGGCATCAAGCAATCCTCCCACCTCAGGCTCCCAAAGTGCTAGGCAGTAGTTAGGTGCCCAGTCACTGGGATTATTATTTACTCTAGCATTGGAGTCCTATTTGGGAGCAGACCAGCTCAGATTCCCCCAGAAGGAAGTCATTGAGACTGTGATTTGCGGTTGTCTTTTTTCCCTATAGCATTCTTTAGCCCAGAATCCTTTCCCCTGCAATATCCACAGTTATCTCTATCAAAGATTTTGGTAAATTTGAAGGTTGTCCTAAGGTATTAGAATTATTTCCCTCAAGTTTTTTAAGTTGAAACTCCAAGAATTTGTGTTCTGTAAACTTAGGTTTATCAGTCTGTATATCCTCATCGTGCTGTGTAAAGCATGGATTTCAGACAAAGTGGCATTTTGTCAATTAATGTGACATTTTTTAATAGCCTGTCTCAGTTCTATATGGATTCCATTAATAAAGCTGGTAACCAAAGCAGATGCGTTCATCTAGAGTTAGACCTAAAAAATATTTCTAGACATTTTCTAGGAGTCTCAAAGCTATTCTCTAATTTCATTAGCTCTGTCATAGGCCTCAGGGGTGTTTTGATTTATCTATAAATCCTCCTAAATTCTGATCAACTTAGCTTTTTCAAACCATAGGGCAGTGTTGCCAGAACCTACAAGGAGATGAACCACTTGGTTACAGGTATGGGAGTCCCGAAGAGCATAGCCCTAAGATTAACCTGAATTGTGTAGAAAATTTCTATTTTTACATGGGTCAGGGAAATGCTTAATTACAGCATGCAAGTCAGATTGAGACAAAGGTTTAAAAGTAATCTGTTGGGGAGGGGAGAATTAGGTTCCTCTAGTCTCTTATTCTTGGAGTCCTAGCATTGGAGGAGCAGAACTGAGGTTACAGGTCACTATGAGAAATTGAGAAGTTGGAAAAGCCAGGGTGGAATCAGGGAATAGAGGATTAAGACAAGGTGGGTCCGAACAAGGTTGTTGGAGAGACTGGAACAAATTTGGAGGAGCAGAAGGGAAAGGAGGGAAAAACGTTGAGGACAAGGGTATCAGAGTCTGGGGTAAAAGAAGAAGTAGGTGGAGGGGAGCAGGTGGTCCGTGAGAGATTCAATAGTGCACCTTTCAATAAGGCAGATTGAGAACCTTAAAGGGTGTCTCATTGAGATTTGATTTAGAGGAAAGTTTTTGGCTTCCTCATACCAAAACAATAAAACAGACTATTGTTTAGAGAATATTCTAGACCCCCCAGGATTCAAGAGCTACCTAAAGGTGAACTAACTCAGGGAAGTTCCAAAAGTCTCAAAGTGACCATTGCAATTCAAAGTGATTGTTAGTAAAATTTACCATTTTTAAAGGCATTGGGCCACTTAATGGCATAGTGGTGAAGCATATAGTCAGCTGGAGTTAATCTACTTTCAATTCCAGTAGATGGAGAGTTACCTGTGGGAAGAACAGGATCAAGTAGAGAAAGAAGCCAGGTAGTGACAAATTAGTTCCATGCACAGTCCTCATTTAGGAGTCATAGGGTCCCTCATGAAATACTTTTTGAGGAGCTGAAGGATTTGCTCTGCACAATCTGTGGGCAAGGATTCATAAAAAGCAAAGAGGCCTCACAAAAGAGCTGATAATTTCCCACTGGAGAGTCAGGTTGTAAATCCCCATTCAAAAAGATCCAAGAAGACTTCCATCCCAGGAAGATTCTCCTTTGACCAGGGACGAGCCAGGAAGTATTCCGCTCAACAGAAAGAATCAGGGGTTAAATCCCCATTTAAAAAAGCCAAGACTTCCATCCTATAAAATCCTCACTAGAACAGAAAAGAGCCAGGGAAAACCCTGCTGAAACAGAAAAGAAGCAGGAAGAGCTGAATTTAATAAAGCAACTCCCTATTATGCTTGCAGAGCACTGGATTAAGGGTTGTGACTCACCACCATGGATCTCAATTTCTTTAGCAAGGAAGGACATAAAGAGTTTACGAAGTCAGCATGAATACCTGGGTAAAGTCAGTGGGGTATGAGGGGTTATCAGCACTCCATGTCATGACGCAGACACTGTCCAGACTTAGATAGTGAGAGGCTTTATTCAGAAGAAAATACTATTGCAATAGAGAAAATGCTCCAATCTCAGAAATCTGAAAGCATCTCAAAATCAAACAGTAAAAGGCTTTTTTGTTTGTAGGATGAGCAGGGACAAGCAGACATAAGCAGAATCTTCTAAGGGGGAAATTGGACACACAAGGTAAAATTACTGGTGGAATTCAGCAAAAAAAGGGTCTTTCTGCAGTCAGGGGATTATCAGGAGAAGTTAAGAGTAGGGGACAGAGGTATTCTACTTTGTTAGTGCTTACTCAGGCTTGAGGAGAAGCAGAGTTTAGGGGCCTGTAGGAAGGAAAGAAGCCTGACTAAAGTTTGGTCAAGACAAAGTAGAGGGTAAAAAGTGGCAATTGTGAATACTTGGTCACCTCCAAACATTCCTCTTTGTGTTTGTATTTGAGGGTTCTCTAGAGCAGGGGTGAGAAGACATTTTTTTGTCAAAGGGAAAATAGAAATAATTATGCTTTGCCTCCATTTGTTCTCAGTTGCAAGTACTCAACTATCCCATTGTATCTTGAAAGCAGCCAAAGACATGCCTAAAGGAATGGGGGAGATTGTGCTCTAGTGTAACTTATTTATAAAGCAGATGCCTGGTCAGATGTGGCCCATGGACCATATTTTGCCAGCCTGTGCTCTATGGTATCTCATCAGTTAAGAATTAAATTTTCTGAACTGTGGAAAAAACACAAATTATAATTGCTGGAACTCCATTTCTAATAACATCAACCTGTTTTTCATTGGCCAAACATCTTCATAAGGCTACACTTACCCGAAAGAGAGCTTGGGAAATAGAAATATTGATCAAGGCCTATCACCCCCAAATAAATTCTTATTTGTACTTTAGAAAGAAATACAACCAATTTCATATTTGTTTGTTTGTTCTTCCTTTTCTAGAATATCTTTGACATAAGGTATAAAAAAATAAGAGTTTAAAATTTGAGAGTTGACCCAGACTTTATAATGACCTATATTTATTTATCCTGAGTTTATATAATACTGGGGAACAATTAATCTTATCTTAAAATAGAATCACAAAATATTCCTAAAATATTTCATTTTACTTTATTCATTGCATCCTTTGACATGAAGTCTGAGGAACTTGAGTTGATTTAATGATTTAGGGAAAAAAAAACAAGTCTTTCCAAAATTACAGCAATAAAAGATAAGTAAGCCTAACACATTTCAAATGTGTTTCAAATTCTAAGAATTTTGCATGACATATTTGAACTAAGAGGGTGAGCATTTATAAATTGCTTTTCAAATATATTTCCAATGAAAGAACATTTAGAGGCTCCATGGAATTCAGGGCATGAAAAAAGCAACATATATCTTGTTTTACTCTTTACTCTAAGAATAAAGATGCTTGGGATTTCATTGGTTCATTCCTAAAGCCATCTGATTTGATCATTTCTTCATGAGAACAATTCATTCTTTAGATGTGAAAGCCCCTCATTCTTAGCGAATTTAGCCATTAGTATGCCGGTCAGTGTCAGAGTGAGAGAAATCCCCCTTGAGCACTCCTCTAGTCTTTTTAAGGCCAATCTTATCTTTACAAACAGTTCTGAATCTACTTTATCATCCTACCCTGGAGAAGATGGATTTGATACATATTTTTTAAGTTAAACATTTTGCTTGGTTTAAAATAGCACAAGATATTGTGCTAAGATAATGCTATACTGTTTAATCTTCTGTTCTTTTCACTATTCTTTTATTCTTTTGAGCTGTCATTAATTTTTTATTGCTGGATTTCTTATTTTATGACTTTGCCATTTATCTTTTTATTAAAAATATTTAGTATTTAGAATTTATATATCAGAGATTGAGGAGATCTGTTTTGAACTAATTAACAAAAAGAGTCAATACTATGAGCAATTTTTAAAACTTTTTAATTTATATTTTTATGTATTTTATTTCAATAGATTTAGGGGGTACAAGTGACTTTTGTTTACATGGGTGAATTGTATAATGGTGTACCAGTCACCCAAATAGTGTGATTGTACCTAATAGGTTGTTTTTGATCTCTCACTGCCCCTTCTGAGAGTCCATTATACCATTCTATATGACCATGTGTACCTATTGTTTAGCTTCCACTTATAAGTGAGTACATGTGGAATCTGTTTTTCCATTCCTAAGATATTTCACCTATAATAATAGCTTTCAGTTCCATCCAGGTTGCTGCAAAAGACATTATTTCATTTTTCCTTATGGCAGAGTGGTATTCAATGGAATATGTACATATATATGTGTGTGTGTGTGTGTATATATATATCACATTTCCTTACCCACTAATCAGTTGGTGGGCACTTAGGTTGGTTCCATATCTTTGTAATTCTGAATGTGCTGCAGTAAACATATATGTGTCTTTTAGACAAAATGATTTATTTTCCTTTGGGTAGATACCCAGTAGTGGGATCGTTGGATCAAATGGTAGGTCTACTTTTAGTTCTTTGAGAAATGTCCATGCTGTTTTCCATAGAGGTTGTACTATTCACATTCCTGCCAACAGTGTATAAGTGTTCCCTTTTTACCATATCCATGTCAACATCTATTGATTTTTGAGTTTTTGATCATGGCCATTCTGACAGCGGTAAGGGGGGTATCTCATTGTGATTTTAAGCATTTCCCTGATGACTAGTGATGTTGAGCATTTTTTCTTGTTTGCCAATTGTATATATCTTCTCTTGAAAAATATGTTTATGTCTTTTGTCCACTTTTTTTTTAAGTTTCAGAATATTATGAGGGTACAAACATTTTGGTTACATATAATGCCTTAGCCTCGCCCAAGCCTGGGCTACAAGTGTGCCCTTCTCCCATACAGTGTGCTCTGCATCCATTTGTTGTGAGTTTACCCACCCTCACCAGCTCCCTCCCACCTGACTGGCACCCAGTGAATATTACTACCACCTTAATGTTGATCAGTCAGTACCAATTTGATGGCGAGTACATGTGGTGCTGGTTTTTCCATTCTTGGGATACCTCACTTCAAAGGATGGGCTCAAGCTCTATCCAGGATAATATAAGAAGTGCTAGTTCAACATTGTGATCTGTTTCATGCTTCTGTATGTGGTTCTCCAATTTTTCCGGCACCATTTATTGAATAGGGCATCATTTACCCAGTGTATGTTTTGGTCTGGTTTGTTGAAGATCAGTAGGTTGTACGTGTACAGTTTTATTTCTGGGCTCTCTATTCTTTTCCTTTGATCTATGTCTATACTTTTATACCAGTATCTTGCTGTTTTGGTTATGTTAGCCTTGTAGTATAATTTGAAGTTGAGTAATGTGATGTCTCCAGATTTGTTCTTTTTGCTTAAGATTTTTGGGCTATTCAGGCTTTTTGATTCTACATGAAATTTATGATTGTTTTTTCTAAATCTGTGAAAAAATTACATTGCCATTTTATTGGGAATTGCATTGAATCTCTGAATCACTTTGGGCAGTATGGCTGTTTTAACAATATTGACTCTTCCAATCCATGAGCGCAGAATGTTTTTCCATTTGTTTGTGTCATAAACAATTTCTTTTGTCAGTGTTTTGTAATTCTTTGTATAGAGATATTTCTCCTTCTTAGTTTAAGTATATTCCTAGGTATTTTATTTTATTATTTTTTTGCAGCTATTGTAAATGATACTGAGTTCTTGATTTGATTCTCACCTTAGCTTGTATTAGTATAGAAATGCTACTGGTTTATGTACATTAATTTTGTAACCTGAGATTTTGCTGAATTTATTTATCAATTCTAGTAGTCTTTGGGAGGAGACTTTAGGGTTTTTTAGATATAAGACTATATCACCTGCAAACAGGGATAGTGTGACCTCCTCTTTCCTGACTTGGAAGCCTTTATTTCTTTCTCTTCTCTGATTGTTTTGACTAGGACTTTTAACACTATGGAAGAGAAGTAGTGAAGTGGGCACTTTTGTCTTATCCATTTCTTTTGGGGAATACTTTCAATTTTACTCCATTCAATATGATGTTGGCTATGGGTTTGTCATATATGGCTTTTATTATTTTGAGATATGTTCCTTCTGTGCCTAGTTTGTTAAGAGTTTTTATCATGATGGGGTGCTGCATCTCATCAAATGCTTTTTCTGCACCTACTGAGGTGACCATATGGTTTTTGTTTTTAATTCTGTTTAGGTGGTGAATCACATTTATTGATTTGCATATGTTGAATCATCCTTGCATCCCTGGGATAAAAACCCACTTGATCGTGGTGAATTTTTTTTTGAGGTGCTATTGGATTCAGTTTGTTAGTATTTTGTTGGGGATTTTTGCATCTTTCTTTGTGAGGGATATTGGTCTATAGGTTTTTTTCATTGTTGTATCTTTTCTTGGTTTTAATATTAGGGTGATACAGGCTTCACAGAATGAGAGAATCAAGAAGGATTCTCCCCTTCTCAATGCTATGGAATGGTTTCAGTGGGATAGGCACCAGTTTTTCTTTGCAGGTCTGGTAGAATTCTGCTGTGGATCTGTCTGGTCCTGAACTTTTTTTGTAGGGGGGTTATTACTGATTGTATTAGTCCATTTTGTGTTGTTATAAAGGAAATAGCTGAGTCTGGGTAATTTATAAAGATACAAGGTTTATTTGGCTCATAGTTGTGCAGACTGTACAGGAAGCATCATGCCAGCATCTGTTCCCATTGAGGGTTTCAGGGAGCTTCCAGTCAAGGTGGAAGACAAAGGGGAAGCAGGCATGTCACATGGTAAGAGAGGGAGCAAGAGAAGGAAGAGGGGGTGCCAGGCTCTTTTAAACAACCAGCTGTCATGTGAACTAATAAAGTAAGAACTCACTCATTATCATGCGGAGGGGATCAAACTATTCACAATGCCCCCATGACCCAACACCTCCCTCCTAAGCCCCACCTCTAACACTGGGGATCAAATTTCTACATGAGATTTGGAGGGGCCAAACATTCAAACCATATCACTGATTCAATCTTACTGGCTTATTATTGGTCTGTTCAGAATTTTTATTTCTTCCTGATTCAAGCCTGGGAAGTTGTGTGTTTCCAAAAATTTATTCATTTCCTCTAGAGTTTTTAGTTTGTGTGCATAGAGTTGTTTGTAGTAGTCTTGGATGATCTTTTGTATTTTTAAGGTATCAGTTATAATGTCTCATTTTTCATTTCTGATTGACCTTAATTTAATCCTCTCTCTTCTTTTCTTGGTTAATCTAGCCAGTGGTCTATTGAGCTTGTTTATAATTTCAGAAAACCAACATTTTGTCTCATTGATTCTTTGTATTGTGTTTTTGGTTTCAAATTCATTTAGTTCTGTTGTGATGTTTGTTATTTCTTGTCTTCCGCGAGCTTTGGGTTTGGTTTGTTTCTATTTTTCCAGTTCTCTGAAGTGTGATATTAGGTTGATAATTTGTGACCTTTCTGTCTTTCTTATGTAGCCATTTAGTACTATAAACTTCCCTCTGAGCACTGCTTTTACTGTATCCCAGCAATTTGGGTAGATTTTGTCACCATTGTCATGCAATTCCATTTTTTTTTTTTAATTTCCACCTTGATTTCCCTTGTTGACACAAAGATCAATCAGCAGCAGGTTGTTAAATTTCCATGTATTTGTATAGTTTTGGAAGTTCCTCTTGGAATTGATTTCTAGTTTTATTCCACTGTGGTCTAAGAAGATACATGGTGTGATTTTGATTTTTTAAAATTTGCTGTGATGGCTTTTGTGGCCTATCATGTGGTCTATCTTGGAGAATATTTCATGTGCTGATAAGAAGAATGTATATCATGAAGTTTTGGGGTAGAATGTTGTATAAATGTCTGTTAGGTCCATTTGTTCTAGAGTCCCATTTAAGTCCAGTGTTTCTTTATTGGTTTTCTGCCTCAGTGGTCTGTCTAGTTCTGCCAGTGTAATATTGATGTCCCCCATTACTATCGTCTTGCTGTTTATTTTATTTCTAAGTTCTAGTAGTATTTGTTTTATGAATCTGGTAGCTCCAGTGTTAGTTGCATATATATTTACAATTATTACATCTTCTTGTTGAATTGATCCCTTTATCACTGTATAATGATCATCTTTGTCTTTCTTTGCTGTTGTTGATTTAAAGTCTGTTTTATCTGATCTAAGAATAGCTATTCATGCTTACTTTTAGTTTCCATTTGCTTGGAATATTTTTTACCTCTTTACCTTGTGTCTATGAGACTCTTTACATATAAAATGGGTACCTTGGAGATAGCAAATATTTGGGATTTTTTAAAATACATTCTATCAATCAGTATCTTTTAAGTGGAACATTTTGACTAGTTACAGAAAATGTTAACATTGATAAATGAGATACTGTTACAGTCACCATGCTGATTGTTACTTAGTTGCTTTATATTCTCCCTTGTGTTACTGTCTTATAAGGGCTATCAATTTTTACTTTCCAGTGTTTTTACATTGGTGAGTATGAACTGTTCTTTTCAGTGCTTAGAGCAGTTTTGGGTAATTCTTGTAGGACAGGTCTAATAGTCACACATTTCTTTAGTATTTGCTTGTCTGGGAAAGACTTTATTTCTCCTTAATTTAAAAACTTAGTTTTGTGAGATACAAAATTCTTGGCCGATGGCTATTCTGTTTAAGAACACTAAAGATGGGACCCTAAGCCCTTCTGGCTTGCATGGTTTCTGCTGAGAAGTTTGCTGTTAGTCTGATGAGTTGTCCTTTGTAAGTTACTTGATGCTTTTGTTTTGCAGCTTGTAGGATTTTCTTCTTCACTCTTACTTTGGCCAGACTATGATTATGCTCCTTGGTGATGTCCTGTTTGCAATAAATCTTCAAGGAGTTCCATTATCTTCTTGTATCTGGATATCTAAATCTCTAGTGATACCAAGGAAGTTTATTTCCTGTATTAGTCCCTCAAACAGGTTTTACATGATTTTCCTTTTTATTCTCCCTCAGGAGAGAAGATTCTTATGATTTCTATAATTCTTATGTTTGGACATTTTACTTAATCCTATATTTCTTGGAGATTTTCTTCATTTCTCTTGATTTTCTTTTTTTATATTTGACTAACTGGGTTAATTCAAAAGCCTTGTCTTCAAGCTTTGAAATTCTTCTGCTCAGACTAATCTATTGTTAGAACTTCCCACTGTATTTTGAAATTCCCCTAATGAATCCTTCATTTCCAAAGTTCTGTTATTTTTTTAAAAGTATAACCTCTTTAGTAAATGTTTCATTCATGTCCTCAATTATTATTAATATTTTTGGGGTTTCCTTGTGTTGGTTTTGAACTTTCTCATCAATCTCATTGAACTTACTTGTGATCCATGATTTGAATTCCATATCTGACATTTCAAAAATTTCCTTTTGGTTGGAGTCCATTGCTGGAGAGCTAGTGTGATCCTTTAGGTATACTGAAACAACTTGGTTTTTTTGTTGCTGTTTTTGTTGTCGGCTTTTAGGAAAAGGGGTTCTGGTTTTTATGGGCCACCTTGGGGAAGAAGAATTCTAGTTTCTATGGCTAGCCTCAGGGAAGAATGACACTGAGAGACAGGAGGATAGGAGAAGGTCAGATAAGAACTTTACTTCTGAGTCCTCCATTTTCAGCATCTGTTTTCTGAGCCCCAAGAAGGTCTTTTCCTTCTGGATGCACTAAATGTTCTGAGTAGCAAAATCCAAGATTCCTCATAAGTTGTTCCTGAGGTGATGCACAACTGTTATTTATTCCAGAATAGAAAGCATTTGTTTTAGGATTTTCTAGATATTTTCTGAGTCTCTCATCTTTTCCATTTGCTAATGAACACTTAGCAATTTATTACATGAAAGCTATTTTCTAAGAACCTGCCACAGTTTCAGAATCAAATTTATGAAAATGTTAAGTGCATATGTAGGAGACCAAAAGGAAAACTTCCCCTGAGGGTTTGCTGAAAAATCAACTCACAAAAGGAGATTGATAGGAGAAATGGCATATAAATTTATTAATGTGCACATGAGGGAGAACCACAGAGTGATTACTCCCTAATGGGTTTCAGAAGCTTATGTGCCATTTTGAAGTTACAGAAAGAATAGGGGACCCAGATCATGGACAAAAACAGGCTATGGTGGTAAATCAGGTCATAGTGGCAAGACAGGTTATGGGAGCCAGAGAAGAGGAGGCCTAGCTGGCAAAGGTGGTATTGTTATGAAAAGAAAACCTCACAGGTATCAACCTTCAGAGAGAATAGATAGTAAATGTTTCTTTAAGACCTTTAAAACTGTCAGACTCTCAGTTACTCTTCCTAGATCTGGACCTGAGGCCTGGCTGTATCATTGCAGATTCTCTACAGATGCAAATCTCTCCTACAAAAGACAGTTTCACAGGGCTACTGCTGTTTACTGGCTCTCTGAACAGCCATCAGAATATATCAAAGAAGTATACTTTGGGGTGAAACATTTTTATTTCCTTTGCATATGTTGCATACATCAGTCATTTTCAAGCTTAAAGTTTCCCCACAAAGGTGCCTCTGACCTAGGTGTAAACAGAGACATAGTGTCACCAACATGGTGGTTAAAGGCACAAAGGATCTGTTCAAAGAAAATTTTAATTAGGTATATTTTGCATCTTAAGTCTTGTGGGGAAATACAGCCCAAATAGAAGACAATGTGGTTATCCTCGATGAATTTTCATATGTATGATCTAATCACACAGGAAATAAATCAACTCCTCATCCAAACTTGAGGCTTACCTTTTATATATAAAACTATACTCCAGAAACTATAAAAATATATCTAGGAAATATACTTTCCCCTCAGATAGTTCTGTAAATGCTTCTGCCTAATGCACCAAAAAATAATTCATACTGTGAGTTTATGAGTTTAGTCAGTACAGAACACTGGAGCCACTAATGAGCTGAACACCAATCAGTGAATGATTGAAGGCACTAGACTTCCAAAGCAGCTGAACTAAAGCATTTGTATTTCTGAGGACATCCCATTAAAAGAATGCACCAAGTTCAAAGTAGTAAAACTTGACACACAATTTCTGTTCTTTTTGTTAACAACAACAAAAAAAAACTATCCAATTTAGAAGCTATGTGGTATGTGGTAAGGCTGTTGTTTCTATGAGAGCAAAAGATACTTTTAGATTAAGATTTCAGTGGATACAGAGAGACTACCTCCACCCATACTCATTCTCACTCTTGACACCCTAAACTTCATTTTAAGCAATGAAGACCCAAAGGCACAGGGGAAATTATCCATTTTTATGCTTAGGTTCACCAAAGTATGGCAGAACTGTAGAAATATGACTGGACAAAAAGGATATGATCTAGTGTTAATAGGCTAAGTGAGAAAACCCAGCAAGTCCTGTCTGTCTAGATTCTTCTTGGCCTCTGAGCATGCATTCTTTCCTTCTGAGTGTGGGTCGGGATCCTAACTGGAAACGGGGTCTTATACAGTCAAACAAGGTAGGTCAGATAATTTCTTTATGCTCATTTTTTTTTATAAAGAGTAATTTAATTTTTATGTCTGGCTTTCAAGAAAAGGAGTTCTGGATTTTACGATCCACCTTGGGGAAGAGGGATTCTAGTGTCTGTGGCTAGCCTCAGGGAAGAATGACACTGAGACACATGAGATCAAGGACAGGAGACAAGAGAAGAACTTTTACTTCTGAGGCCTCCATTTTGAGCTACTGTTTTCTGAATCCCAAGAAGGTCTTTTCTTTCTGGATGCACTAAATGTTCTGAGTAGCGTATCCAAGGTTCTTAACGAGCCTGTTCCTGAGGTGATGCACAACTATTCTTTATTCCAGAATAAGAAGCATTTGTTTTAGGATTTTCTAGATATTTTCTGAGTCTCTCATCTTTCCCACTGTTTGCTAATGAACACTAGACAATTTATTACATAAAAGCTATTTTCCAAGAACCTGACACAGTTAAAGAACCAAATTTATGAAAATATTAAATGCATACATAGGGGGCCAAGAAAAACTTCCCCTTTATCCTCTGAAGGTTCACTAAAAAATCAACTCACAAAAGGCAAATGAATTGGAGAAAAGGCATACAAATTTATTAATGTGCACACAGGGGAGAACCACAGAGTAATTACTCCAAGCCCCAATGGGGTTCAGAAGCTTATATACCATACTGAGTTTACAGAAAGAAATTGGGATTAGATTGTAGCAAAACAGTTTATGGGAGAGGGAGAAGATGAAGCCTGGCTAGCAAAAGTGATCTTGTTATATAAATGAAACCTCATAGGTCGTAGCCCTCAGACAGAATAGATGGTCAATGTTTCTTTCAGACTTTTAGAGGTCAATTAATCTTTCCTACATTTGGACAAGGAAAGGCCTCAGAGAAAACCTGGCTGCCTCAATGCAGATTCTCTGCAAATGTAACTCTCCCCCACAGAAAAAGAACTTTGCAGGGTTACTTATGTTTGCTGGCTCTCTGAGCAGCCATCTCAAAATATGTCAAAGAAATATATTTTGTTGTAAAATATTTTATATCTTTCAGTAACTATGTCCTCTACTATTAACCCATCTATAATTCTATTAGGTCATTAAATATGAACTGTCTGATTTCAAATTAAAAGTAGAGTTTATTATATCTCAAACAAGAAGCAGTCCAATTAATCAAAGTATGCATCTAAACTATCCACACAGTTTTGCCATCTTAATAGTAGCTTGTTTATGCCAGCAGCGAAGAAGCCTAGAGAGTGAATGGCAATGAAATCACAAAAAGCATTTTCCACAGCTTATTGAGAATTGAATATCTTTCCTTGCAAGAAGTGGCCCAAACTCTGGAAGAAGTTGTAGTCAGTTGGTACAAGGTGTGGTCAATATGGTGGATGACAGAGAGTTTCTAAGTTCAGCTGCTGTAGTTTGAGCAGAGTTGTCTGTGCAACATGTGGTCAAGCATTTGTTGTCTTGTAAGAGGATTGGCCTGTCTCTATTGACCAATCCCTGCTGCTAAATTACAAGCATCCTCATCACTACATCCAATTGGTTGCAGTAGACATTCACTGTCATTGACTGACCTGGTTTCATGAAGCCGTAGTGGATAATACCAGCGTTGGACCACCAGACAACATTAGCTTTTTCTGATGAATATTCAGTTTTGGACTGTGTTTCAGCACTTCATCTTTATCCAACCATTGTGTTGAATGCTTGCAATTGTCTAAAAGGATCCATTTTTCATCACATATCATAATATACTATAGAAATGGTTTGCCTTTATGTCATGACAGCAAAGAAAGGCAAGCTTTGAGACCATTTCTTTTCTGATGCTCATTTATTAATACATGCAGAACCCATCTACCCAGCTTCTTTACCTTGCCAATTCATTTCAAATGGTCCAATAATTTGGAATAGTAACATCAAACCTTGTCTCTAATTCATGCATAAGTTGAGATGGATTTGCTTCCACTATAGCTTTCAGCTCATCATTATCCATCTTGGTCTCAGGTTACCCATTTGGCTCATTTTCAAGACTAAACTCACCAGAATGAAACTTCTCGAACTATCCACATACTATGCCTTAATTAGCCACATCCTTCCCAAACATTTCATTGATATTTCAAGCTGTCTGTGCTGCATTGGTTCCATTATGGAATTCATATTCAAAAATAACACGAATTTTTGACTTATCCATGGTTTCACAAAAATTGCTCTAAAAAAACTTGAAGGATAATCACAAGCCAACACATGCGTTTGAAAGACGGAGGATGTACCTTCACAATAAAAATAAAACTAGAAGTGTCAAAGTGAAATGTCAGAGATATTAACTGTCAAAATAAGTACTTAAGGAAATCAGACATTTCATACTTAATAACCTAAATAACATTATCCTGGGAAATGTAACTGTCAGCTATTTCCAAACCCCAGCCCTTCTATCTTTCCTCATATGACTTTATACTTTGCATGCCCTTATTAAACCTTACTATACTTCACTAAGTTGTTGTCTTAACACAGTAGACTACAAATTACTTCAAGAAGGAGATCTTGTTTACTTTCTTCACTATCTCCCTGATAGTTAGCATAATGCCTGGATCATATTAGATGCTCATAAAATGTTTGGAATAAAATAATAGGGCATAATAAGTGCATGGTATGCCACAATGTTAGTTGTACAAAAGTCTGATAAATGAAAGTCAAAGACTATGTGCATGATATTTTCCTCCTAACAAAACATGTTCAAATCACATGCAAACTCAAAGGAAAAAAGAATATAATTTCCTTAAAATTTATTTTCAGTGCATTTGATGATCTAGAGAAATACTGTCCAATATAAACTTGTTGTGTTGTGCACATCTCAATTCTGACTAGCAACATTCTAAGTCCTCAAAATCACGTGACTATTGGTTACCATGTTGGACAGTGCAGGTCTAAAGCAGTGCTCTTCAAACTTTAATGTGCACAAGACACACCTGCGGATATTATAAAAGTGTAAATCCTTTTCAAATATGATTGTTTTATGTCTTTTCTCCTGGTGCCTTGGAACCTTGACTAACTAACTATACAGTTTCTGGAGGAGGTATTTCGACCGCTACCATGTGCTCCAGAGGGGAGGAGCAACAGGCTTGTACTGCCCAGGGCCTCAGTGAGGTTGTTAGAGTTGATTTATAGAATGAGAGATAGTCCTTTCTTTAAATAAGCCATTAAAGTTTTTTGTTATAAAAATTAGTTTACTCTAACACAGGCTACTCAGATGTAATGTTATGTATTGACTTAATTGGTTCTTTTCTTCTTTCTCTTTACCAAGTCATAAGAAGATGATTAATACACATAAGAACATTTTATCAGTATGTTTGGTCATGAGGAGATAGCTGGCATTTCTTAAAGAGCTGCAATGGCTTTTGGATGAACTACCCTGGGAGTGTTGAAAAAACTTAAGACAAATTGAAATTAGAAAGCTGGAAATTGTAACTCTGACCTAGAATATTTAATTTTCTTGCTAATTGCTACATGTGTTTTTTATTGCTTAGAGTTTTCCAGTTGTCCAAAACATTCCTATTATTCATATTTTGCTGACAGGTGGATCAGTCTGAGAACTCATAGTTCACAAACTTTTTAGAGAGTACTCCTTTACCCTATCACGATTTTTTCCCCATCATTATGTTTCACCCAAACTCCATCTATTGCAGCAAACTGATGCACAGAGATTCAAACCAGGCCATGTGGATCTCATGTGTGCCCTTAATCACAAGTACATTAAAAGTAGGTAAAAGAGTAACATAAATGTAAGTAAGAATGAGCTTATCAAAGAGATAAACAGAAAGTTTAGATTGCAACCATTTTGTTTTCCATAGCTAGCTTTTTATTGTTTTTCGCCTTCATTGTCTTTCCTTCCACCCCACTACTAACCAAATATTCTTAAGTCTATCCTTCTCCTGCTAACAATCTTGAGTTATTCCACATTTTAAGAAGTTATTTAACACTCTTACAAACAAAGTCCTAATTCATTTCTCTAAATTCATCCCCACCGCTTTACAACAGGGATTACCCTATGCTTTCTTCAAAGCTTATTTGTGCAAGCCTGCCTCCACTTAGTATACCTCATTGTTGTCTTTGGAATGCCTTTCTCCTCTCATGGCCATTTTTTGTTTCTATAATGGCTAATCATAAATGTCCTGAATAGAAAGTTTTTCTCTGATTAGACACCTCATACTGATTAAATTCAACTCCTGAGTTCTTAAAGCATTTATTGACTTTCCTGTAGAAAATTATTGTAGGTTGCACTGTATTTTTATCTTGTCTCTCTTTATAGGGTTCCTGCCATTTTTAACTAGATTGTAAACTCAGTAAAGCTGGAGATCATGTTTATTTTCATTCTGGCAATTAGTATAGTGTCTTGCACACAGAAATTGCCAAATAAATGTTTATTGTTGAAGATATGATAAGTATCATTACAAACATCTCAACCCTTCTACTCTCCTGGAAAAGAAGTTCAAACTTAGAGAAAGAAGCAAGACTAGAAATAAAAAAAAAAAGAAATAATTCATCACATGTACCTCTAACGATATTATAAAATCTATCAGCCTGTCCCTAAGAGAAAAACATAGTAATTTTTTTAAAGTTTAAAAACCCAGGAGATGGAAAAATTCTTGTACTCCTACAAGAGAGTGGATGATTAGATTAAGAACTCACAATGCACAATAAATACTCAGGACCTTTATCCAAGAAATATTGTTTAGCCAAAAGCCATTTGCAGTATATTATGATTTTTGAGATCACAGATCTAATAATCAAACAGTCTTGGGTTCCCATCTTGGCTCAGTCCCTGACTAACTGTGCAATTGTAAGTAATTTATCTGCTCTCAGTTGACTCTATTAAAGTGGAATAAATATAATAACTGTTATATATACCTTATAATATGATTCTGAAGATTATATGAGATGATATAAAAAGTGGTTAGGATAGTACCAATACCTAGAAAGTACTCAATTACTGGTAATTATTTGTTTTCTAGCCACAGGAACTGAGCTGCATCTTTTCATAGTAAAAAATAAAGGATAGTCTAAGATGTCTGTCTTATAATGAGACCACATGGTTTGTGAGGAATGTTGCAAATGATGTGTGATAATTACAATAAGAAGTGGAAGAGATTCTTATTGTCTCTGGACCTCAAATCAATAACAATGATGGATATTGTTAAAGTATGTCCCCCAGCCAACAGACAAAGTAGACTCTCCATGGCTAATGGAGATCTCATAGTTAAAACAGATGGAGGCAGCAGTGGATGAGTGAAAGAGTGGTCGTGTACTCTGTGTTCTCAGAAAGATGTTGTAAAAGTGCCACAGGACTTTCCTTTCTACAATCAAGCCAAACCAGTTCCTGTTGTCCATGCTGAGATAGACTACAGCTAAAAATTTCCCAAATGACTACCAATAGACTATCTGGCAACAACCAACCAACCACCTGAAAATAATTAAGAGAGAATGGTGATTTGGGGCTTAAAGATCAACCAATCAAGACTCTGTTCACTTCCCTGTCGTCTCCTATGGTTTTTGTCTGTAATCTCTAACTCGCCAACCCTGCCCTCAGAGCATATTTTCAGTTCATATCAAAGACTGTGACTCCCCAATCTATAGACTACTATTGTTAGGTAGATAGGAAGGATTCCACGTCTCCTAGGGAGGAAAGTGGGGACTGTTGCAGTTCATGCCCTACAATGGGCTTTCTGAGAGGCTCATGGGAAATCCACATGCACAGTAAGACTCAGATCATATAACTCCCAACTGTCCAACCACACTGGTTCCATGGTGACATCTGAGCCATGGAGAGGTTCCCATCTGGACACTATAAAACAAGACCCAAACCGTAACCAAGCCCTTTTTGCTCTCATTTGCTATGACAATGGGTCTGGGCATCATCTGTGGCATATTATCTCGCTCTGTAAACCTATATCTTGTTCTTGCTCTGTAATCCTATTTTTGTCTCCTCAATAAACCTCATTTTCATGCTTGCTTTACTTTGGTGTGTCTGGTCATTCTTTGGCATGAGCACACCCAGAACCAACATCTCAGACTGTTACCCGACACTGTCAGAAAATAAAATTCTTGTTTTGTCTCCATAGAACTCATTGGTATTTTTTTTTAACAATATAAAACTCCATATTCTAAAGAAAATTGCTTGATGCTACTACATGACTAAGCTGAAATATCCCTCTCACTCTCTTCCATCTTATTTATAAAAAAGCAGAAAATTTATTTGAGAGGGTAGGTGTTTTTGGAAGAAATGTGCAGGCATTGGGAGAATGGTAATATTTCCCCTCCCTTCATTAAGTAGAGAGGAAGGAATTCTCTCACCTATACCATATAAGAGGGGTTTCCAAGACATCCCCTGAGGGAGATTAGGGAACTTTCCTCCTACACCTCAGCTGCATTTGATGACCTGCAGAAAATTCTAGATCACCCTGTTCTGGTAGCCAACTAGTATGTGATATAATCCTTTGAAAGTCTTGACAGCAATACCCTGGAGTTAAGAAAGATTGAGGCTGATGTTTACCTCTTGAAGGAACCTAAAAATTTTACCCCAAAATATACTTCTTTGACATATTTTGAGATGGCTGTTCAAAGGGCTTGCAGACAGAAGTAGCCCTGCAAAGCTGTCTTTTGTGGGGGAGATTTGTATCTATAGAGGAAATGAAGTGAACAGACTTTTGCAAACAGATAAGTCCCTTCATCCAGATCTAGGAAATATTAACTGAGAGTCTGACACCCATCTATTCTTTCTGAGCATTGCTACCTGTGTGGTTTTATCTATATAACAAGACTGTCTTTGATAGTCAGGTCTTTTCTCTTCTTTCCTTCTCATAATCTGTCTTGCCACTGTTGGAATGAAGGGAAAATTTCCCCTTTTGCTGAAAAATCAACTCACAATAAAGCAGATTAATAAAAGAAAGTCTATGCAAATTTATTTTAACATGTATACACAGGAACTCTCAGAAAATGAAGATGTCAACTCTTCAATGAGGTATAGAGGTTTTTAAAGAATGGGGACTTAAAAACAGAAAAACAGGTTTGGGGAGAAAAGAGGAAGAGGCTTGAGGAACTAGCAAAGGTGGTCTTGTTATGTAAATGAAGCTTTAAAGCTAGCAGCCCACAGAGAGAATAGATGGTAAATGTTCTTTTCAGACATTAAAAAATGTCAGATTCTCAGGTAATCTTTTTTAGATTGAAGGATAGACCTGGCTGTGCATTCTCTACAGATGTAAATTCCGCCCCCCACCCCACACACAGAAAAGACAGCTTTGAAGTGTTACTTCTATCTTTGAGACTCATGGCAGCCATCTCCAAATATGTCAAAGAAATATATTTTGGGGTAAAATGTATCTAATTTCCTTCACCACCATAACCTGTCTGGCCATGCTTCAAGCCCCTATTCTTTCTGTAACTTCAAATGGTATAAAAGCATCAATCATCTGGCCATTTCTTTGAGGTTTTCATATTTGTATGACTCCCATGCCTATATACATGTTATTAATAATAAAATTTGTATGGCCTTTTTCCTGTTAATCTGGCTATTATCAGTTTATTTTATAGACTCAAATAATCCAAACTTCAGGAGAAAAAATTAAACTTCTCTCCACTCTCAACTGGAAGTTTGGGGGCAGGAAGGAATCTAGGCATAAGAGCTATTGTGCAGGGCAAGGAAGAAATGAAGTCGAGGTAGATTTAAATGTAATTCTATTACTCAAATTTCCATACTTGACCCTGAGGCTGAATCAGTGAGAACAAAGAACAAGGACAAGTGTTTTGAGGAAAAGGAAAGAGCAGCTTATTACTTTGCTGGCAAATAAGGAGGGCAGTGGACTAGTATGACAAAGACTGCCATCCTCCCTTTAAGTAGAAATACAGGGTGTTTAAAAGGGCAGAGGGGTTCGGTGGTTGGGCTTGGGTCTACATGACCAGTTGTCAGGTTTCAGTCCGAAATTTCAGTTCTTGGCCCACCCGTGGTCAAAAAATGACCAGATGCACCAAAGTAAGACAAGCAGGAGGTAAAATTTAGTGAGGGGGAGCAAGATAGGATTACAATAGGATTACATGGCAAGAGCAAGATATAGGTTGACAGAGCAGGAAACATACTCCACCAATGATGACTGGACTCCTTGCCGCAGCAGGAAAAAAAGAGCTTGCTTATGGTCTGGGTCTTGTTTTATGGTGTCCGGATAGGCACCTCCCTGTGCTTCAAACATTACCATGGAACCAATTTTATTAGACAGTTGGGAGCTGCATGACCTGAGTCTTGTTATGTATGTGGGTTCTAGGTCACTTTCTGGACTTTCTGATACAGATGCTGCTTGGCCTATGGGCTAGAGAGTCTTCTGCATTCTTTTGCAGCTGGGGTGCTCAGTTCTGATTGGTAGATTTGTAGGGTGTTCCCTCCTATTCCAGGTATGGCAGTAGCTCAGGGCAGGATCAAAGTGGGGCAGGACTTTATGGGGGCCTGAAGCCCACCTTTGTCCTTCTTCCCAGGTGGGGCAATTACACCAAGGCAATGGCACCCACTTTCGTCTTTAGGAGACCCACATTCCCTTACTATCTACCTAACACCATGTCACATGTTGTGGATTTTGGTTATTGTTGTTTAACTATACTTGGTGGTTTTGGTAGACCTTCTTATCTCAGGTGATCTTGTGACCCTTGTCTGGACAATTCTGTTGAGCTATCTCCTGTAGTTTAGGATACTAAAAACCAAACAGCAAAGAATATTTTTCTGCCCCTTTGTTTACTGGCCTCAGGAAGTAATGCAGGTTTTAATTCCCCAAAAGGGTGGAGTTTTTAAAGAGATGACTCCTAAAACATTTTATTGCCCTTTTTCTGACCTTTACCTCTGTTACAATTCCACCTCAGTTTTTCATCTATGTCAAATAACTTTACAGCGTGCAGGTACATACTTAGCTCTCCGAAAGACAAAACAATAATGTTTTCCTAAAATGAGCCAGCACTGGGATGCTTACCATAAATCAAGACACTTAACCAAAAGTGAAAAGTACAAATATTAGTAGATAAGTCTCACCCTTTTTTGCTGTCCTTGTTGCAACCCAACCAGGTTCATTGCCCACTGCCCATTTCTCAAGAGGAAGCCAATACACTGAGACAGCCCAGGTTACAGCGGTAGATTGTATATAAAGAAAACAAGATTACTTCTGAGTTAAAAATAATTACAGAAGCTGAGAGATAGTTGCATAGTGTTTATTATATTATTCTATTTTCTTATGCATATATTTGAAATTTCCCATAATTTTAGGGATTAAGGGAAATATTCACAAACATTCTATGAGAACTGCATAGACTGTCAATAAGAACATTTATTGAGTTTGGACCCAGCAGTAAAGTGTGAGGAGATTAACCTGCTGAGACTTTTGCATGTTAATTGAGTTCTTCAAAGGGAGTGGTTCCAGCACAGGGGGAAATAAAAGACAAGAAAAATAAATATGGTGTCTAGCTGAAGCAAATATAAACCCTCCCTAGAGAAATCATTCCAAATTGAGTCATCCAGGTTCCTAAACATGAAGATCAAGCAAAAATGAGCTCATAGTCACATATCACCAAGTGATAGTTTAGTTTTATCACAGAAATTCACCCTGCCTGGCACTCCTCTCTTCAGAACAGCAAAGGATGGTTTATCAGTCTATCCAGTCCCATCCCCTGCTATGACTTTCCATCAGTAAACCTTACTTTATGGCCACACTGCATGATGTGATTTTGTACCCTTAACCCACATCAGTAGTGATATTAGGCTTCTTGCTAATTCCTTATTTTAAAGTAAACAGTTCCAAATTTTCCTCATTATGACTATTTTTTATAGATATCCTTAAGCAGTTTGACTAAGTTCCTTTCTATTCCTAGTTGATTCAGAATCTTTTTTTAAAAAAAAAATCATAAATAGTATGGAATTTCATAAAATGATATTCCCACATCTATTGAAATAATCATAACATTTTAAAATCTAATTTATTAATGTGGAAAGTTACATTAAACTACTTTTGTATTCCCTGGATACAAATAATTTGGTCATGATACACTATAATAAAAAATGAAATATTACTTGGAATACAGATTAAACCAATACAATTTTGAGGATAAACTTTGTAATGATTTTAAGAAGTGCTTTTACTTTCATATATTACATTCAGCCTACTTGTTGAGCAACTACAGCCTGAATTTTCTTTTAAATGACCAAAGAATTATGAAAAATCATATTGCCTAAAATATCAGTTTGTCAGATATCTCAGTGGATAAATTTAAAAATATCATAAGTGCTTTAAAACACTCATATTGGGTGAAAACAAACAATATAAAACAAATACACAGTGTCTAAAATATTCATATAGAATAAAATAAATAAACAAATACAGAGAGTTTGGAAAATATACCAAAGCAAACTTTTAAAAGGAGTGCCAAACATATATTTAAAGACTTATACCACATGATTGTATTACTGGTCAATCTTCAAAAAACCCATATGATCACTCTGCCCCTCCACTCCTCCCAAACCAACCAACACACACACATGCACACATACACACAAGCACACATAAAGACACACATTCTCAAGATGCTTGTTCCCTAGATGCTTATCACTCCACAGCTTTCCATACCACCATTGTAGGTGATGGAGTCTCACAGGCTGTATGGTGCTACCCAGTAAGGAGAGTATATGCTGCATCTGTGCATTTGGAACACTGTCACCCAGAGACCCTGGCTTACTCAGTGGCTACCTGGAGAGGACAGGTCCCACAACACAAAAGTGCACATGATTTAAGGCCTTTTGGAGTGGATTTCATCTATGAGATATGGGTGACAGAGAGGAGTGGGGGATATATCTTCCCTTCTTTTCCTCTAGATGCCATATCCCATAAGGCTTCCAAAGATGCCTTGCAAAACCAAGAATTAGCCTGCCTTATTACTAAGCTGGAGCCACTCAGGAACATGTTACCTTATATTTGTTTTATCTCTTTCCCTGCCTTACTTTATGCTTTACTTGATTGCTACTACCCTGGGATTGCATTATCCAATAACAAATTACCAAATGTGCATTTTAGACTTGTGCTTTGTTTTCGGGTACACAGAGCTAAGATGATGACAAAGTAAGAATTTTTCTGGGGCCATTACATATTAGAAAATATATTAATAATGTCTGCTGTATTCATAAATCATGGATAAGGGAAAAAACATAAAAATCTCTCAGTAGATGCCAAACACAAATTCAATATGAATCTATATGCATTCTTGAAAAATGAGTTATATAAATTATTAAAAATCCAATCAAATAAAAATTTTATTTCCATAAAATGAAATACATATATATATTTTTTTTCCAAATCAACTACCAACACAATTTCAAACCCAAGCCACATTAAATTAGTCTCATTAAAATTAGAATCACCACTTGAATACTTGCCATGTATAACCATGCAACATTATTATGTACATTCTAGCTAACAAAATCATAAAGGAAAGCTAAATGAGTTATGCTGGGAAGATCATATAATTACCCACTTTATAATATTCACCAACCAGAATTAAATTTATAGAGTTGTTTTATGTAGCAATTCTGTGCTTAGGAATTTATCATTTAGATATAAATGGACTTGTTGCTCAAGATGCATGGGTCAGTTGATTTTACACTCCACAATAGGCAAGGATCATGAGTATTTTGTTTATGATTGTATAACCAACACCTAGTCCAGCACTTGGGCCACCATAATGTTAGCCATTGATGTCCTGTACTATAGGCTAGTCCATCCTTCAAGCACTTTACAGAAATCCATACATTAAATTCTAACAACCTTAATGATAGATGTTATTACAATGAGGCTTCCAGTGATTATATGACTTCTTTAAGGTCAAATGATAGTAAGTGACGAGGTAGAGATTTGAACCCTAACATGCTAATTCCAGAACTTTTATTGACCATTGATCTCCAATGCTTTTCATAGTTAGAAATCTCATAGCTATCGTAAAAAAATTACTTGTTGACTATTTCATGTAGAATGAATAAAAAGATGTATAAGTAAATTATTGCATAACTATGCTAATTGTCACTAATTTGTAATAGTAAAAACTAGAAAACATTGAATACAGAAAGTGGCTAGGAATAGCCGGATAAAATAAAAATTGGCGCATTCATTCTCCAAATTGGAATGTTCTTACTACATTTTAGTAGTTGGGTTTTTAAAATTCTATTTTTGGCAGCTTTATTGAGATATAATTCATATATCACATAATTCACCTATTTAACATGTACAGTTCAATGAATTTTACTATATTCAGAGAGTTGTGTAACTATCACCACAATTCATTTGAAAACATTTCCATCACCTCAAAAAGAAACCCCCGAGGGACATCAGCAAGTTGGCTGAATGGAGGTGCCTGGCACTTGTCTCTCCCACAGAAAAGGACCAAACACGACATATAAACAACTAAAATTTGATGAGAGTGTCTGAAGGAAAGTGCTGAAGTGCAGCAAGGGAGTGGCAAAGTCCCCGGGAAGCACAGAAACCCAGGATGACAGCATAGAGAGTGGAGCAAAACACCCTGCCTCTGCTGTCAGCATCTCCCCTGCCAGGATTGGCTTAGAGCCAAGAGGGACTTCCCAGTGTGAGAAAAAGTTAAACAGACGCCCCCCTAGAGCTCGCCATCATAGATACCTGCAGTCCTTGCTACAGGAGAATCATGCAGTCCTCAGAGGCTCTGAGCCCAGTTTGGGGAGCTGCCAGGAATTCACACGGCTACATTGCTCAAGAGGAGGAGATTGTATTGTGCATCCTCCAGCCCCCATGACCCAAGCTACTATAGCAAGGTGGCATTCTGAAACCAAAGTCACTGCTGGAGTGTGTCCTGCTTTGGGGGTCAGTAGCCACTCTGTTCATCCAGCCCTAAGACTCTGCCATTATTCCACTGTGTTCACATAGGTGGCTTCAGTACCACGATCCCAGTTACTTGGAACCTGAGCCCAGGAACAGCTGTGGGTATAGTGCCTGAACCCCGGTAATGTCCTGCCCCCTAAGGAAGAGGCAGTCCTACACAGCCTAGAAGCCAATCCTGAGCTGGGAAAATCTCCAGACACATTAGCCCCCCGCTAGAGAAATAGCCCAGGGACCTACCCCAGGCAGCCCCACTCCCAAGCCAGCTGAATCACTGCACACCCACACCCCCAGCTAGAGAAATAGCATGGTAGCCCTACTTCCAAATTGACCAAACCACCACACACTTGTGTCCCTAGAGGTATAAACAACCCAGTGAAACTTCTCCTAGAAACCCTTTCTCTAAGTTGACCAAACCACTTAGCACCCATGCCCTTAACCTGAAAAAGAGATTGGTGATCTTGTCCCCACTGACCCCAGCTTCTAACTAGCCAAGGTACCATATACCATCCCCCGCCTGAGAATAAGTCCAGCAAGCCCATCCCTGCCAAAGTCATGCCACCTCCACTACAGTCTCTTTCAGTCTAGGCCACTAAGGCACTTGCAGACATCACTGATGTGAATTATTGCAGAAGAAACTGCACGGAGATTACACTACTGCATCTGCCTAGAACCAAAGCTAATGCACCCTACTCTATTGACATCTAGGCTATATCTAAAGGAATAAGTCTTTCCCTACAAAAGCTACTCCATAAAATGAGAAGAGGTGACTGTTCTATCAAATGTGCAGATATCAACATAGGGATACAAGGAACATGAAAAACCAAGGAAACATGATACCTCCAAAGGAACATAATAATTTTCTGATAACAAGCCCCAAGAAACAAAATTACAAAATGCCATAAAATGAATTAAAAATACTAATCTTAAGGAAAATCAGTGAGAAACAAGGGAATATAAATAAATAATTCTGTGAAATCAAGAAAATAGTTTATGATCTGAATGAGAAATTCAACAAAGAGATAAATATTATAAGAAATAAACAAAAACAGAAAAATCTTAGAACTGAAGAACTGAATAAATAAAATAAAAAATACAATTAATAGAGTCAACTACAGACTATACCAAAATGAAGAGAATTTTTGAACTTGATGACAGATTTTTTGAAATAACAAATTCAATAAAATTGCAGGATATAAAATCAACATACCAAAATCATTTGTATATGCTAATAGTAGTATTTCTGTATGCTAATAGTGAACTATCTAAAAAATAAATCAAAGAAACTTTCTAATTTATAATAGCTACAAAAAAATAAGCTACTTAGAAATAAATTGAATGAAGGAGGTGAAAGATCTCTATACTAAAGACTACAAAACATTGATGAAAAAATTGAAGAGGATACAAATAAGTTTTAAAAATCCCATCCTCAGTAAATAGAAGAATTAATATTGTTAAAATGTTCATCCTGCCTAAAGCAATCTAAACATTCAATGCAATCCCTATTAAAATACCAATGACATTCTTCATAGAAATAAAAAAAAAATCCTCCAATTCATGTGGAACCACAAAAGACTCTGAGTACCCAAAGCAATCTTGAGAACAACAACAATGAAAACAAACCTGGAGACATCACACTACCTTATTTCAAAATATACTACAAAGTTATAGCAACCAAAACAGCATGGTATTGTCAAAAGAGCAGACACATAGACCAATGGAACAGAAGAGAGAGCCCAGAAATAAATCCATGAATCTACAGTGAACTGATTTCAAATAAAGGTTCCAAGAAAACACACTGGGGGAAAGGAGAGTTCTTTAATAAATGGTGTTGGGAAAATCATATATCCACATGCAGAAGACTGAAACTGAATCCCTATCTTTCACTTTATTCAAAAATCAACTGAAAATGAAGACTTAAATGTAAGACCTGAAACTATGAAATTACTAGGAAAAAAAGCATAGGGGAAATGCTTCATGACATTGGACTGGGCAAAGATATTTTTGGATAAGGCCCCAAAAGCATGGGCAACAAAAGTAAAAATAGACCAATGGGATAATACCAAATTAGAAAGTGTCTGCACAGCAAAGGAAACAATGAACTAAATGACGACACAACCTACAGAATGGGAGAAAGTAATTTCAAATTTTATACCTGAAGAACGGTTAATTTCCAGAATCTATAAGGAATACCATCCATGTTGTAGCATTCCTTTTTATTGCTGAGTAATATTTCATTGTATGGATAGACCAGATTCTATTTACCTGTTTATTAGTTCATGGAGATTTAGGCTGTGTCCACTTTTTGCCTACTATGAACTTGCTGCTATGAACATTTGTGTACAAGTATTTATTTGAAAATATGTTTTTATCTCTCTTGGTTATTGCTAGGAGTAGAATTGCTAGGAGTAGAATTGCTGCGTCATATTGGATCGGTGTTTAACACACTGAGGAATGCAAGGTTGCTTTCCAAATAGCATTTCTTTGCATTCTATTTTGCATTCTATCAGCAATTTATGAGGGGCCCAATTTTTCCACATCCTTGTCGACTCTATCATCTGCCTTTTTAAAATTATAGCCATTATAGTGGGTGTGAGGTTTGTGGTTTCTACTTGCATTTTTCTGATGCCTAATTATTTTGAGCATCTTTCAAGCTCTGACTGGTCATTTGTATATTTTCTTTGGACCTGTTGATCTTTAAGATCCATCTAAAAGATCACCTCCTAAATGAAGTATTTTCAAATTTTGCTAGCCAGTTGTGATTTTGTTTTTCCTCTGATTCATAATTGTTCTCTTATGTGGAACTTAATTATTGATCACTTCTCATACATAAGATACTATATCAAGAGTAATTGTAAATGTGTTTGTGAAGCAGATATTGATATTTGGTTCCCAAGATAAAATATCTGTGTTCAGGTCACACTGCCTGCTTTTGTTTTTACTTTCTGGTTTGAGTTAATAAGATTGATAGAATGAAGTTGCTATCTAATGGCCCAGTGACATGAACAAAGTCAACAAATATTAGTTGGATTTAACTCCAGTTTCAGCCTAAATTACGTCTAATTTGGGGATGATCTTTTAACTGGCTCCATGAACAAAAACACCTTTTTGCAGGTCTCTTATGTTTCAAGTTTTCAAGCCAGTGAGTTTCGCTGCTCAGAATGTTGTAACTTTCTATTTCACTGATCCCTTCCCTTTTGAGTTGTTTTTTCAGAAGCATAGGAATCTCCTTGCAGTCACAAATTCTACACATTCTTATAAGGCCCGATTTTTCAGAGAACTCAAGATAAAAGGCATTCCACCACAAGGACCCACTGAGCAACCTACTGTCTCCACCACCCGCATGTGCACAAGACCAAAAGGATGACCAAAATTAACCCTTAGCTCATTATACTACTAAAATCTCCACCCTGGGAGGGGCTCATGTGCCATTTTGATCATGTGATGTATATGGTAATATGATTCTTACTGCACTTGCATGGCCTGCAATCCACCCCGAACATGTAATGATGCTCACCTACTTTCTGCATTATTCATTTCACCTGTAAAATACTCCTAACCCTATCAGTCCAGGGGATGGATTTGAGACAGCCGTCTCATCTCCTGGTTGACGTCAACCACAAATAAACTTCATTTCTTTTGGCAATCCTCACTGTTTTAGTAATTGGCTTTTGGTGACTAGCAACCAAGCCTAGGAGAAGGAAAAAAAAAAACAAACCCTTTGTGGGTTCATGAACGATCTTAACAAAAACTCAAGTAACAAATCCCTTCACTTAAAAATATGACTGGTGATTTTCCCTCTTAAAATGTTCCAATTTTCCGATGAAAGTTTCTTAACACACAGCCAAGTTAACTCAAACTACTTGACCACTTACCTCTTTCTTTCCAATGTACAAAATTATACAGAAAACTCTGAAAGAAGCTTCTCTTAAAATGGCCTCATTTATTTTCTATGAAAAATGCAAATTTCTGGAAATTTAATTTCGTTTGAATATTATATTCATCCTTTAAAATCAAGCTGAAATGGGACTTCTTTTCTGAAGCTTTTCTCTGCTTTGATCCCTCCCTCTCTCTCCTCTTACTATATATACCATGCTTAGGTTCTATAATGGCAATTGTCATGTTGAGTTGTGGTTAGCTATTCACATCCAGCTCCCTCCACAAACTGTAAACTGCTTATGCTACAGACCATGTTGGATTTTTCTGTGAATTTCAGCTTCTAGCTCATATTATTGTTGCTGTAAAATTTATTTGATCAGGCATTATAAATTTTATAAATTCAGTGAGCATTACTGAATTTATTACCAATAGAAAGCAAGGTTTTTTTGCTGTGTGTGTGTAAATTTTGTCTGTTGAATCAGAAAAAGCAACCATTGTGAGCATATTTAAAGTCTATTTTGTTTTACCTTATGCCTGCCTCATAAAAAAGAATATTGTTTTAATTATCTAATATACAATATCTTAGTTCCTTTACTTTGAATTAAAATAATACCTTTTTCACCATTAACAATTATATTTGGTGATTTTTAAAAACAAGCACATTTTAAAGAATGATTTAAAATTAACTGTGTTATCTCATCAAAAAGATTTCAATGGCAGAAAGAAATATGAAGGAGCCAAACTTAGAACAAGCCAAAGAGGTTATGCAGATCAACATAACCTCTTTGATATAAATACAGTTACTGAGAGAATATATCATTTTAAAATAGTGTGCAGAATTTTCTTTGTAACAGGGAAAAATCTGTGAAGTAAGTTATTTTATGATTTTTAATCTTTTTTTTTTTTTTTTACCAGAGTTTGACAATTTTCTAAAATAATCTTTTTAGGAAGCAAGAACATCCCATTTGAGCTGATATTTGTAGTTAATAAGATTTGGAAAATCTGAAGAACAGCATTTAAATCTCTTTATCATTACTATGGCTTGAACTAAAATGAATGCCCAGTTCTTTAGGAAATGCGTTTTAAGCCTATGACAGATAAGTCACTTAACCATTCTCTAGGCCTCAAATTTTTGTCTTTAAAAGTAGGGAGCAAATGTCTTTTAATGCCCTTTCCAGATCTAACATTGCCTGATTTTTGTGTTAATTTTTAAATCAATTTATAGGGAAAACCTTGATTGGTACTCTTCCCTAGTAGATCTTTTTTAAAAAGAAAAGAAAGAGAAACAAAAACAAGCAGCTCTATTCTAAAGTAATCCTTAGTTTGTACTATTTTTACATATTTTACTTTATATTTCCAATAATGTTGTAAGACATTTATAGCACTGCATTATAAATAAAAATGAACAGATCATCAAATTAAAACAAAACAGAACAAAACAACTTTGTTTCAGATCACCCAGCTAGTAAATAACCTGGCCGAGATTTAACCCCAAGATTCTGTTTCCATAACTCATTATGTATACTTTGTAATAATTTATCTATACATTCTATTCAAAACCCACAGTGTCTAGGCTTAATACAAACATGTAGCATGTGATAGATTTGGCTCTAGATTATTTAGGGAAATTTCCTCATTCCCATTTCTCCCCCTAAATCTGAAAAACAAAGTTACTTTTCACAAAATACACCTGTAGGGGAGAAAAAATTTCTCACCCATTGCAAGGTTCATGGGTGAGAACCCCCATAACAGAAGAGAGATTAATAAGAGAAAAGCATACAAATTTATTTAATATGTTTTATGTGACATAGGAGCCTTAATAAAAGATTTAAAGTAACAGAAAAAACTATTTTTATGGAACATCCTGCAGAAGTATGATCGGAAAACAAACAGAAATGATAATAAATTGGAAGGAACTTAAAAACCTGTTTGTTCAGATTCTTTTGGTCCTTCTGTGACATTCTTTCCTCCAGGCATAAGGTGGACACCTCTGGAATGAAGGTTTTATGGCCTACTTTAGAGGAAGGCCAGGAAATTATTTTATAGCCTGCTTCAAGGGAGAAGAGGGAAGAAAAGCGTGACCCTCCTGCTTCTGCTCTTTTCATAAATGCCAAAGTGCCATATTTTGGGGTGACATGTCCTGAACCCCATCACTCCTAAGGCTTACCCCAGAGTCTTACTTTAAGTTCCTCCCCTATTGTCATATCAGGAACACTATTTTGGACCTACATTTAAACAAAAATGCATATTTAGATAATTAAAATATTTTGACACAATTAGAGGTGCCAAGATTATAGAAGCAGTTGCTGGCAGACCTTTTAAAAAGTGTTACATTCCACTGGCTCTTTTTACATGTAACTTGGTAGAAGCAGCATTTTCACGCTCAACAAATGAAGGAAAAAAAGAGAATTTTATTGTGAAAACCAAAATAATGACTTCCTTCTACCATCCTGTGTTATTTAAGTCTGCTAATTGCTTTATTTTGAATCCCTGTGGCTTGGTTAATTGAAGTGATCAAAGTTCTTTGAAAACCTTCTTACTCTTGCCAAACTTGGCTTTTGATGAGTCTCTTTGAAATGCTTGGGTGTCACTGTGAAACCTCAACAAAGAGTTCCAGCCCACCAGGTGTCTTTGCATTGGAAGGCTTACAAACTTCTAAGGTCCTGGGGCTAAATCCTAGTTGAATACTCTCAGGAGAATCTTGGAATCAGAGTATAATAGTGTGGTTTGATATTATGCAGAGCTAAACTTTCCAAACTACCTTCCAAGTCATTCTGAATTTCATCGTGCGATATGAATGGCCAATTCTAGCATGCTTATGTTCCAGATTCTCCTCACATAAAGGTTGCCTTGAAAAAATAAAAATTACAAGTTGAAATATAAGGTCATTTGAGCTTTGACACATTTGCCACTTTCTAAAAAAAATACATGCAAAGTACAGACTAATATTAATTTGGAGATGGCAATACTTGAAAAGTAGCAACCAAACTGATAACAAGGAAAGTTTCCAGATGGTTTTAAATTACAGTTCAGCCCAGAACCCAGGTTTCCGGTAACATATTTGCCCAAAAATTAAATGATAAATTCTAACATTAAATCCCGACTTGTTAAGGATAATTCATTCATGTAGTAGAAATAGTATTTCTAAATATTTTCCAATAAGAGGACCCCTTTAAATATCAAAATATTGAGAGACATTCAAGTGATAATAGTCACTCAGACTGGGAAACATATCAGTTCTTCATGAACTTAAAAAAAATTATGAGGAAAACTACTACTGAATCAACAATAGTTGTAAATGCTTTGATATGAATTCCACCGACATCTACACATATGTGAAATATATATTTAAGTAAATCTTATTATTCAAACCTATAGATAAGGTTTGTCGTACTCATGGGTTAACAGACCACTTTCAACAAATCTACGACTCTCCAGAATTATTCTGCTTAATGTTTATATCCAATATTGGAGGAAAAAAACAATTGAATTGGTTTCTAGGCTGAATTTTGAAAATGATTATTTTCAGAACTTATGTAAGTCAACATCTTTGTGATTGCACTTTACTGTTTAGGCTTAATTTTCTTTCTTACCAAATTAAGGGGCTGAACCACATGATTTTCATGGTCCTTTCTAGCATTGCCTCTTGATATGTTAGTACGTTTTTGTGAACTTTAAAAAGTGTTGTGATTTTTCTTGTTATTATGGCAGAGTTATGACATATAGAGTGAAGAACTAGATATTTAACTTACATTCTTGCATCAATTCCTATCTAGAACAAAACAAATTTTGCTTCAATTATTTGTATATATTAAGTGGAAATAATAATTTGACTTGAGATATCAAGAATATTGCTTTAATATACCCCACTTCAATCACCTAATTTTTTTGAGAATAGCCAGTATTTCCTAGAAATTTTTTTTCTAAAAACATAAATATCCTCAGTAGCATTGACAAAGTACTCCCTTTTCCCTACCAAATCCTTCATTCCTATGTCTAAAATCTACCAAATCCTTCACTTCTACCAAAAATGTCGGTTGTCAGAACTCAGTCATGAACACTTTAGCAGCAAATTTAAAAGGTTGCAATACTTTCTTTCTTTCTTTTTTGTACTTCAGAAATATCAGAACTGGAAGGGATTTTATTTCAGTTGATTAAGAATTTGCTCTTTGATCTTGGTTCCAGGTGGACTACCTCTGAGTTTGTGACAACAGAAAATATAACTTTAAAATTTCTCATTGCAATTCAATACTGATTTTTAAAAGTTTCTTGAAGACTTATTGTATTAATATCAATTGTGACTTTTACACAATGCTACTTTTTAGGAAAATATCATTCCAGTTAATGCTCAGAGATACTTAAGTTCCATAAATATATAACTACTATTAATGATAACAATATTGGATGATATAATGGAAGGAACAGTAGAATGGAAGTCAAGGAGCCCAATTTATATTTCTAGCTCTTATAGGAATCAATAATACTGCCTTTGAAAGGTCATTTAAGTTTTTAAGAGCTGTCTGATCCTTCATATACAACAGGAGAGGGCTGGATCCTATGATCTTTAAATGCAGACCAGGACTATCAAAAGAGAAGAAGGAAAGAAAGAAGGAAAAAGAACAAAAAGAAATGAGTAGAATTCATAAAAATAATTCTTCATGGTGCTATGTATAAGGAATTAGCTGTACCAGCAGAACGCACTTGTTTCTTTTATTTCTCTTTCCATGCCTGCAATGCCAAATCAGCCCTCTTGTTTTGCCTTTTTAGAACAAAGAACGTAAGGTGTCATCAGTGTTTGAGAAATGTACTGCCTTAGGTTCTGCCCCCTTCTCCTCTGCTCTCCTTTTGCTCTTTGGTTTGTTGGTTTATTTCAATCCCCTAGTCACAGTTTCCCTTCGCTATTTCTTCCAACCTAAATAGAAAGAGAACTCATGAACACATGTTTTTATGTTCTCTCTTCTCTCCACATTAAAGAGGATCTGAGGAGCAGGCTGTGGTTGGTGAATGGCTAGTGGTTACGCTCATCAACATGCACACTCACGTGTCTCCTTAGAGCTTTGCACACTAACTGCTGCTCATCACATGGGCATTGAGTGAGCTCATGAAAGCCTATGGAAGCAGGCAACATCAATCCTCTGGCTTCCAGCTCCCTCCTATGTTGCAATGAGCCACATTTGGCTGTTGCACTTGAGAGAATAGTTTTTATTGGATAAAACTGCTCTTTGCTTCAGAGCTCACAAAACTGCCTTAGGGGGAAAAATATGGTCTGATTGTTTTTCCCTTTCATGCAGCTTTTGGGACAGCCAAACATGACTGCTTTTTCTTTATCTATAATTTTTTTTGAAGAGAGTCAGTTAAAAATGTATATTACCTATATAGATACTAGAAAATTATATTTTACTTAAATAATACAATTAAAAAATAAATACAAAAGACAACAGAGGCTTCACAGCACATCCATCAACAGCCACAGCTCCCAAACCGTTAGAAGCTGTACACTAGCGATGGGCACCACAGCAATTTTAAATATCCAGAAGAAGAAAAGAAGACAAGAGTCTCTTCGTGACCTGATTAAGTATTGCAGGTAAGAGAGGAAGAACAACATAAACAGCCAGTCCCTTTCCATCTAAAGAAGTCAAGTATTTCAAAATGCCTGAAGCTCCTTCCTGGTAGAAAGTTGCTTAGTGGAAGATGTTAACTCATTTCTGTTAATGATGATATTGTAATCTACGTTATTTAGCTGGTTGTATGATATTAATTCATATTTTAAAAAGAAAAAAGGGAGAAAGGAGGAGAGAATAGAAGACAGAAAGGGAGGTAAGGAGACTTAGAAGTGAAGGAAGCCTGTATGCCTTAGTGGTAGCAACTTAGAAGCTTGCAGTGTTGTCAAACATGTATGCTATTTCCAGATTCCAAATGCAAAACACAAGTTATAAAAATAGGATTTTATTCACCAGGATGAATATGCAGATCGTCAGAAAAGCAATAACTTTATTGAAAGCCACTGCTATGGATGAAAGCTTCTCATCCAGCTCTCATATTTTTTCACTGGGATCTACTGACATCTAAATGAAAACGCATTCAATAGACACTGTTAACATTTATGCATACCACAAAGTTAAACATGGGCATCATACTCTTGGTTTTTAAAATACTTTCTTTCCCTAAAGACATATACGTCCAAAATCAACACTCAAAGAAGGTCAAAACTACAAATATTATGGTCTACACACCTTTGGCCTATTTCCTGAATTAATTAAGCTTAGTCAGTTTGTATTAATTTATTCACTTGAGTGTATTCAATTGATCTTTATTAGCCCTTACTTTGTTCCAAGAATCATTTCAGTGTTGAACAATTGTATGGTGCTGAATAAGATATGTCACTGTCCTCTTTGAGCTTATATTCTAATGGGTACAGACAAAAGAAATAGTAAACAAATAAACAAAGATTTGTATATTAATTGATCAGTGTTCAGTACAGTTAAGAAAAACACTCTAGGTGTTTTAAACAGAAGAGGTTTGAAAAATAAAGTTAATAGAGAAATGCAATACAATATGGGTTGAAAGGTCGAAGAAATGAAAAGTCAGAGGCCCACTATTGAAACTCATGTTCAAAAGCCTTCCAGCATTGCTCAACTACCCAAGGAGCTGCTGTTGCACCATGGTTGCCTCTGACATCCATGAAACTAGAGAATATACATTAAACACAAAGTTTGGCCTTTTCAACAGTGTCTTGGTATTCCTATCTCGAAAATCTCGCTTGTTAGCAAAAGCAGCAAAATGAAACTTCCACTTTCAAAATGTCATATAAAACTTAATTTTCATCTAGACTAGGAAGTGCAAAGCAGTCTGTGAAGTATTGATTTTTAGCTTACCAGTGTCTACAATATAGGAAGGCATCCTAGAGGGAGGGTAGAGTGGATGGAGGCTGAGGGGGGAAATCCACAGAATCCAATCACACTGCAGATTGAGATGAATAGTATAAGGAAGTAATATGTGATGTAGTAGAGAATAAAATACCAGGAGCTTGTTGTGATAAGTTCTCAGAGAGGGCCCTTAGAGAAGTTGATACTTGATCAGAGATCTGAAGAAAGGCACTAATGTCAGCCATTTGAAGAGCTAGAGAAAGAACTGCAAGTAATGAGCAAGTCCAAGGACATTGTATTTCAAAGGGGCTTGATGCATCTGAGGAAGAGAAAGAAGTCAAGTGTGACTCAAGTACAGTGAAGCGGGAGAGTGGGGCATGAAAGCATAAAATGAAGAGAAGAAGTCAATAAACAAGTATTGAAAGGTTTCAAGCAGGACAACAATATGATCTGATTTACTTTCTAAACATACAATTGACTCTAAGTGCTACATAGACCATGGGTTGAGATGATTCAATGCAGACACTGTAAAACAAGTTAAGGGCTCTTCTGATAGTTTCTTACGGCTCTACGCACAGGCATGCTAGGACAGCTGGAGGAAGACAATGGAATTTGAGGCACAGCACAGAGTGGACCTGACAGATCATGATGGTGTGTCCCATGGAACAAAGCAAGGGAACTGGAAAGAGAAGATGGAAGGACAGTGGTGAAAAGGCACTCCACTTCCAAATCTTTTCCACATTGTTGCTCCTGACCTTTTGGCTTTTATTTATTTATTTTTTCCCCCACTCACTTCTTGAAATTGACATTTGATATCTTTTTTAATTTGGACTTTGGTCCTCCTTAAAGAGTACAGTTCTACTTACCCTTTGGATTGTTAATACGACAATAACAACCTAGGTCAATCCAGTTTTATCCGCCACTCATCTGAGCTCATGGGAACAGCCATTTTGGCTAAAAAGAATTTACATTAGAAAGCTGGTCACTTTGAGGAAGCAATGGTGTTTGCTATCTTCAAAGATTGTTCCAACATTTCTAATTCTTGAAGAGCATAGAGTTCAAAAATAAGTAAAATAATTCCCACAATATTTGTTTAGTAAATTATTGGTTCTATAAAATACTTAATGATTGCATTGCCTCAGGGTTACTTGATCTATGAATGGATGACAATGAACCTTTGTCCTCCTCTTCCCAGACTGACAACAAAAATGTTTATGTTCACTCTGTCAAATTTCACTGCTCAATTTTTTGGAAAGAAAGGACATTTTCACAGTTTGAAAACAGCAGAATTTGAGGAATGTTTATTGGCTGCTCAGTCAGTTATAGTTTTCCAACCAGGATGTGGCAAGGAAACAACTTGAAAGAACACTGACAGGAGATAAAGAGGATCTAGGTCACAGAAAACGCTCTTAGATGACAGAATGAATCACAGGCACAAGCAAACACTGCAGAAATAAAGGTGATAGCAAAGTTGGGGAAAACAGATGTTATGTTGACCTCGGTTCATTGGAATCAAATAACTAATTCGCTTACCATCGTCTAGTACTTTGAAATGGTCCCCGAGGAAGCCAGGAGTGGCAGTGAATATGTAAACCAGATACTTCCAGATTTTAGTGAGGTGCAGTTTGCGAGAACCAAAGTAGTCCCGGTTGGAATGCAAAGAAGACGATGTTGCAATAACATTAGCATAATGTAAGGCCCCAGCTGACAGTATTCCTAGGCAGCAAACTGAAATATGGGGAAATAACCACATTGGACTTCTCTCCGTTTCACTGCTTCATTGAAACACAAAGCCATTGATAACTCAGCTGATAGGTGGGAGGGACCCTGTCAGCTCAGTGGGGCACTGTCAGTAATGCATTCAATACGTCCAATCCCAGTCAGAAGCTGAGAGTCTCAGTTGACGCTCTTTCAGAAGGGCTAGCTCCTCACACTCAAACCTCTACATTAATAACTTTCAAATAGCTAGTAATAGTCTTCAGGTCTAAAAATATATTAAGTTACTTGTTGAAGACTGGAAGTCAAAATCCCTAGGTTTTTGTGACCTTGGTTTCTATTCCTTCAAACTTCTGTGTTTCAATTTCCTCTTTTGTAAAAGACACACACATGTGTATGTGTGTGTATATGTGTGTGTGTGTATATGTATACAGATACACACACATATATATAAATCTAATCCAATGAAGAAAAATTTAATTTTATAATGTGTATAAAAGTTCCTGCTACTTTGTAGACACTCAGTAAATTTTGGTTCCTTTCTGCCTTGGGAAAAAGTATAAATTGGAGTTAAGGAGCATGAGTTTTGGAATTAAAAATGCCAGCTTACTAGGGGTCAGAACATAGATAGACAAGTTATTTAAAGCATTCAGCCTCAGTCTTCTTATATGAAACAAAGAAATAATTGTAACTTCTGTGCTATTGTAACCCAGAGCTATTTTAAATATCAGATATGCCTATCTATATAAAACAGTTTAGTACATAAGTAAGCAGTCAATAACATTTTTCTTAGAAGAATGAATAAATGAATGAATGAACAAATATTATTTCAATTGAAATTCAGATACTAGTTACTTGAATCAATTTGATCAACTTTGCTCAATAAATTTATATTAATCACCTCTGAGCCTTAGTTTCTTCATCTATAAAATGCAGGACTTGGATAAGATGAGCAATTCTCAAACACTCATGTATAAAAGAACTCATGATTATTCAGAGAGTTTGTTGAAAATTAAGATTCCTGTGCCCCATATCAAAGGAGTCTTAAATAGAACGTCTGTGGTGAGGCCCATGAATCTGTGTTTTAAAAAGTATCATAATTATGATGCAGGTAGCCCAAAAAACATTTTTTAAAAAGTCTGGACTAAGATCTCTCCTGGATCTAAAATTTTCTGCTTAATTTTCATTGGCATAAGCTGTTTCTCAAAGTCCTCCTGCTATAATTTGAGATCATTTCCTAATTCTTAAAATAATCCCATTATCATATATATGTATGTACAGGCACATACACACACATAGACAAACACACTCATCTGAACACTATCATAGAAATTTCACCCTGGGATTATGTATATTACCAATTAACATCATATTAATAGATTTTGAAAGATGGGAGAAGTAGCTATGATGTAAGGCTGCCATGTTGTAAAATTCCTGGAGGCATCATTCACATTGGTCTGCTAGTTCAGCCAGCTCAGATAAGAAACCTCCAGTTCAAAGTGTCAAAATGATATTCTCAGAGTCACAGAGTATAACTGAGACTCAGACAAAAATTTCTAGACTTATCTATTTCCAAAAAACAAATCCTGACTACTAAATCTCTAAAAAGTTTGTGAGCAACCTGATGCCTGAAGTCCTGTCACACTCCTCCTGTGTCCATAGAACCAGCCCAGGTTCGTGGTTGGAGCAAAGGGATGTAACTTCAGGAATATTTCTCATCCCTTTTAAATATCCTCAAATTTCTTCCATAGAAAGGCAGACACCTGGTAATCTTAGATTGAAGCCAAGGCACAGAAATAACTGAGAGAAAACACCAATCACTTCCCAAACAGAGCATGAAAAATTTCATCACCCTAACAGCAGATCTGCTTTACTCCTTGTACATTTTTCTATGGAGTCATTTTGTGAATAAATCTTGCCCCTTGGAGGAGCATATTCCATTAGCTGCCAAGGTTGAAGAATGAGAGGCATCGGAGCTCTGTGAAGAGCAGCTCAGTTCACACAGCCTTGGGCTGGCACTTTCTCAGTCTTTCTTAATGGTGCCTTTTGGGAAAAGTGCCTTCCTTTTATATAAAAACAGGAGTACATTCAATTTTCCACATGGTCATGACCCTAAAAATGGTAGGAAGAAATAGAAAAGCTAGACACTGAAACGTGTTTAAGTAATGGTATGGAAAAAAAGGAGTGTCAAGTTCTCTGGTCCAGCTCTTGTAGTTGAATTTAGGGTAATCTTTGGCCTCTAGTTATTGGAGGCAAAGTTTTAACCTGAAGTCAATAACAGTAGATGAATAAATAACACAAATTCAGACAAGCGAGCCTAGGGGTGGTAATCATGAGAATATGCCTCTCAAATCTCCAACTGCAGGAAGTGCAATGGAACTAGAGTCCTCGTTGCAACTTCTAAATCCCATTGCTGTGTTTGTGTGCTGGACACATTTCCTACAGTGGCTCTCAATGGCTGAACACGGCAGAGATACTAATGCAGGCCTGTTCTGGAGAAGCTGGCCTCCTCTAGTGGGTGACTTTGGCTCCAGGATTCACCAGTGGCTTTACCAAAATTTTCTTAGAACTGTAATGTAGCCTAAGATGCCACCATCCAAACTTCCTTCCCCCTTTCCTTTCTCCTTCACTCTGGGTCAGACTTATATCATGGTCTGATGGCTCTTTCAGCCTCTTCCAGCTCCTTTTCCATTTATTCTTACAGTATTTTCCCATGAGAAATTTTGCGATATTTAATTTCATCTTGATTTCTGCTTATCAGAGAACTCAGACTAACAGAAAATGTTTCCTTAGATTTTTTAATTAAATCTCTCTGTAATTTATTAAACCGAATTGTAATATTTTAAATAGGTGGAATAAAAGTATGATTTTAGTTGAGGAAGCTCAAGTTAGTAATGAGGTTTTCTTTTGCTTAGTTTTAGCTCTGTACATGTAAATCCCTCTGGTTACCCTAGGGGCAAAGTATCAAAGATATTTACTTCATTGGAGTCTCCACAAAGATGGTATTCTTTGTCGAGAGTAATGCATCACTGAATATGAGACTAATTGGTCAGCATCTTTTCATTGATTGGGGATGTTTGACAACACTGTTCTGGAGGGAGGCCAGAGTGGTGTCAGAAAGCTGATTGAGCACTTTAGTATTTGGATGACTATCATCTCTCTAATTTAGTGGTTTTTGAAAAGTTTGAATGAAATGGAAATATTTTTTGAAATAAAATATCAGACAAGACTTTAATAAAATAAGTGAAAACAAGACAATTATAATTAAAATTGGAACTAGCCTTCCTTAAAGACCCTGTTTTCTTACCAACTTGGGACCCACCCACTGGAAAAAAAATGAAGCTAACACTCAAATTAGGTTTTGCTATTCTCTCTTCAATACCAAATTAACCCCCCAATGTTATAAAAAGCAAATTCATATATGTAACATTATTAATTATGAAAATCCACTGAAGGTCATTTATCATAAAAATTACATACTGAATTTCTCATAAGTTCATATTTTTTCATGATGGGAAATATATCTGGCTCACAAAGGATTCCTATATGTATTAATAGAAAACCATTTGATGTAGCCTACATGTCTGAAACTATGGTTGTACTCAACTGTGGAAGCACTCTGGAAAACAACTGATGCTCTATTTTAAAGCTTAGATGACCCATTCCTCTGAAGAGTCACCAAATGATAATATCCAAAGATTTAGACCAGAGTTTATATCTCAAACCAAAGTAAAATGAAATCCTAGAAGTGATTCTGATGTACAGTTAAATTTGGGAACATTATCCCCACTAGAGGGATTACATGAATCTAAATTACCTGAATTGAGGGCTGACCTCAGTCGATTTCTAATTAAAATCCCCAGGAAGAGCTAGCAGATCTTAATTTAACCTTTGCAACATATTTTGTGACTTTAGGTGGGTTCCTGAACCAAATTTACCTTTAATTTTTCTCATGTATAAATTAGGGAAAAGAAAAATACCCCTTTCTTATATGATTTTTATGAGAACTTTTTTCTTTGGAATATGAAAGCTTAAATGTTCCTGACGTTTATTTTAAACAAGCATTATTCACCAGTATAACATAATACTTGTTGTGCATGAACTGTCCGTGCCCCTATCTAAGGTCGGCCCCTACACATGATCATTAGATCCTTTTCTTTCTGGCCTATTCAAGGACATCATTCAGCTATTCTCACCTTTATTGTGCATCATGATTGTTACCTGCTATACTGGACTATTCTCATGACCAAACTAATGTTCTGTGATATCTCTGAATACATTGTCTTAATATCCTTTGTTAGCGGCAATCGCATTCCTTGCTTCCCTTAGAAATGAAATTCCTTTATATATTTATTTATTTATTTATTTTTATTTATTATAGCTTATTATGGGGGTACAACCGTTCTGGTTAAGTATATTGCCCATGCCCCTCCCAACCCCCCGAGTCTGAGCCTCAAGGGTGTCCATTCCCCCAACAGTGCACATCACACTCATCATGTAGGTATAAATTCTCTCCTCCTGATACTTCCTAACTAACACTCCATCAAACAGCTCATCATCACGTTGGTAAAACCTGTCCTGTGACTGGGCAAACCAGTCCTTTTACTTGTCCTAACAGAAACACAGAATTCATTCTCCATAAAATATTGGCTTCTATTGGCTTCTGGTTTCTTCCTTGCCAAACTGACCACTCCTTAATACTCTGTACTTGTTCTTCCTCACTTCTTCAATCTTTAAATGCTGGGGTTCTTTAAAGTTCACCCCACGGCCCTCTTCTCTTTTCTGTCTACATGTTTACATGGTGATCTCATCTAGTCTCATGGCATTGTGCAGATGACTTCCAAATTTAAATATGCAACTTGAACCTGTTACTTGAATTCTAGACATGTCTATCCAGCTCTCTAATTGCCATTTGCATTGGAGGTCTTATTCTCATTTCAGACTTGACTTGTCCTAAACTAAGTTCTTGATATTCCTCCCAAAATCAAAATTCAAAGTCTTCACCCTGCTCTACAAGATCACTTTCTGACCTAACCTATTTGGACTTGTTTCCTATTTCTGTCTCGGCCACTCTGCTCCAGCCACACGGCCCTCCCTGCTGTTCCTTGAACACACTGAGCATGCTTTTGCTTCAAGGCCATTACCCACTCTGTTTCCTCTGCCTGGAGGGCACTTCAAATATCCACTCACCTTGTTCCCTTTCTGCTCAAATGTCACTCCTATAATAAAGTCATCCCTGACCACCTTATCTGAAATTGTACCTTACCAGTTAATCCTTCTACCCCTTGCCCTACTTAACTTTCCTTTGGAGCACTTTTTCATTTTCTGACATATGTATTACCAATTCAAATACAAGCTCCAAGTAACCAGGTATAGTGATTTGTTTTATTGAAACACCAGCACCTAGAAAATTGTACAGCATGGTCAATAAATACTTGAATTAATGGATATTGTGGGTGAAATATAATGCTCAAATTAGATGATTAAGTTTAATTGATCTGAATTAACATATCTCTCTGTGATGCTAATTTTAATCTGGTAGTAAAACTCACTACTTGACCCTGATATTCTGATTCAGTATTACAATAACGCATGAGTATTTTGAAAACAAATATTCTGAAATTACCATTGTCTTGATTTCTTTAGGCCAATAAGTAATATATTTTGAAATTTTAACCATTAAAGGAAAGTGCTACTGTCTGAGTGTGTCCTCCAAATTTGTGTGTTGAAACTCAATGACAAACATGCCAGTATTGAGAGGTGGAGCCTTGAGGAGGTAGTTAAGTCAGGAGGGCAGAGCCTTCAGGGATGGGATTAGTGCCCTTGTAAAAGGGCTTGAAGGAGTGGGTTCCCTCTCTTTTGTGCTTCTGCCCTGTGACAACACAGTATTCATCTCCTTTTTGCCCTTCCATCCTTTCTACCATATGAAGCCACAACATTCAAAGTGCCATCTTAGAAGCAGAAATATGCTCCCTACAAGATATCAAACCTGGTGGTGCCTTGATCTTGGACTTCCAACCTTCAGAACTGTGAGGAAATAAATTTCTATTTTTTATAAATTATCAAGTCTGTGGTATTTTTGTTATAACAGTATAAAAGGACTAAGACAGAAGGTATGAACTTTCGTTCTCTAGGAGGATTGAGAAAAAAAGTAGAAAATAATGCTTATATAACTAATTAGTTTTTTTTTCCAGCTTTTTTTCCCTCAGTCAATTAGTAATTCCCCTCAGTCAATTAGTAATTCCCCTCCACTTCTGGGTCTGATATGAGAGAACATTTTCCTTTTAAAATAATTGGGGAAATATTCGAAAAGAAAAAGTAAAAAGAAAAAGGATGATTTTCACATTTATGAGCTTGTGAGATATTATGTACTTAAACTATAACTTTATTGTATATTTCTTGCTTAATTTGTCCAAAAGGGATGTTATACAGGTAAACTACCACCATTGCCTATTGAATTGTCCCAGTGTCACTTCTTCCTACAACATACGTGGTATCATAAAAACATCATGGTGTCACTCTGCCATCTACAATAAGTAATCAAAAGAAATCAGGATGTAAATTATGATGAGACTATTATCAAAGTATGCAGTTTCTTATGGGTAATATATTTTTGTTTAAATTCATTTTTGGGTAAGCCAGGCATGGTGGTGCATGCCTGTAGTCCCAGCTATAGGAAGGCTGAGGTGGGAGGATCACTTGAACCCAGGAGTCCCAGTCCAGCCTGGCAACATAGGGAGACCATTGCCTCTAAAAAAATAATAATGAATTGATTTTGGGGGGAAATTATATATTCAGCATTGATAAATAAATTATGTATTTTACTTCATGAAAATAATTATTACTACTTATTATCCTAAAGACTAATTGCTTTTTATAAGATCAAATTACAATTAAAACTTAAATAATTTAGTTATAAGTGACTAATCTTTTTATTAATGTAGAAGAATCAGGCATGAATGATTAAGGAAAGTTTATTATCTTCCACAATATTTCTTCTTTTAAAAAAGGAGAATACCTATTACACAGGATCATTGTAAGAATGTAATGAGGTAGCATTTGAAAAGAATTTTGTAAATTTATTATTACTATGCCCTGAATGTTTGATAGAAAAATAAAGAATGAATGAATGAAAGAAAGAAAACTAGTACTGGAATAATAGTAGTTCCTTATCTTCACCATTTAGAAAGTTTCTATAACAAAGTGAAAACTTTAAAGTGTCATTTTAATTGTACTTTTATTTTTGAAATACCATTTTTTTTTGAAACACAGTAGTGCATACTCTGCCAAAGGTGAGATAAGCGAATGCTCTTTATCTAGGTTATTTGTTTTGAAAAATAATTAAAAGTATTGGCTTTTTCAAACCAATGCATTCATATAAGAGTTTTAAAATATTATATCATAATTATGCATTAAATGTAAAATAAACAAAGCTGTTTATTAATAGTAAAATTTCATATTAATTTACTTTTCTATAGTAGGTTAAGAAACTTATTTTAAAATATAGGCTTTAAATTATTTTAATCATTAAATTATCTCCTGTTCTCAAAAATACCTTATTTCTTCTGTATAAATCTTTATTAAGTGTCCACAGCATTGTGTTAAGCACCGTGGGGGTACAGAAGTATGTAAGAGTTGCCTTGTGACCAAGAGCTTTCCATCAGGTAAAAAAACAAGCACACTATAAGGACATGGGTTAATACATAAATTACAAATGGGTAAATAAAACTCAGCTCAAACAAGCACAATAAGCTCAATTCAAGGATCCAAGGGTCATAAGCTATGTTTGTCACAGTGATTTTTCTATAGGATTTCACTGGCTATGGGGGGAGACAGATTGATATATAGATCATTCCAGTGTAAGGCAGTAATTTACAAAGCAGAAGTGAGCACAGTGTAATCAATCCCCGATTTACAGAATGTTTTCTGAGGATTTATGAAGCTATGCCTCTAATTGACACACTAACATTCGTGACCATCTTATAATGAAAGCACATGAATGAGCCATGCATGGTGTTTAGAGTTCTGGCCTTAGTGAGAGAAGATACAATTTCTGTTAATTCCAGTGCTTCCACTAAGTTTTATGATATTGAGCATCCTGCCACATCCTCTCATTTCCTCAAAGGTAGAAAAAAAATGTCTCAATAGATTGATGAGAAAGTCTGTGGGTAGAAGTCTCAAGGTCTATGAGATGGGGAAAAAATTTACATTCACTAACTTCTAATAGAAATTTAGTATTTCTTACCATTCAGCTAATCGTGGAAGTATTAGCATACCTCCAAATTTAACATCATGAGAAATTAGTCACAGGTAATTTCTTATGATATTACAGATATTGTGGATATCTCAAAATAAGACTGAAAATATTATTTTACCCTGTTATATAGTATGTTAATATGCAAGGATATATATATCAAAAAATTTTGATAATTGTATTTTAGTATTTTTTATAACCCCATGCACATATTGTATACATGTAACAATATTAATTTGAAAAATAGATTCACCAGACTTCCAAAGGAATCCAATAAAAGAGGGAAAAAAAAGTTGAAAATTCCTGTACCGTATTATCTCTAGGATCTTGTACAGATGTAGTATTTTAAACATCTAATTATAATGCAGGACATTTACAATTTTCTATTCTCACCATACAATTAAGAGTGTTAAGGCAAAACTGAGATTAGTGAAGACAAATATATCGTGAGTTAGTTTTTCGAGTCCATATACTCTAGGGGCATAAAGCATTTGAACATGAAAATTGAAAACAACAGCAAGAAGAACCAATAAGCAAGGCAGCTGCACTTTATGTTTTTTTTTTGTGTGTGTGGGTTCTTTCAGTTCAAAAACTCCTGTCGCTGGTTTAGACACCCACGTATCTTTAATCTGTTTTGGTTTTCTGACTCCTTGGCCTGGCTTCACCAATGTTCCTGTGACTACCCACCCAATTTCACTTTCTGTATCACCTCCTCCTGACACTAGAGCTCAAGCAGCCTAACAATAAAGCTTTAGAAAATACTAATAAAAGATTCTTAAAGTAGTTGAGAGTTGTATAGTGGAGAAAGACTTTAGTGATGCCTGGGAGAAATGATAGCATTGGGAAAATTAGAGGATGCAATGGAGGGTATCTCTGCTGAGAGGAGCATACCTAAAGGATCACAGAATGTGTTGGAGAGAGTGACAACCATGGCCTATGCAGAAGAGATGCTGTGTGTGTGTTTCTGCATGCACGTGTGCAGGTTTGGGGAGAGTGAAGAGTAATTCAAAGTAGGCACGCAAGCCCATATTAGGTTATGTCAGGAAAATCAAAAACCTAGAAAACATACATTAAGGAAAAGATAAAAAATGCTACTTTGAACAACTTACACAGGAAATAAGGGGGAAATGGATGTATTTACATGATTAACATCATTATTACTACTTTTATTCTGTGTTTTATATTGGATTGTGCCTTTGGGCTACCTGTAATTTTTTTTAGAATCTAAAATTTAGATTTTCAATTTTCTTCTGGATGCTCTGGGCCTACTTTTAAAATTATTTTTATGGTTTTCTTTCTGAGTAGCAGACAGTATAGCACTGTCAATGGTTGCTGTTCCACATACTTGCTGACTTTTGCTCATTTTCCAGGAATCGAAAGCATAGAAGAGTGGGAAATCAGATCAAGTTTACACCTTGGGTAAACATTCTTTGCTTTCCACAGATCCTTTCTGAATTTATTGCAGTCTTCTCTAGTCTACCTGGGCTCCCTCAGCTCTTTTCTTCATTTATATTCTTTATTTACTCACCTAATAGAGTGGATAAAAAATTTGGTTGGAGCCTCACTGAGAACTTATTGGATTTCAGGAAACAAATTCTTTTGAGGTTTTTCTGATAAAAGTAAACAAGTGTGGCTCTATATGACCCTACCAATTTAAATGACAGTACCTAATTTAATTTTTTAAAATTTAACTAAAATGGGAAAAAATGATGTTGTTCCTGAAAAGCAAAATTTGTGATATAATGATGAGTAGGTCAGAAATTATATCTATTCTAAAGTTACTAAGCAATCTGATTAAAAGTTGGAATGAGTTACTGAAGGCTTTGATCATATCTTATAACTGAAATGCTTTATAACACTTGTAGCCTATAACAGGATTTAAGAGCAGTAAAAAGAGATTCCAAGCCCTCCTACAATTTATAGATGTACAAAATCGTTATGTTCAGGGGTTTCCTTGTCTCAACAGCACTGCATTGATATACAAAGCACCAATAAAAATGTCTCAGAAGTTGCTCATGTTTACAGAGAAAACTTTGTATAGAGATCTTTAGCTTGGCTTTTAAGAATAGGAATACTAATACAAACATATTTTGGAATCAAAGGGATGTAAAAGGAAACTGGCTATTCTATGATTTGTCTAATCTTTTCAGTCTGGTACCCACAGCTTCAAAAATGAACATGGTTTAGTGAAGCTTCTAAACTCAGGGGGTATGAGAGAAATACCAAGGAATGAATAGAAAGGAAATGGTTTGTGTGTGAGGTAATGATAAGGTATACAGTTGCTACTCACTGGTGAAAATAAACAAAATGTAGCTAGAAAGAATTGTGTCTACTGTATCTTATCCACTTTTATGTACCAGGACAAAAAGTCTGAATTGATTAATCAGAGTATGCCAGAATGATCCTAGAGAGAGATGTGTTCCAAAATAAATATTTTTACTTATGGAAGTATTAGAGTTATTTAGTCTAGATTCTTGAAATATAGAAGTCCTTGGAAGTCATTTCAATCTTAACTAGTAGTTTTATTTTGATTGGTGTTTTTCTAGAATGATGTTTTTGAAGGTAAAATTTATAATAACTTAAATCTCTGCTCTTTTCAAAGGGTGTGACAGGTTTTCTATTTTACCATGCTAAGTTAGAATAAAAGTCTTTTTTCTTGCAAAGGTGAAAACTATAAATGTGGCTTACATGGCACTGCCTAGTCTGCTTAAGACTCTAAATTGCTTCAAATTCTCTTGCAAGTATTTTTTTTCTTCCACTTAACTATTTAAAATTTGCTATTTACAAATTATATGCCCAATTGTTTAAAATTATTTTAGGATACCTACTTGATTACAAGTTTATTGGCTAGTAGTCTCTTAAGTACAGGATTGAAATTGGCAAAATGAATTGGCAGCATGTTTTCAGACTGGCTTTAATTAGAACATATTTAAAAAGATTATATTCTGACATTATTAAGGACCATTTGAAAAAAAAAGTCATCATTCAGGTATTAGTGCAAGTGTTTTAATCTTCATATGGTTTACCTTTATCCCAGCTAAAGAATTAATCCTTGCTCTTGTGACATACCTCCTCCCACTGTCAGACTTCCTTAAATTTCTTCTGTTTTGTTTTCCTTTACTGCACCTTTAATATGTAAAATTATTACTATTTTATGGTTACTATTTCCTCAGTTGATGTTATCTCTATGAGAGCAGAAATCTTGTTTATATGTTTCCCTATATAGCAATAGAAATAATGCCTATCAAATAGTAAAGAATAAATAAGTAAATCCCTGAGTGAATGAATAAAGGAAATCAGAAAAGCTATTATAAATGAAGTCCTGATACCAAAAGTATATCTTTGGCTGTCATTTGTACAGAAGTAAAGGCTAAAGTCCTTCAATTTCCATTGACTAGAAAATATGTATACCTCAAGGATAATTCTTAGAAAATGCCTTCCATTAAAGGACAGAAATATCGTTTTAGTGTTGAATATTATCCCATTGTATAAATATACTATAATTATTAATTTATTTTCTCAATGATGGCCATTTGGCATGTTTCCCATCTGGGATTATTATGAATAAAATAGGTGTGAACATACATTTACAAACCTTTTTGTGAGCATTTCAGGGACATTTTGTTTTGAAGGATAAATACCAAGGAGTTCAATGCTAGGTTATAAGGTTGGTATATCTTTAACTTTATAAGAAACTACCATATGTTTACTCAGAGTAATTGCACTGTTTTACACTCCCTGCAGAGTATGAAAGTTCCAGTTGTTCCACATCCTCACCAACACTTGACTTCTGTATTTTAACCATTTGTGTGTGTGTGTGTGTGTGTGTGTGTGTGTATGAACTCTTAGCTCCTTTGAAATGACATCTGACTGATGAATAATGATGTTGAGCACCTTCTTATGCATTTATTGGTCACTTTTATACATGTATTTGAGAAGTATTTAGTCAGATCTCTCTGCTATTGAATTGTTTGCTTTTTTATTATTGATTTATACAAGCATTTCTGTATTCTGGGTCCAAAGCCTTTATCAGATGTAGGTACTGAGAATAGAATAATTTCTCCCAATATGCAGGTTGTCTGCTCAGGCTTTTATTGTGTCTAGGTAAGGATATATTCAATTTTGATGGATTTAAATTTAACATTTTCCTTCTATTAAGGATAGTGCTTTTTTGGTCCTACATAACTGTATTTAATTTACAGTTGTGAAGATACTTTGCTATGTTTTTCATAGAAGCATTATGACCTTACCTATGAATCATTTAAGTCTATTATCCATCTCAAATTAAATTTTTTTCTATCAAGTAAGATAGAGTTCAAAGTTCATTTTATTCCATATGGATATTCAATTGTGACAGCAACGTTTGTTGAAAAGCCTTCCTTCTCTCACTGGATTATATTGGCTCCTTTGTCAAAAATCAATTGACTGTGTATGTGTGATTTTTATTCTGCTCTTAAGGGAAAAGCATATACTATGTCAACAGTAAGTATGATGTTATCTATGGATTTTTTCTACAGATTTATTTTCTAAAATAAAAGAAGATACTGTCATTTCTAGTTTGCTAAAAGATAATTGTAGTGAATGGCTGCTGAATTTCGTCAAATGCTTTTTCTACATTTATTGTTCAACCATGTGATTTTTCCCTTCATTTTACAATATGATGATTTATACATCAGTTGATTTTTAAATCTTAAATCAACTTTCTATTGAGAGATAAAATACACTTGTATTAACCTTTTTATATATTGCCAGACTAAGTTTGCTAAGAAATTTATGAAGGATTTTTGTGCCTATGCTTATGAGGGATATTGTTTTTGTTGTTTTTATTCTTTTGTTTTTGTAATGTATTCTTTGGTTTTGGTATTAGCATCATTATGGCTCATAAAATGAATCAAGAAGTATTTCTTCTTCCTCTTTCATTTTCTAAAATAAGTTGTATAAGATTGATGTCATATTCTCCTTTAATCTTTAATAAAATTGAGTGGTTCTGCCAAATGGGACCAGATTTTTTGTAGGAAATATTTTATTAAAAATCCAATTTCTTTAACAAGTAATTTTTCCATATCTTCTTAGTATTGGATATATTGCTATAAAGTTGTCTGTAATGTCTTTTTTCCTTTTAATGTCTGTGGAATCTGTAGTAATGTCTTTCATTCTTAATATAGCAATTTGTGCTTTTTCTTTTTATTATTTATTAATTTGGCAAGGGACATGACAATTGCATTAATAATTTAATTTTTTTATTTTTTTATTTCAGCATATAATGGAGATACAAATGTTTAGGTTACATATATTGCCTTTTTTTACTTTTTAAATCATTTTATCTTTTTATTTTTCTATTTTATTGATTTCTACATTTATGCTTATTTTTCCCTTTGTTTTATCTACTCTGGACTTAACTTCCTTTTTTCTCTGGCTTCTTAAGGTGGAAATTTTTAAAATTTATTTATTTATTTTAAAATAATTTTTATTTGAAAATATCTCTCCTAATATATCCACTAAATATTATAATTCTTTCTATGCAAAGTACTTTAACTTTATCCAATAAATATTCATGTTATGCTTTAATCTTCATTCAGTGTAAAACAATGTCTATTTTCCCTGATTTTTTTAGCTCATAACAAATATATGTGTTCATAGTCAAAGAATATTTTATAGATAATATTGTTATTAATTTGTAATTATTATGGGTTATTAGAAAACATTTTGCCTAATTGCAAGCCTTTGAAATTTACGAAGACTTCTTTTTATGGCCTAGTTTGTTCATGTTGGTGAATGTTTTATGTGCGCTTGAAAAAACTGTGTATTCTGTAGTTGTTGGATGTAGAGTTCTATAAATTTTATTTAGGTCAAGTCATTAGATAGTGCGGTTCAAATCTTGTATACATGTACTGATTTTGTCTACTTAGTCAATCAAGAGGTATCATATTCTGCCACTAGGATTGTGAATTTATCTGTTCCTTTCCTTATTCAGTTGATGTTTTTCTAACATGTAGTTTTATATAATTTTATTAGCTGCAAACATATTTAGGATTATGTTTCCTGAGAAATTGACCTTTTCATTTTTATGAAATGCCCTTTTCCATCTCCAGTAATATTCCTTGTCTTGAAGACTACTTCCCCTGACATAAGTATAGCCTCACCCACTTTCTTATTCTTACCATTTTTACAGTAAATATTTTTTCCACTCGTATTTAATTAAGTTCATATCTTTATATTTAAAGAGCATTTGTTGTATGCAACATATAGTGGGATGTGGCTTTTTTATTTTGTTAACATTTTTGGTTTTTGTATTTAATGTAATTATTGATATGATTAAATTTAAGTATTGCATCTTGCTATTTGTTTCCTATTTTTCTATTTGTTTTTGGTTTTTCTCTTTCTCATTTCCTGCCTTCTTTTGGGTTAATTGAGGTGGGGGATATTTTTTGTTTTTTTATTTTTTTAATTTATTTTTATCTCTTTTATTGACCATTTAAACATGTCTCTGTGTTAGTTTACTGTTGTTCTTGAGATCACAATGTGCATCTTTAAATTATCATACATAATCTAATTTCAAATAATACCATATCACTTCATAATTTCAGAAACATCTAATATTCCATTTAGTATTGTGTATTTCACTTTTAAATAACTCCAAAAAATTGTTATTTGTACTTTAAACTTCTTTAAATAGTATATCTTTAAATAGTCTTTAATGAAATAAAACAAATCTTTCAAAATTATTTATTTCCACATATATTTACCTTCTTTGGTACTCTTCATTCCTCTAAAGGGATTCTCCTTATTATGTCTTATATTATAATGAATGTTTCCTGGAAGCAAAATCTTTCAGCTTTTGTCATCTTAAACATTTCTGTATTTTGTCTTAATTTTGAGAAATTTTTTTGCTGGATACATACTTCTGAAATGAACTGTTTTTTCTTTCATCACTCTAAAAGTATTATATCATTTCATTGCCTTCTGGTTTTCATTATTTCTGATGACAAATCTGTTTTAATTCTTCTTATTAATTCTTTCTTCTCCCCTCTTCCTCCCCCTTCTCCTCCTTTTTCTCTTGTTCCTCCTTCTGTTCACGACGATGATTATGATTATGATGATGATGATGATGATAGGGTATCTAATGTGCCTTTTTTTCCCCAGCTGATCTTAAATTTTTCTCTTTATTTTTGATTTTCAGAAGTTTTACTATATTGTACCTATAAGGGTCTTCTTTGTATTTATCTTACATTGTGTTATCTGAGTTTTTTGTATCTGTGGATTAATGTTTTTCATTAATTGTGGAAGCTTTTTATCCACTGTCTCTTTAAATATTTTTTCTGTATGATTCTTTCTCCTCTCTCCTTTTGTGACCCTTATTATACATATGTTAAATTATTTTATGTTTTTATATTGATGTCTTTGTGTGTGTGTGTGTATGTGTTTATATTGACCTCTCTCCAAAGTTTATTGATCTTTTTTCTTCTATATGCAGTCTGAAGTTTGGTTCATCAAGTGAACTCTTCATTTCTGTATTGTTTTTTTCAATTCTAATATTTCCATTGATGTCTTTTTATTGTTTGAAATTATCCATCTGTTCATACATTAATCTACCTTTACCACAGATGCTTTAATATATTTATCATAATTATTTTATATTCTTTTTTCTTCTAATTCCAACATCTGGCCCATCTATGGGTCTCATTATACTGACTATTTTTATGTTTGATTATGAATCACTTTTTCCTATTTCATTGCCTTTTTCCAAAGATATGTATTTGCCAAACCTCATCTTCTCATCTTAAAATAATGAGTAGAAACTAACATGAATGAGATCCCCACCCCAAAAATAGCATGCTTCTTGCTCTGTCAAGGTTCTGCTGAAGGGAACTGAGTCACTTTCATCTGTGGTTGAGCTCAGTGTTGGATTAATTGTACCATTAATTAGATCTAGTTCACCACTGTTTCGACATTTGAAAGGGGTGATATTAGAACTTTTCTTTTGTCAGGTTTTTGGATGTGAGGTTTTGGGTGATAAGGACTAGTGAGGTTTTCAGAGTTCTTATGCTTTACAACCTAATTATGAGTTTTCTCAAAGATCTCTCCCTTTCTCTTCCATCCCTCTTTCTCTCTCATTTATATCACAGCCAACAGCTTTTTGACTTGCTTGGGAATTCTTTTTGCTTTCCAGTTCTCCTTAGTTTTCTGTTTCTCCAGAAATACAGCCTTTGGTCATCTCTGCAGTACACTCTGTGAATGTCTGATGCATATTAGGGTTTTATCTCTGCCATTCTTTCCTGCTCCCAGCAATCAGCAGGATTATGCTTTGTACTTGGTGAAAGCCCAATGTGTTTTGAGGTATTTTTTAATTTTCCTGTCCTCATAGCTTTCAGCATTCCTCTTGGTATCACTTTGGTGAAAGGACAACAGTAAAAAGTTGGTGTATGAAAGTACACTTATTTTGTTACCAGAGATATCCCTGGGATTCTAAACCAATATGCCAGTCATAATGTTATCATTTCCTGTTTATTAGAGGCTACCCTAACCCTTTAGAGCTAGAGAGATCTGTCCACTGTTATTGCAAGTTGTTGCTCTAGAGTGAAAGCTTGTAGCTTACACTTATTTATAGAAAGTGACAATAAATTGGGATATCTGATGATAAAGTGTAAGAATATAATCTTACAAATTCAGATCAAGTCTATGCATGACATATATTTACAATTAGGCACAGAAGGTGAGCGAGTGATACCTTCCTAAGAAAAACAGCAATAGCATTTATAATATTTTGGTTATTTCTCAGTCCTAGAAACAAGTAGAGACAAGAATTACATAAATACTTTCTCTTCCACAATCTAAAGGTCAGTGTATTGAGACTTTAGTCTGTGTGCATTGTCCTGGAAGCCTGAGCAGAGTAAGATTTTTCTACGGGCTACAATATATCAGAGGAACCTACACAAATGAGAAGTGAATTGAAAGTGGTGTAGATACAGATAAATTAACCAATATTTTCATAAGTCATTTTTCTGAAGATTCAAGGTAGAGAAAGGATTTCCTTACGAGTAGTGAGATAGAAACCAGGGTTTACAAATAAGTCAGCATTATGGGCACATGAATAAATACTGCACCTGTAGCTGCAGCAATTTTTTCTGTAGGTTGCCTGCAGTTTTAGGTACTGAGAAGAGTGCTAATAGAATTTTCCAAGTCCCTATGGTCCATGAATGTGCCATGATCTTCCATCTATATGGAAAGTTAGCCACCTCATAGCTGCATTAAGAAAATTTACTCTATAAATAATATACAGATGGTAAACTTTATAAACTTACCAGATATTCTTTTTTTACTTCATAAAGTCTCTAAATCAAGAGGTGGGATAACTGAGCTCTTTAGTTTGGGATGCTCCAGGAATCAGTCCTCAAGTCGTTTATACCCACACTAACCCTCCTTGCGGTGTCATCCAAACTCATGGCTTTAATATTCTCTATATGCCAATTAATTCCAAATTTATGGCTTCAGTTCAGACCTCTCTCCCAAATTCCAAGCTCATATATCCAATGTCTGCTCAACAGCTCCTTTGGAACATCTAATTTAAAACCTGTCCGAACCTGAAATTCTGATCCAGAAAAAAACATGCTCCATTCATAGCCATCTTTATATGAGGGAAAAACTGCTTAATTTTTGAACTAATTAGGTTAGATCAAAAACATTAAATTGTTCCTGATAATTTTTGTTTCTTCTCTCATATCTCACTTTATATTTTTCCCTAAATCCTATTGACTTTGGCCTTAAACTATGTTCAGAATCCATCTGTTCCTTGGCCTCTATATTGCTAATAACTGAAGGTACCATGACCTCTTGCCTGGATCATAACTATAGCCTCCAAAATATTTTCCAACTTTTTACTCTTGACCTTATCTATTGTAAACCAAACAGAAGATCAAATGCCCCTTATACTATCATGCCATGTTATGTGTCACTACTCTACTCAAAGCCCTGCCACTGCCAAAGTCCATAAAATGGCCAAGGCCCTACTGGATCAGGCCTCCTCTTTGAACTTACCATTCTGCTCCAGGCATACTGTACCCCTCAACCATGCCAGGTTTGCTGTGCTTTTATGCCCCTTGTTCTAGATATTCCTTCCAGAGAGAAAGTTTGCTAAGATATATAAATTGCCTAATTTCTCACATCTATCAAATTTTCCTTAAAATCTCTGTACTCCATGACCATATTATTTAATATTGAAACTTACTCCCGTTAATAAATCCTCCTTTCCCCCTATGTTTTTCTTTTTTTTATAACATCACCTTCTAATATATTGAATAATTTACTTTTCTATTGTATTTAATTTTATTATCTGCCCTCATTTCAAAATATGAGCTTCACAGTGAATTTCTCTTTGTCTATTTTGTTCATTACTATATTCCAAGTACATAAAACTGCACCTGGCACATAGGAGGAACAAAAATAAATATTTGCTGAATTTATATTGCATTGCCTCAGGCCTCTAAAGATGTGACATTCCAGGGATGATTAAATATATAGCTATACGTCTCAGCCTTTATGAATCAAACTTATGCTTTTGAAAAAATTTTGATTCAGCATACAGATGCTAAGGAGGATATACATTATAAATGAACCAGTCCAACTGCAAAACTAAAGTTAAAAGAAAAAAATGTGATAATATATTTCTTTTACTCTTATTCACATCAGAATTCAACTATCAATATGTAAAATCATTTCAGGGTCTGCCAATTTCCTTGACTTAAATTAAATATATTGCTTCAAATATTTTTGAAATTGATAACTATAGAAATACATAACTGTAAAAATGCCTTCCTTTTACCAAGATTTATAGCAATATCATTTGCTCTAATAGACTTTAAACTCCATCTGTAAGAGATACACTATTTTATTTTAGGTCTGACTGATGGTCATCTGCACTCACCTATATTTAGATGTACAGTATCACTTGCTTCTTATATGTCCGTCATTTCCATTTCCATTGGTAAAGTCTCTGTCTCAGCAAAAATATCATTCTATGTAGAATGTCTACAAAATACAAAACCAAAGAATTTAATTCTAATTATGGTAGTGCTGTATCACTTGAGCAAGTCAAACAACTTCCTTAACAAAAATAAAATATATATTGCATTCATGTTATCGCCCCTTCATGAACCTACACAAATCTCTGAGTCTAGATGTAGTGTCAGCATTGGTCTGAATGCAAGGTCCCAGGCAGCCGCTACCAGTCATTGCCACATGGAATAAAACTCAACACTTCTTGAAAAATATCTATTACTATTACGAAAAAAATCCATTTTTAAATCACCTACCATGTGTTGGGCACAATTCTAGTATCTATTGTACATTATCTTAATTTTACTATCACTGTAAAGCAAGAATTGTTTGTCACATTTTACAGAAAACAAAATTGAATGTTAAGAGGTTATTTATTTTCCCAAGGTCATGAAGCTGCTAAAAGATAGACCTAAGCTTTGCCCTCAGGTCTCTTTGCCTCTGAGCCTTGACTCATTTTATACCTACTTCCTAGCACTTTGGTGAATAATAGAAAAATATTGTATTACATCTTAAATAAAATTTTTTTTAATTCCAGTAATAACCAGGATTTTTCTTTTCTACCAACCATCTTACATAGTTGAATAGGAAATGACAGTAGAATTAGTGGCTGTTTTCTATGCAGGTTATAAATAAAGAGAATTTAGAAAGTCTAGGAATAATGTTGTTTACTTTAGAGTTTAGTTTATCTATTTTGGTTCATCCCCAAGGACATACTGAGTCTTTACTATATTGTGGGTATTATCTGCTACTCTTTACAAAATGAAATAGTAAAAATAATTTCAGACCATTAGACATAGAAGATTTAGAATACTACCACCAGAGAAGATATGAAAGTAGAATATTGGAAAATCCATTTCAGTCAATATCAAGCCCTAAATAACATTCCATTGTGCAGGTATACATGGGTTATATCTTTAAACACTTCAAATATTAGGGAAGTCAAATAACTATTTTGTTCATAAACATGTATTTGTTTTGACAAGTCAATGCAACATCATGATAAAACTTTTTATATGTTCTGGTAAGTAATAATCCATGAAATTGCTCACCTTTGTCAATTAGTGTACCTTGCATTTACCATAAGCTATTCATGTTATCATGTAACATCATTACCTCTGAATCTTGATCAGTCATTATCATCTGACACTGTAGGCCTTCCCACCTTTCATTTTAACTTGAAAAAATTTATTCACATTTGTTTTCATGGCATTTAGTCTGTTTACATGATGTTCAAGTAAGGTCATTTCTACTAAAGTTAAACCAATTTTATAGCATCCTGAGAACAGTTATACTTAGTCAGTTGAATTTTTTTTTCCATTTACAGGATGTTTGGTTTCATGTAGACTCAGCCGGTAAATCGTAACTCTGCAATTGGAAGATTTGTTTGTTTAATCTTTACTATTTTGGGGTGTCATTTGTGTTCATTTTCTCAAGATTATTTGGTTATCATTATTATCTTTACTTGTCTGTTCTTCAAAAAAGAGTGTATTGGATATGTTGTCTCTAGTAGGGGAATTTTCTCAGGTGTTTCAAAAGTTTTTGCCAAGATGAAAATAAAAGTATCCACATTTTACTCTTTTTGGGGGGGTGGGCATGGAATAAATAAATGTTCAAACTGAACTGTGATTACTTTGAATTAGTGCAATTAGTCATTGCACTAATATTTTTCCTTGCATCTCTCTTGAATGACTAGGAAATTGATTCCTAGTTGAAAGCATTAACTCTGTAGGCCCCAAAAGGCTTTGGCACTCTGGAAGAAAGAAATAGTTTTCTAAAGAGAACTCTTATTGCTCTCACATGTTTCATAAATCGTAGTAATTTCTTCCATACTCAAGGAGAGGATCATTTACCAAAGAATAACATCTTTCCTTATCCAAATATTTGCATTTAATGACCTAGTGAAGTGCTGTTATGTGCGAGGTATCATGCTAGGTTATGTAAAAGAGAAATAAAATATTTCTCCTGCCCTCAGGAAAATTCTAGTTTAACACATAAAAGGGAAAGGACAAACATAAAGTACTTTGTTGATCCAGCAGATTGCAAGCAATCAGAAAAAACCATCATGAATGCTGCTCAGATGGTGTGTAACTTAGAAGGTATGATTTTTCTGCAATTCAAAAATCCTACTAAGCACTGAGGTATATTAAAGAGATGAATAAGGGCTTGGTTCTGTCCTTGGCATTAACAAACAAAGGTGGGCATAGGTCCAGGTAAGAAATTTGGTGTGGGAGGTGTTAAGGTGGGTGTTGGGAAGACACTCCAGTTATCTCAGACAGATTTGGGTTAATATATGTCTTAAAGGAAAAAAGTGAAAGGCATGCATGGGCACCGAAGATTGGTCCAAATGAATAGGGACCCAAAAAATATATAGAGGAATATTTCTATGGAAACTTAGAAAGGTAGACTAGGGCCATGTTGTGATGAGAGGGGGTACATGATTCAGGTAAGTTTGCTGCTTCTATTGCTGACTATGTTATATCCCTAGGAATTACCATAAACTATCTGAATAAAAGATATATGATTAATAAATCTCAGTAAAAAATTTCATATTTTTATTTTCCTCTCCTAGAGAAATATACCTGTCATTAAAATACATATTGAGTTATATATTCTGTCAAGGGGAGAAAGCTTCCTAGGATATCCCTGTAATATTGAAAGACATCTGGAATATTTTATTGGTTTTTATTGGTTGATTGATAGAGAAGTATAAACGACTAGTAAAGAAGAAAATAATCCAATGAATCACTGTATAATAAGCACCCACATTTAGAACCTCTACAACCTCGAAGTATAATGTGATGAGGGCAAGGTGAAATTGCTCTGGGAAGCAATAGGACCTAACTAAACCTAGGGGACAGGGAAGGCTTCCTCAAGGAAGTAACGCTCAGTTGGAGATCTGAAGCACGAACAGGAGGTAGCTGTATGGAGTGGGGTGTGTGAGAATTGAGGGTGGATTAGACCACGTTCTGTGAAAAGTCTCAGAGGAGGGAGAGAAGAGAGAGAAACAGCTAATAGTGGGAACTGAGAACAGGCAAGTGTGGTAAGAGGCTGTTCAAGTTGAAGCTGAAGATGCAGGATGGGAATGTTTCAGTTACACGTGGAAGTACAGATGCCACATCATTAACATAGCTGAGTTAGAAAACAACACCAATTTATAAAACTCAGAATATAGGTACCGAAAGCATCAAATGAAAGCAAAATACTAAGAATAAATTATTGAAATGACTGAATTAAAAGTTAGGAACACTCTTTGCATCATTTTCAGCTTCTCTGAGACCTAATTTTCTATAAATTGGAAGTACAGGAAGACACCAGCTGTTCTTAACAAATGAAGCATACCTGACTCACAGAAGAATTTTGAGAAATATACATTCTGGAATGCCGCACGTCTAAGTTTATCAGTGGAAAGCAACTATGAGGAGAGGGGAACAAACTAACCCAATGGGTACCATGAACACTATTTGGGTGATGGGCATACCTACAGCCAGGACTCAACCATCATAAAAATGATCCATGTAACTTAAAACATTTGTGCAAGAAAGAGATTGAGACCTGGATATTTGAATTTTCTTAAAGCTCTCCAGTTATTGTGATATATAATTCCACTGACAACCACCCAACGCTGTGAGAACCTTTAACTCTCTGGACTCTCCTAAAAAGTCAAGACCAAAGGTATCTTCACTTATGGCACAGGGTTAAGTTCTATTTAATCCAAATTCTTCACATTCTTATCTGTAGCTGTAACTTCCTGTAAAAATTGATATTTACAAACACAAGCCTCAGCTTCATAAGATCTTAAAAAAACCCAAATATTAAAAGTTTTTTTAAATTATACTTTCTAAGACATCAAGAAAAATGCATGCATTTCTCAAAGACTTTTAACTCCTTTAGTTACAGCCGAAAAGGAATTTTAGACCTCACTTAATTAACCAGAACCCTCCGTTCTCAGTATTTGAGTTATCTGATGTTTTTCTCTATTAGAATGTCCTTACATTGAGGTAGTAGACATTGTTTTTATCCTAATCTGCTTTTCTTCCTCCTCTGTTTTACATTCTTCTTCAATAGCCTCATACCTACCTCCATGTATTTGGTCAACTAATTGGAAATTTAATTGCCTACATAATTAATATAAGCCAGAAATTAGTATGGAAAGTATGTACCAATGGGTATATGTACATACACATCATACACACACACATGCATATACATTTTTCAATATAGTCTATTTTTCATTTAATACTTTGTCATGAGCATCCCCTAGGCAAAGATGCATACATTCTCATTTTAAGAGTGTGTAAAAGTCCATAATATACTATTAATTAAATAACTATGTTCATATTAATGGAAATGTTTATTTCAGATTTTTGCCAGTATAAGCAATGGTGCAATAATCATTCCTGTATATAGGTACTTATATCTTAGTGATTTAAATATGGGATAGATTTTAAAATATAGGAGAACATGGTGACGAATATGTGTATTTTTTAACTCTTCTTAAGTGCTAGCTGTATTTTATTTATTTATTTATTTCAAACTATTAAGGAGAGGGTACAAATGTTTCAGGTTACATGGATCACTTTTATAATGTTTGAGTCCTGGCTGTAGGTGTGCCCATCACCCAAATGGTGTTCATGGTACCCATTGGGTTAGTTTGTTCCCCTCCCCTCATAGTTGCTTTCCACTGAGTTTACTTCCCTCTGTGCGCGTGTATTTGATCCAGCAATTCCACTACTGGATATTGGAAACGAAGTAATTTTATCAGAAAGACATCTGCACTTGAATGTTTATTGTAGCACAATTCACAATTGCAAAGATGTAGAATCAATTCAAGTGCCCATCGGTTCATGAGTGGATTAATAAAATGTAGTATATATACACCATGGAGTACTACTCAGCCATAAAAAGATGAATTAATACCTTTTGCAATACCACATGTACTCACTATTAAATTGGAACTAACTGAAATGTGCATTTTTAAAATTACCAGCTGTTGCTACTTTCCTTTCCCTAAGGTACTTGCTACCATCAACAGTGTATGAAAGTGCTTGTATGCCTACCAGTGTGGTAGACTTAATTTTTCTTTCAAAATTTGTTTAAACTGATAAAAAAAAATGGTTCTAGCTGAATTTATTTTCATTTACCTGAGTATTAATAATGCTGAGAAAGTTATAAAGTATTTGTTGCTGTTTTACATTCACACTTTTTTGACTTGATTATTCACACCTTTCAGTAATGTTTCTACTGAGAAGTTTTTTAAATATGTAGAAGTATTTTCATATAAGTAGAATATTTACCCTTTTATTTTTAAATTGAAAATATTTTTTCAGGTCTATATATATATGCTTTTGACAGTGTCCATTATATCCTTTGACATTCAAAATACAAATTATTGTTTGGTCAAATATGATTTCCTTTTACCTAATGTATCTGGGTATCCTGCCTTACTTAAAAGAGATTACCTCAACCCAAATTTTTAAAAAAATTCTTTTAATTTATGTCATTAAAAAAAAAAATCCCTCTAATTAAGGATTTGGTTCATTTTGAAAAAAGAAATGACACTAAATAGGGGTCTAAAATTATTTTTTTTAACTAATAGCCAACCATATTTGCATCAACAGGTATAACTCCTTGACTAAAAGACAGGCTTGGGAGGTAGGCCACCTGGTGTATGACCCTTTACAATCTACTTAATTGGTCTGAGGCGCATTTATCATTTTACAACTGGAATTATAATGCCATCTACATCTTGGGTGGTTATGAGAAATAAATAAAATCATTCTATATAAATTACTTACTATATGTAATAAGTGTAAATTAGTAAATGTAGAGTGTTTTTCACAGTTTACCCCACACACAGCCTCTTTACAAAGACCTATTTGCCATCGTTCAAGCTCTAATCTAAACTTATATATTTTCCAAAGGCTTTTTACTCAGCTTATACCTTCTCCCAAGCAAATGTCATTCTACTGTGTTAAATATACTTTTTATAATTCTGCTATCCATAAGATGTGTCCCTATACAATAGTCTTCACTTGTAAAACTTTCATGGATATTTCAATATATTAATTTTTCAATAGCAACAAGAGCAACAATAACAAAAGCAAACAAAAAATCATCATCAGACCAAATTTAATATTAAATATATAAACGTCACTTTTGACTTTAAAATAAATTAAGAGTCTCTTATTATTTACAAACTACACATGCCTATGGTAATTTATTTTCTCTTATAAGTTTCTGTACTTTTATTATTTTTTGAACAGGTTTCAGGATATCTACTTCCTAGCTCTTTTCAGATTATTTATATTAGTTTATTTTTAATATTTTTATATTATATATTATGAATTATGGATGTAATTGCTCCTTAATTCTTCTCTATTTTTGGTCATTTTTAATTTCTTAAATTGAATATTCAATTCATTCACTTTCAGTTTTTTTAATAATTAAAATATATAAACCTACATATTTCTCCTCTCATTAAAATTTATTTTCATTTTTAAAGTATGGATATAAAGCTTTTACATAACTTTTAGATAATTATAATTCACTTTTGATCTCTGAGTTGTTTGGAAGAAGGACTTTTCTATTTAATCTTTGGCATGTTTTTAACTGAATGTTTCTATTTATATTAGATACAAGCAAAGAAATGGGCTATAATAAAGCTTTTTTTAATCATGCATCAAACTTTTCTATATGTATATGCACACACATATGCATATACTATTTTATGGATGAAGGACATAAAATATGTTATTTGTTGCCAAGATAAATAGCTTTACATTGAAAAGATATATTCTAACTCTGGATATTTGGTAGACTAAAATTAGTCTTAGAACCATCTTGCCACAAACATGTAGAAAATAGTGTATTTTATCCATTTCCAACCATTTCAATACTCTGCCGATCTTGCTAGTAAGAAATCCTCAAGTACCCTAATTAGAAGCAAAGTGAACTGAACACTGGAGTAGTGTGTAAGTTCTCTCTGGATCTGTTCTGGGTGCTAGAGGAGGAATCAGTCCTGGTAAGTAGGGAATTGAGATAGGACCAATGGCCTTGGGACCCAATAGGTTTGAATTTGCAGTAATTGGATAGAATAAAAACAAATTTGCACCACTGAGGGAAACAGAACTCCAGTAGTCCCTCCTTATCCACGGGGAATATGTTCCAAGACCCCCAGTGAATGCCTTAATCCATGGATACCACTGAACCCTACGTAAACTATGTTTTTACCTACATGGACACATCTGTGATAAAGTTTAATTATAAATTAGGAACACTAAGTGATTAATTAGTAATTAGTTATTACTAATAATAGAATAGAACGATTATAACAATACAGTGTAATAAAAGTTACGTGAATGTGGTCTCTCTCTCTCTCAAAATATCTTACTGTACTTTACTCATCCTTTTTCTGACAATGAGAGATAAAATGCCTATGTGATGAGATGAAGTGAGGTGAATAATGGGGCCATTGTGACATAGTGTTAGGTTATATTGACCTTCTGATGATACGTCAGAAGGAAAATCATCTGCTTTGGGTGATCCTCGATCATGGAGGCATGACGGTGTCAGATGTCAGGAGCAGATGATGTTCATGACTAATGCGCAGGTAGCATATACAGCATAAATATGCTGAGCAAAGGAATGATTCATGTCCTTGGAAGGATGGAGCTAGACTGACCAAGATTTCATCATGCTAGTCAGAATGGCATGCAATTTAAAAGTTATAAATTGTTTATTTCTGAAAATTTCCACTTAATATTTTTGGACCATTGTTGACAATGGGTAACCGAAACTTCGGAAAGTAAAACCTCAGATGGGGCAGTGAGGAGGGGTAGCTACTGCATTTCATTTCTTCCAGATCTCAAAGTAAAAGAATGAAAGTCTCCTGTGAGAATTCAAAAATCAAACTGAGTCCTGCCTTGATACAGAGTCTGAATTACTCTGGTTTAATGGTCAAGTTCTTTCCATCTCAAGATTATAACTTTAAAAATTGTTTCTGGGGTGGTAAAATGCCAAGGGCTCTGGCAAAAGCAAACACCATTATTATTATTCTGAATGATCACATTTCTCACTCGAATCACAGGGGATTAAATAGGAATAAGTGGCCACTCAAAAGTTGATCTTGTAATTTAAAAATTACAAAGCCCTTCACCAGGAAGCAGTCTGCCTGGAGTGAGAGAAAGCAGACACAATTAGAAGAATTAGAACACCCCCTGCCAAACTTGAACTGATTCTTGAACAAATAGAAGAGAATATTAAATGACTATGTAGAATTATTTAAGTTATTTCAATAAGATTTAAACCACAAAGCAAGAACTAGCTACCATGAACCTCTAATAGGCCTCTCTCATATCTTGTAATATGAAATTTGTTCTGAAAAATGGCGCATATATAAATCAATAAGTAAGTCAAAGAGAAAATAGACAATTGTGATGTGAACAGGATAATAAATCTGAGGAAATTATAGAAATGAAAAGTTCTAAAAATTTAACTAAAAAGAGTTTCAGGTGGTTACAATTGAAGGAATCAATAATAACATACAGTATTTGAAAGCATGATGGTTTTGATTTAAGAATTGATAAAAGACACCAATCTTCAGAATCAAAAAACATAGAGTCAAGGAAAATAAAACAGACCAAATCCACACATACTTTTTAATAAAACTACATAATACTTAATTTTTTTAAAACCCAAAGATTTATAACAATTAAAGAGAAGGAAAGGTTTACTTACAAAAAAATAAATAGAACTGCATCTAATGTCTCAAAAGCAACAATAAAAGCCTGGAGAGAAAGCAAGAAAAAGAAAAAGGAAGGAGAGAAGGAAGACAGAGACGAAGGGAGGAACAGAGGGAGAGAGGGATAGAAGGTCTGGATAGGGAAGGAAAGAGAAGAGAAAGAGAAAAGAAAGAAAATAAAATTAAATTAATATCCTGAAGGAAATTATCTGTTAACCTATAATTCTATCTCCATGTAATATTGAGGACTCCAAAACACAGTTTTAGACATCGGCAAATTTTTTTTTTTTTTTTGTTATTAGAAAGTTTTATTAGAAAGTGTTTTGATACATCTCTGCCTGTAGACTACAGCTCCCAGGCACTAGACATTTACATGTTTATTCTTTGTTTGAAATATATATTTTTTATTTCAGCTTATTATGGGGGTACAAAAGTTCAGGTTATATATATTGCCCATGCCCCTCCCCCATCCCCCTGAGTCTGAGCTTCAAGCGTGTCCATTCCCCAGACAGTGCACATCGCAGAACTTTCTTGCAAAGTTAACTGTTCCTGTGCGGTTTGGCTTGCCCCTTATGCTCCTGTGATCACCATGAGGTATATAAGCCCAGGTATATGCTGGCCCTTTAAGCAGGGCCCAGCAATGATACACATAGAACAGACTTGAACCTGACTGCAAACACAGAGCCAAACCTATGCCAATTTACACTCTGAAGCAGAGATGTTCCAACTGCTCCACAGTTTCATATGTTAGAAAAGTAAAAGTTATTGCTGTAGGCCATTGAAGTTTTTTTTATACCATGTTATTGCAGCAATTGTTGCCCAACACAGTGTATTTCAGGAAGATGGAAAGGGGTCTTGAATACAAAAAGGAGTGGGATATGAACGAATGACAGTGAGCAAATATTTGGTGAACATTTGAGTAAATTCAAACAAGCGTGAACTTTGTAAGACAATGATAATTTGTGTCATACAAGAACCGGGTAGAACTGAAATTCTATCTAGGCCAAGCCACAAAGGCTGGTTTGAAATGAATAGGAATAAAATCTTGGATATTATGAAGTTAAGTAAACAACATAGTACTATGCACACACAAGACTCCTGGATCGAGGTGTGCATGGACTCACCTTCCTAGGACCTTCTTTACTGCCTTCGAAGTCATGGCCAAAGCTCAGTATCTGTTGCCTGCATTGAACCAGGATTCAACAAACCAGAAGTATGTGTTTACAGCCTTCTTTATATTTGAGGGAGTGGGATGGGCACATCAGAATTCAAGGATTTATATGATTAGAAGACATTCTTGCTACAACAGTTAAATCACACGTTTTGTGCACTAAATTTTTTCTAAATCACCTGGCCTATGGGAGGTTTGAGTACAGCAGGTCTCATCAGAGCCAACTTTCAAGTCAATCCTGACATTCTTATGATATGAGATATAAGAAAACTGATAATTAGTGAAAAATACATATACTTTGATTTGTTCCTTTTGTTTTAATTTGTGGTTAAAATTGAGGCTTTATCACATATTTATTGCTTCTTATTTTCCAGTTTTGTCCTTTTTCTAGCTTTGTCATGATTATGTTTATTTTTTCACCACTCCCTGTTAATTTAGATGTCCTTCCACTTTACTCTTCCTTATCCCCAAAGCTGTGATTAATATACATTTCTGCATTAATGCACCATTATATTATGACTATGTATTCTCACTCTAAAGCAAAACATTATACTTCCAGATCCAGTCCCCTACAAAATGAGAGCTTAATAAAACTGCACTTTCACTCCAAACTGAATTTAGTTGACATAATTTAGAATTATTTGGTCCTAATTATTGGTCATTAAATACAGAATACAACTTTGAATCAGAAGTGTAGTTTATCATATCTCAAACAAGAAGCAGTACAATTAATCAAAGTAGGCACCTAAACTATTGACACAATTTTGCCATCTTCACAGTAGCTTATTTATGTCAGCAGAGAAGAAGCCTGGAGAGCGAGTGGCCATGAAATCATGAAAGGTGTTTTCCATAGCTTGTTGAGAATTGAATATTTTTCCTTGCAAGAAGTGGTCCAAAGCCTGGAATAAGTGGTAGTCAGTTAATGCAAGTTTTGGTGAATACGGTGGATGACAGAGAGTTTCCAAGTTCAGCTTCTGTAGTTTAAGCAGTATTGTCTGTGTAACATGTGGTCTTGGACAAGGATTGGCCTATCTCTATTGACCAGTCTTGGCTACTTAATCACAAACATCCTCATTATTTTATCCAGTTGGTTGCAGTAGACATGCAGTGTAATCAGTTGACTAGGTTTCATGAACTGTAGTGGATAATACCAGCGCTGGACCACCAAACAGACACCATTAGCTTTTTTTGATGAATATTTGGTTTTGGACTGTGTTTCAGCACTTCATCTTCATCCAAGCATTGTGCCAAATGCTTGAAATTGTCAAAAAGAATCCATTTTTCATAAGACACAACAATATGGGGTATAAATTGTTCACCTTTATGTTGTAACAGCAAAGAAAGGCAAGCTTCAAGACCATTTCTCTTCTGATGCTCATTTAATTCATGCCGAACCCATCTACTCAGCTTCTTTACCTTGCCCATTTGTTTCAAATGGTCCAATACTGTTGTAATAGTAACGTCAAACCTTGCTGCTAATTCACACATAGGTTGAGATGGATTCACTTCCTATATAGCTTTCAGCTCATCATTATCCACCTTGGTATCAGGTCACCCACGTGGCTCATTTTCAATATTAAAATCACCAGAACGGAACTTCTCAAACTCTCGATGTACTATGTTTTCATTAGCCACATCCTTCCCAAACACTTCATTGATATTTTGAGCTGTCTGCATTGCATTGGTTCCATGACAGAACTTATATTTGAAAATAACACAAATTTTTGACTTATCTGTGGTTTCACAAATATTGCTCTTAAAAAAAGTGAAAGATAATCACAAGCCACAACATGCATTTGAAAGACTGAGGATGTATATTCACAATAAAAATAAAACTAGAAGTGTCAAAGTGAAATGTCAGAGATATCAACTGTCAAACTAAGTACTGAAGGAAATCAGACATTTCACACTTAATAACTATAAAGTGTTTCATCTCTACTTCAAGAAGTCTTATAAACACATATCAAAAATTCCAAGTCATATTTTCATTTACATTTATATTTGACTATGTATAGTCAAATTATAATCTACTGTATTTATTGTATATTTCATAATTTACTTCAAATTGGAATATATTTTACTTAAAGTATGAACTTCTGTACCTTTCTTAGAGTATGTGGACAGTACATTCTTGTCTTCCATGTTTTCCTTCAACAAAGAATGACACTTTACCCAGTGCAAAATTTTTAGATTATATTTCTTTTCTTTAAAGTCTTTAACCATTATTTCATCATTTTCTAGCTTACAGCACTGCAAATGAGAAATTTAATTTTTTTTGTATTCTTGTTTTTTTGCAAGTAATGTGTTCTTTCTCTAGATAAGTTTGTATAATTTTCTCTCTATTCTTGGTGTTCAATAGTTTCTAGGATATTTACCAGAAAATTTCACTATGGTGTAGCCTCAGTAAACACTTTCAACACAAAAGTTTGAACCTCAAATTATTTTTCAAGTTAGGAATATTTATTTATGATAATAAACACTAAAATTTTAATAATTACTTTCCCTTCATCTGTCCTTCTTTGTCAGGAATTTTTATTATTTAAATGATTGGTTTCCTTGATTTGTTTGTAAGTACTCATACTCTTCATTTGTGTTTTTATTATTTCCTTTTTTCAATCCTCTACTATGAGTTGGTTTTCTTCCGTTTGACATTCTAGGATGTTAATTTGTTCTCAGCAATTTTTATCTCTCTCTCTATTTCTCTCCTCATTTATTAAATGTTTACATTTGAAAGTCATTTTTTTAGATCTGCAAATTAATTTTTGCGTTCGTATTACATTATTTTGATGTTTCATTTCTTTTTTGTTAGATTTTTGTTTTGCACTTTTATTGTTTTAGCTTCATCGGTGCCACCTGTCCTAGTTGTTCATCTGACTCTTTATTCCTCACATAGCTGAAGCTCCTTAAAGGGACTACATATTTTTTAAAAAATCTGCTTTTGGCTATGCATTTCATCAGCAGGCATATGGTTCAGACTCTTCAGTATAGTGTCTTATGGTGTAAAATTGAGGCTTTATCTGTGATTTTATTTGTTGTCTTTTGTTTTTAGTTACTTACTTACTTATTTGTTGATTCATTTATTTAGTGGACCTGTGAACCTTTTGCACCAGGGACAGACTTCTCTTTTCTCAGTTTTTTTCCTAGATATACTCATTAAGGAGGCATTCCCATCCCAAACTCATGTATTGGGATCAGCACATTTCACATAAGCTGTTCACCTCCAGATCTACCAGTGTTAGCAAATCAAGCAGGTTTTCCAAATGCCTCTTGCAATGAGCCAGCTGATGGAGCCTCTCTTTGGACAAATTCAATGGCCCCTGCCAGCTGAGTTCTTTAGAGAGCCATGAACTTGCTGGTTTTTGTCCCCTAAGAGAGACAAGGATTTTCTTCTGCTGCTGGTCCTATGCTTCCTACCTAGCACTCCTAAGTTAAAGTCTCACGGTAGAAAAGTAGAAAGAAATGCTGCTCTGTTGGCCTGTCTAGTCTGAAAAGATATTAACGCAGCATTGGTTCCATACCATTTGGAGCACACCATCTGCCAGACTGTAATAATTAGCCCAGCTTGGATACTGAAATCTGAAGCTCTGTAAATTTTGGATAATGTCAAGGAAAGGGAAAGGAAAGAAGAAACAAAATCAGAAAACATATGCTACCAAGGCACTAGAAAAGTTAAATGATGGAGGACCAGAATTGTATTCAAAATTATTCTAAAGAGTGTATACATTTTTTTTTATGATTTGTTTTTAATTTGCAGATATACTAAATTTTAATGTTTCATGTCATACATCCTGGGGAAAATATTTTTTATTTTACCTGTTTCTTTTTCCTTTTTTTCTTTCTTTCTTTCTTTCTTTTTTTTTTTTTGTTAATAGAGATGGGGTCTCACTCTTGTTTAGGCTGGTCTTGAACTCCTGATCTTAAGCAATCCTCCTGCCTCGGCCTCCCAAAGTGCTAGGATTACAGGCATGAGGCACCACACCCAGCCTGATTTCACTTATTTCAACATCCTATCTTAGTAAATGAAGTTTAAAAGAATTTCACTGGTTATCATCAGTGAAAATACAACTAATAGAAACACAAATGATCAGCCTCTCATCCCTAGTCTTCTGTTCCTTCAGCTATTTACACAAATAAAATGAAATACACAAAGTGTTTAATGAATAGTATTCACATGTTTACATAGTCATAACTTGGTCTCTTTTATACATATATTTTATGAACTAGTGTATAAAAATTTATATGAGGAAACTATGCAAAATGGCTCCCTTGCTGGTACAGGAAGGTGTCTAACCTTTAGCCCAAAACATGTCAAAGCTTATATGTAGCTTTAGATTATTATTTGTAAACATAAATGTGAATAAGGTAAAAATATCAACTTCTGGATTTTGAAGTTCAGTACCAACACAAATATAGATATGTTTCTAAGAGATAATGTTTTATAATAAAACTCACATGGGTTTTGAATTGAGACAGCCTTGGACTCAAAACTTTATTATTTGCATAAAGATTGACTGCACATTTGTTTAGAATGCAGGTCCCTGGTCCTAGCACCAGCCACATATATTCTAATTTAGTTGGTCTGGGATAGGATACAGATGGTTCATGGAGGGGTGACCATATTGTTTGAAATGCATAATTTTTTGAAAGTGACAGAAGAGGCATTAGCATTTAAGTGGAGGCAAATCATGCTGTATGTTCACACACAGACTATGAACTGAGAAACCTTGCCTTACTAACTTTGAGATCTTAGGCAAGGTGTTATGAAATGACTTTTAGTACATTATGGAAATCGAATTAAGAAACTAAAGTGAAGAACATATTACTTATTGTGGAATTAAGTAGTGTATTCCAATGTTTCTTGTTCCTTCTCCCCGTCTTGTACTGAAATAAGCAGAAGGATTTACTGAATGCCACCCATGTGCTTATACAGGAGTCTGCTCGAGGTCAGTGCTGCTGCTCTTCCTCTCTGGTGTGCTGACACCCACCTTCTTCACAGCTGTTTCTTCTCTGGAAGGCACTGCCCTCTCACAATGCTCTTTTCTGATGTTCCCCCAAAGTTCTCCAAACTTTGACTTTTCACATACTACTATGATACCATCAGCCCTAATTGTGTCTTTGGAGATAGGCTTTGGTCCATACAGATGTGGTGAGAATGCCTGTCCCCTGGGCTCATTGTCACCTGGACCCCGAAAGAGCCTAATCTATGCCCTCGCCATCACCAAGTCTTCCGTGACAACAAAGTTTTTAAAAGAGCAGCTCAGATATGGTCTATGGTGGCAGAACAAGTTCAGTGCCTTCCTTTTATCTCTTTTCTCCCACAAGATTCATACAAAAACCACCTCACCACTGCTTTGCTCAAATAAAAGCAAAAACAAAAACAAAAACACTTTCCCTTAAAAGCTCATAAATAGAGATCTACATGACAATCACACCATTGGCCCAATTTCCACATGTGATTAGCCAAAAGTACCCAGCTAAACTCACAGTTACTTTCCTTTATTTCTGACAGCTCACCTTAGAGGGTCATGAAAATCTCTGATTATGTAATGACAGATTCTGGTACTAAAGCAAATTAAAGGATGAGCAGCGGTTCAGTGTGACCAGACAATAACGTGAAGGGCTTGGCCTATTTGCCAAACCCTTTTCAGTTTCTTACTTGCTGAGTCCCGTTCAATTACAATTATTGTTGAGCTTCACCACAGGATAAGCCCTGTCCCTATGAGGTATCAGGTGAGGAATAAAATTTGTGATGCTGTTATAGGCTTTGTGTTAAGGGTAGCAGCAGCGACCCCAACCAACTTTGTTCCCCAACATCAGTCTTATCTTAATCCTCCACTCAGTGTATTCTGCTTTGGGTTACTGTTCATGCTAAAATTCCTTGCTGGAACTGAGTATCTTCCCTCCTCAGCCAGTCAAACCAGGGCCTTAAAAGCTGCATAAATCCTAACCAACCAGGTTCTCTAGGTTATTGTGTTTCTAGTCACTCAACCTTTAACTAAATTTCTATTCTAGAAAAGACTAATTCACAGAAGCCATAATACCACTGCCTGCCCACATTCTAATTCATTCTCATCCTAGAATCTTTTATTTATTCAAAACTTGAGATAAAATTCTTTGAATATCATAGATTTTATGACCCATGGCCAACTTCATGTTGAATCACTAGATACTATATTTTGCAGCAAAGGCTTCTTCCTTGGAGAGAGAGTCTTTGCCTCCCTGTACCTCTGGTATTACCACTAAGCTTTTTATCTTACCATAATTTTCTTTATCCTACTTAACGTAAGCAAATCAAAACCACAATGAGATATCACTTAACTCCAATGAGAATGGCTTTTATCAAAAAGTCCCAAAACAACAAATATTGGCATGGATGCAGAGAGATAGGAACACTCACACATTGCTGGTGGGACTGCAAACTAGTACAACCTCTGTGGAAAGCAATATGGAGAGACCTCAAAGAAATAAAAGTAGAACTACCATTTGATCCAGCAATCCCATTACTGGGCATTTGGCCAAAGGAAAAAAAAAGACATTCTATAAAAAGATATCTGGACTCAAATGTTTATAGCAGCACAATTCACAATTGCAAAGATGTGAAACAACCCAAGTGCCCATCAATACATGAGTGAATTAATAAAATGTGGTATACGTATACCATGAAAACTACTCAGCCTCAAAAAAACAATGGTGATCTAGCACCCCTTGTATTATTCTGGATAGACTGAGAGCCCATTCTACTAAGTGAAGTATCACAAGAATGGAAAAACAAGCACCACATGTACTCACCATCAAATTGGTACCATTTGATCAACACTTATGTGCACATACAGTAGTAACATTCATCGGGTGTTGGGCAGGTGGGAGGGGAAGGAGGGAATGGGTATATTCACACCTAAGGAGTGTGGTGTGCACTGTCTGGGGGATAGACATGCTTGTAGCTCTGACTCAGGTGGGGCAAAGGCAATATACATAACCTAAACATTTGTACCCCCATAATATTCTGAAATAAAATATATATACATATATATATATAAATTAGGTATTTCACTTGGGGGGAAATCATAAGCAGCACATCTAAGAGTGAAACATTCATCTTTTTAAGCTATACCATATAGCCAAAGATATTGGTTAGAAACATGTTTTGACAAAATATTTCTGAAGATGCATCTGGTATTATTTGAAGTAATATTCTCATTATTCATTTAAAAGCACTCCTTGATTCACTATCATGGTACTTTTGCTAACACATCGTTCTTCTATCATATGAAAATTCTAGCTGCTAGACGTTCAATTATATTCAATATATATGTGCCAGGCATTTTCTGTGTCCAATTATTTGGTCTCAACACTGGAGGTCTTAAAGTTTAATAGAGTTCAGTTTCTTCCTTCAAGAGACTCTAATGTAATAGCAGAAAAATACTTGTAAACAAAATCAATACAAAATGGAATAGGAGAGAAATGAGAAAGTTCTAAAGTTCTATGAGGTTTCTGTGGAAGAATGTGTCTCCAGCTGAGGGAAGTGGTCATGAAAAGTATTTATGAATACTGGGGTATTTAATATAGGATATGAAAGGTGGATTAGATGCTAGGAGGAAGGCCATGGAAAAAAAACAAAAATTCTCATAGAAAAGTAAGTCCAGGTTCCTCTTCAGGCAATAATAACTAGTATTTATTTATACTTCCTAAACATCAAGCTGATTACGAGTAGCAAACAGATTATGAAAAAGTACTTGTTGAATGATGAATGATTAATTAAAGAAAGCCACAAATTCGTGTACTGGTTTATTGTTTCTCAAAGCGTTTTCTGCCATCTTGTAGCTTTAGCTTCCTGCTTACACAGTTAGAAAAAAGTAAATTTTTAGTAAACTATTTTGCAGTATGGGTTTTTTTCTGTTTTCCCTCCCAAGTTTGGAATCCGTAGAGAGAAAAAGAAGTAGGCAGATGGAGAAAGAAATATTGACTTTATTAATAAATAAATCTGGTATTGGAATAGGATTTCTAAAGCTGAGTCCCAAAATTGGACTGATTTACCATCCTCGCAGAAACCAGAGGAGTCAGGGAGAATCCCTAACATGGGAAATAGAATTTTATTTTTAAATCATCAAAGTTATTCCTGTTTTGTGCTACAGGCAGATGAATCTGGTATTATTTGAACCAGTGTTCTCTTTATTCCTCATCTAAAGGCACTCCCTGCTTCACTATCACTCTACTGCTCATGGTCTCAGGAGAGATCATGACTCCTCCAGCCTCACTGGCTGAACCACCTCAGATGTCTTTCCATTATTTTCTGTGTTTTATGACCTTGTATTATGACCCTCTTTTCTTATATGTATTCAGGAACCACAAAAAAATTCTAGATGCATTTTTTCTCTTTTTAAAAGTTTTAAATATGAAAATCAGTACCAAGAAAGGCACAAAGGCATAGCCTCTTTATAGCTAAGTGAAAACTTTCCAGATACCTTAAGGTGTAGGTAGCATTGTTTACCTTGTGGTAAACAATATGAATTTTCTTATGAAGCTATCCTTTAAATTTTAATAAAATGTCAATACAGAGAGAAAATACTTTTCCTAAATATCACTGAAGATTCAAAATTTACCTGATGTGAATACATTATTTTTTGTGACAATATATTTATAGAGCCAGAGAGAGAGAATAAGTTGACTGAGAAAAGTGGAGATGAGCTGGCATTAACTATCACATTCAGTTCCTGGTGCCAGAATTCCAAAGACTGTTTTTAGAGATGACATTACTAAGGATTATCTCTATCTCTATCTCTATCTCTATCTCTAGAGACTAGACCAAAAATTGAAGAGAAAGCTTGATTTTTCCATATTCTTTTATATTACCCTGTACCTGATTAACCATCAGTTACCTAAGGAGTTGATTATAAAATATTTATGTTCAAGCCTCATTCCTGATCTAGAGAATTATTTTTTTCCCCTGTGAGTGGGAATATTCAGGTGGAGAAATGATGGACACTGGCTGTATAGCTAGGTCGGAAGCCTTTGACTTGTGTGCTCAGCCTCAGAGCACAGAGAAACTATTGAAACACTTCCCATATTCCCCATTCCACCATTAACTTCCTGGCCTGTTTCCTATAACTACATTCAAACCTTCTTAACCCTCAATAAGCTTGTCTTATATATATGATCTTTTCTTTCCATATTTTTAGGAGTCATCAATTAATGCCTCCATTTTCCTGAATTAAAAAGAAATCAGACTTCTATTATGTTTCTCATGAACAGATCATAGTCTATTTAATTCATACATCCTCTGTTGTCCATCTTTGCCATCTGGAGATGGAGAAAACTGAAGTCACTGAGTCACATTAAAGCTATGAAAGTTCATGTTTGATTTCTACCTTTCTTTCATAGGTGGACAGCCGGAGAATTACTAGTCATAGTGAGCCCACTTCATCCTTTATGAGCATTTTTAACTTCTAAGTTAATTCTGCTTGGGCATTTTGGAGGAATACAACATACTAACACATCATTCAACAAGATCTATTTGAAATTTTCCTTTAAAGTGTTAACTGACTTGGAGTTACAGTGTCACCAGCCACTCTCTTCAGCCCAATGTTATGAGATGAAGCAGGTGTTTTATGGACCAAATTATATTTTTCATTACTTAAAAAGTCATATTTCTTTTCCTCGCCTCTCTTACTTTCCTGAAGAGAATTATGAAAATCTCTCATGTAGAATTTTCCAGGATGTTGCTATTAAATTAGGAAATTTTCTGTCCCCTTGGAGGTCCTACACTGTTCAAGCATAAAAATACTGTCTTTGCTGGTGTCTGTCTTTTCTGAAACTTTAGTTTTTCATTGTGCAATGTTTTTCTTAGCCTGATCTATATAAATCAGAAACAATATAATTATCTTTCCACCCTCAGAAAATATGTACATGCATATATCTTTAGATAATTTGATAGTCAAAGTAATGGCTAATGGTGCAAAGTACAAAAAAACGTAATTACAAAGAATGTATCAATTGGACTATTCCCTTGTTTCTTTAACATGTTCCTGTAAGTTCGCAATATCTACAGTTCTTACTACTCTTTTACTAAGATGGTGAGGCAGTTACTAGCATTTAATAAAGTAGGTCTCATGCTGAGGGAACTTGTGTGTGTGTGTGTAGAGAGAGAGAGAGAAGGAGAAAGACAAAATGATGATCTGCAGAATCCCCATAGCACTGACAATGAGGATGCTGTCCATCTGTTCCTATTTTGGTTGCTAAAGTCTCTTTGTGCAAACCTCAGGACATCTTTCCTAAATGTACTCCCTAGTGATTTCCTGTTACCAACAAACTCTGAACCCACATGGAATTCAACATAGCCCTTTCATGAAGCTAAATATATCTCACAATTTTGAGATCCTCTATTACTCCATTCAGTGGCGAAGTGATTTTTCAGTTGTTGAAGGTTAAATGGCTTCTCTGGAAGTCAACACAGGAGCAATGGTGTACAAATCTGTGCATTGTGATTTTTTTCCCTTTTGCCTTCTGTATGGGCAGCACTCTGGTTGACATACTTAAAAATACCAAATCAAAAGTTTTGCCTTTTTTTGTTTTGTTTGGTATAAAAATACAGTTTAAATTAAAAGATGGCATTTCAAAGCCCTTTTTCTGACATGGTTAACATAAATATAAAAAATATTTAAAATGTATTGAAAACAAGAAGGAAAATTTTTATCCTTCTCTTTTATGATTATATAAAATATATTCTAAAGGAAACATATCAATAAACCCTACACACATATTATTTAGTGTCCATTCTCTTCCTGGAAACTGGTTAGTTTGCAAAGACATTTAAAACAAAACAGAACATACTACCACAATGTATGAGTCAATATGTACAAGAAGGACTTACTTACAATGACTAAAGACTATATTCTTTGTGGATTGTTCAATGATACTGTTTAGTTCTTAGCCACTATCTCACCATACAAAGAGCAACTTTTTATCAAAATATGGTGAATTCTTACTAATAAAGAATTCTCAGAGAATTATATCATGTGTTTTTGGGGGGTGGTGTGAGAGCAGGAGATAGCAGAAATTTCTGAAACCAAATTTTATTGATTCAGTAGTTCTTAGGGATTTCAAAACGTAAATGTAGTCCTGTATTCCTAAACAGAGAATATGGGTATCAATTAAGCACTTCTTGATGAATCAGGTCTACATTGCTCTACATGTTCTAAGATAATGATGCTCTCAGGGATTAATGAAGTATAGATTTTTTTTCCTACACTAATTTATACCAGCTATGTTAGATTTTTTTTTCCTTTTTATCCAACTTACTTTCCCTGGTTACTTCTGTTGCTGTCATAGTGTTATATTAGGTAGTGATCCTCAATTTTGATATTTTTCTTTGTATTTAATTTAATCTGATAATCAGCCTCCAAATTAAAAATTTTGTAAAAATTGCACAAATAGGCCTCAGATGAGCTTTGTTTTACACGATTTTTATATATGTTTTTATATTTGAAAAATTGTTCTCTTATCTTTTGGAGGATAGTTGAATTTGCCAGAGATAGGACATGGGTAGCCTTTCAGGCTGTCAACAAACACTCCAGTTCTTCTAGACATGGTAAGACTGCATTTACTGAACACTTAAACTTACATGTGGTCATGTGATTTAGTTGGCTAACAAAATGTGAGCAGAAGAAACATGTATCACTTCTAGGCCAAAGTTTTAAGAGCCTGTGTGGGAATTAACACATTGTCTTACTGCTTACTATGGTGATCCTGGAGGTGGGTATCAAGATGAGGCCACTGTCAATCTGGATCTCTTAAGTGACTCTGATAAGGGCAGTCCCCAAACTATGGTGGTGGACACAGAGTATGAAATAAATCTCTGTTTTTATAAGGAATTGAGACTTGGGTTGTATGTTATCAAAGTGTAATCTAGACTTTTCCGACCAATACAGACAAGTTGAAAATAAATTAAACATTAGTATGAGAGGTCATTTATTCATAGCTGTTGGATTCTTAATGGTAAGGCAGAAAGAAAGAGGTAAATTAGAATGACCCAACTTCTATCAATAGGTTCCCAAAAAATTTCACAGTAAATGTGTAAGTGGGTGAGGAAGCTACTACAAAAATATGGATTATAAGGAAGATAATCATGAGTGAATTTATAAAAGCTCTTATAAGCATCTTTCTAAATGTTTCCTGAAATAAAATTGCTTACTATCAACAGATTGTCAATTTTTTTTAAAAGAAATGAAACAGTAATAATTGCAAATAATCCATTTCCATTAGATGATTTAGTTCTGTGATGAATACCTGATGATGTTAATGCATTATTGGTTACAGCCATGACAATGGCAGTGAGATGGAGGAAGAAGAGTTGAACTAGTATTGGGAAGACATCAAAATCAACACCAAGCTCACTGTTTCCCATTACATTCAACCACACTAGAAAGATTTTCTATATTTGCAAAACTGTTGGTCATCGCAGTTTATATATGAGTCTTCATTGTCTCATGGAAAATAGAACTTTTTAATTAATATTTATAAATATTTTGTTGATGTTATTGTTCTGTCCTTTCATCTTAGCACTCAGTGGGTAGATGAAGGCAGAGCTTTTCAGTGGCTGAACTTTTGAACAAGCTGAATAAAATCTACATGGGCTGACCTCACCTTCATTGTATTCTGTGGTTAAAACAAGAGACAAAGAAAAGCTTCTGTGCCAGCACTCTCTCCCCTTTCAGGCTGAGTCATTTCCTAAGAGACTCTTTATCCCTTAAAGTAGACTATAGGCAGATACACCTCAGTTGTACTTTAATTATGTCCAAGCAAATTTCGGATGCCAGTCATTTAAATCACAAAGCATGTAGAATATTTTCAACAATTTCATTAAGTCATTCCCAATACTGAAACTAAAGATTTTCTCCCTTTCCAATATTATGCAAATTATAGGTTCATTAACATTAAATAAGCACCTAACGATATTATTACAATCATTCTAAAAAACACTAGCTTAGGAAACTTGGTTTTTTCTAAAAACATCATTCTAGGTATAAATGAAAATACAAAAATATTCTGTTTTAATAAGGGGAAATTTTAGTCAAAAAAATTAAATGACCTTCTGGTGAACTAGCAGACCTGTCTGTTACCATCTGAGCCATACTGGCCAAAGCCAGTTGGTCCCAGTGTAGGCATCTGAGCCAATCTAGCCAGCCAGATTGTCTTGTCAGTAATCTGAAATTTGGCCATGTAGGTGTTCACATCTATAATACCAGCACTTTGAGAGGCTCAGGCAGGAGGACCACTCTGGTCCAGGAGATCAAGAATCAGCCTGGACAATATAGTGAGACCCGGTCTCTAAAAAAAGAAAATGAATTTGAAATGCCGAGACCCAGAGCCTTGGGAGTCATTGTAGCCAAGTCATTAATGACAATGAAGAAGCAACAGCCTCTGGCTGCTGCTGTTGCCATTCCCTGAGCTGCCCTGGGTCCCTCCTTCCCAGGTCTGTGTTATACATTTCCTCTTCCTGCCTCAACACCCCACTATCTCTATAAATTCTTTTTTTTTTTTTCCTGCCTAAACTAGCTAGAATCAATTTCT
>CM052437.1:36011549-36079885 GCA_028533085.1 Varecia variegata
TTGCTTGCAACTGAAAGAACCTTAACTGACTCATTTACTGATAGGATATTTTTATAACATTGCCCTTACTGATTGCTGCCTTCCATTATTTGAAACACAGCAATGTAGAAAGAGATTAAATTTATTCCCTATAGCTCCAAGGGACCCAGAGGCGGAAGTGGCAGAGAAGTAGGTTTCATCTCAATATGGGGAGAGATTTCAAACTATCTAACCTGCCTAATAGGGAGTGTTCCGTCACTAGACATTTTCAATCCCAGTCAGTCAGGAATTTTGTAGAAAGGATTTATGTGCCCATATCAACGGGCCAGGAAGATTTTAATCAAGCTTTGCTGTCTATGTTTGTTTATGGAAAAATGCACATATTTCATTCTCCAAATATTAAATTATTATAGAGATAAAAAAAAATTAAATGACCTTTATGAATTAAATAAAAATAATTAGATTTACTTAAAACAAGATCTGAACTAATGTTCTAGATTAAAAAAAGAAAACACTTTTAAAATTAATATGTAAATTTTGACTTAAGTTAGAGTCTTAACCAAGATCAGTTATTTTTTTAATTGTTTAAAATAATCTTAAAATTTTTTGTAGCAATAAATAAAGGCAGCCTGAAAATAGCAGAACTTATAAAACATAAAATTATGTTGTGAATTTTAAGTCTTTTGCATATAAATTTTAGAATCAGGTTATCAATTTTAACAATAAAGATGTTTGGAGTATTAATTGGGGTTACATTAGATTTATAGGTCACTTAGAGGAAATTGACATAGAAAATATGTTTAGTATTCTGATCTGTGAATATATCTCTAAATTTACTTTTGTCTTTATTATTTTCAATGCTTCAACAGGTAGGTTACAACTCTGCCTTAACCTTCCTTTCCTGGTTTTAAAGAACCTTAACGTCAGTCAGAAGGGAGAAATTAGGGCTCTTTGATGTCTTTTGGGTCATGCATGCAACCCTTCACATGCTTGGTCTTTTAGCTTCCCAGTAATATGTTGAAGCTTTCCAAAATTTCCTACGGACCTCTGATACCCCAAATAAAAACAGGGCTGTGAGTGAGGATTTACAGGGCACTGCCAGAGAGGTCAGATAATGTCAATTCCCTGTGAATAAGAGTTTACAGGAGTTCCAAACCCATTCTGCCTGCACCAGTGATTGCTAAGCTACTATTTTTAAATAATTACTATGGTTGTGGGTCATTGGGCTTTTAGGGTGAGTATAAACACCACAAAGCTCACTGTTCTTACTGAGATACAGCCATTTTTCTTGAATAATTGCTCCTTAGATTGGTGCATGCTTTATTTAATTTTCAAAGTTCTGAAAAAGTTGACTTTGATAATTTTTGCCAAAATTCTCATTGGTTTTATGGAGGGGCAGATTTTTGAAGTTCCTGACTACCAATAGCATGAGCTATCGGGCCCAGCCCTTCCTTATTAATCTAATTACACATATTAGAATACAATTATTATTGCACAGCTCACTGGGCTCTTTTTGTCTTTTTTTCAGATCTCTGTGCTTCATTTCTATTCTCATACCTTCATTTTCAAGATCTTTTCTTCTGAAATGTCTAATCTGCTGTTAATTCCATACAGTGTACTTTTTATTTTTAATGTTTTATCTCTCCTATTTATGTCTTTATCATGCCCATATATTTTTAACTTCTTGACTTTATAGCATTCATTTACTATAGATTCTTTTTGTATTTATAAATGTTCTCATCTGCCAATTCTACTATTTCTTTTATTCATGAGTCTGTTACTGTTGGTTAAATCTTCTCATGATTATGAGGGAGATTTTCCAGCTTCATTGATGGGGTGGTTAAATTTTATGTTAATTTTATGTTGTTGAGTGCTAGATTTTATTTCATTTCTTTAAATAGTGTTGAAATTTGTTCTGGTGCACAATTAGGTTATTGGAATCAATTAAATCCTTGCTTTTAAGTTTCTTGGAGTGTGCCTTGAGTAACCTTTAGTTGAGGGTTAATTTAGACCTTCTACTAAGGTGGTACCCTTCTGAGGTTTCCTCATGTATTACAAGTTTCCAACTCTGGCTTATGGGAATAAACAAAAACGAAACAAAAATATTATCCCCAGCTTTGTGTAGGCTCTGCGAATTGTTGCACCTACTCATTTCCAGTGGTTCTTTCCTGCTCAAGTGGTTTCTTCTACATATGTGCAGATCAGATGAAGGGTCAAGGAGATCCCTCGGTAGATTCTAGAGCTTGCTCTTATTCTCTCTCTCTCTCTCTCTCTCTCTCTCTCTCTCAGTCATGGCAGTCCATTTTCAAATTTTAGTCAATCTGACCCTTTAACATTTCATCTTTGTATTCCTAAATCAACATGGCTGCTTGGTTCTACTTGGGTTTACCTTCTCTATACTATAGCATAAGGACTGATTCCAGGCCAGTGATTTTCAAACTAAGATCATTTTGTCCCTTAGCAGACATTTGCAGTATTTCATAACATTTTAGGTTGTTACAACTAGGGTGGCTTCATCCTTGGTTTGAAGCCAAGGATGCTGCTAAATATCCTATAATGTATAGGATAGCTCCCCACAACAAAGATTATCCAGTCCAAAATGTCAATAGTATACCAGATTAAAAAACCTTGCTCTAGGTAGTTTCTAGGAAATGTCATCATTCTCTCAGGGATCATAATTCTACATCCCAAAGTTGTATTTTGTTATATTTTATCCAGTTTAGCCCTGAATTTAGTTAAGGTGGAAGTATAAATTTAGTGTTTCTTACTGCATCATGGCATAAAATGGAACTCCTTCTTGCCTCTTGATAATACTAATCATATACTCCTTATTTTCTTAACTTGCTCATGTACTTAAACTTTATACATAAATCTTATAGATCCTTTGAACCTATAGACTCCTGCTTTAAATTTCCTTCCAATCTTGCTTGTACTCACAATGCAAGGATAAGGTGTGGATTATAGTTAACTTATATTCGAGGATGCTTACTTTGTACAATGGAAGGAAATTACAATAAAGAGAACAACTTATGCCTCATTTTTATCTCCAAACCTACTCTTGAAGCACACAAACTATAAAATATCTTTGGCAATTTTTCTGCAGTGTGCCTGCCTGCTACCTCCCAGTTCCACTTCTCCAAAGCTTGTAGCCTGGTTCCATTAGGCAGAGGCGCATTTCCACCACATCTAGGGAATTGCTGGCTAATCTACCGAAAAGGGAAACTATGGAGAGAAAAGCTCAGAGAGAAGGCCTTCCTTCTTGGGCCTAGTCAATGGCATATCTTTCAAGTTTTTAATTTAAATCCATGAATCTGCAGTTCCTCCCAGGATGGACTGACATCAGGAATGATCATTCCTGTCATTGGAAACTCAAATCTCTAACTATAGCTTCACGTATGAGACATTAGTACATGTCCCAACGTATAGGTTATTATGTGGCCTTTACCAAACTGAGATCCGTTCTTTATTATGTTTTCCTTGCAGCAAAATGAAGAGCATGACAAATATCTTTTAGTTTTTCTGATCTTTTGGAGGCAGCTATTCAAGCAAAAGCAAAAACATGGTTATATCTAGTGTAATGGTTAATTGCTCAGACTGAAACCGAACAATTCAATTTTGGATTTTATTTGACACTTAGTTTTTGTGACCTTAAAGAAGCTAATGTACCTATATGTGTCTCATTGTTCTCATCTAGGGTCTTGGATATATCATCCTGGGATAATAACATGTTCCTCAAATGAAAATGATAATTCTTTTAGTGATGTTTGATAATATTTTGTGCCTAATTCAACTTAACCAAAAGAGTTGAGCAACAGGTTAAAAAACCCCAAAAGTACAGGCCCTAATGAAGTTTTAACTTAATTCAACAAGTTGCAGCTCCAACAATTTCTTTTTGAAATTCACTGTAAAGGAAATTGGGTACATGAAATATGACTGCTACTGGTATCCGTAGTAGACGTCAGACACCAAAAACAGGCAAAATATGTAATCTGCCATAAGGGAAGTAGAGAAAGAGAAATGAAAGCAAGGAAGGGAAAAGTAGGAAGAAATTGCTGTTCTTAGGAACTGGGTGGCTCCTTCATATGATAACCCACTCAATTCTTGCAATGTAACTATAAAGTAGTTATGTTTGTCATTTTATTTTATAGGAGCATGAAGTTCAGAAATGCATTTTAGAACACCTGTTCTGTAAGCTGGTACTGGAATTCGAGCACAGGGCTTCTAGCTCTAGCATGTTTAGCTGAAGTAAAGCATAGGTGTCCAACTCTTATTTCCCTCGAAAAAATAGGTGAGAAGATGCCCAATATAATCTTTTATTTTTCCTGTTCTCCACTTTGATGTCATAAAAATTCATGATAGTGTGGCAGAAGATTAAATATTTTTTTCTTTTTAATTCAAACTCAATACCCAGATATCCCTCAGCTTCTTTAAATTACTCCTAAATAGGCTAAATACCCTAGGTTTTGAACTTCCCACTAACCACTAATTTATCTAACAAAGGCGGTCAACACTGATTTGGTATAACAAGCAGTAGTATATATTTTTTAAAATGTCTAATACGTATAAAGTATGATTGTTGGTAAATTGTTAAGCTGCATTTCTGAACATCATTTTATATTTGACCAATGTTTAAAGCTCAAAAATGCATAAGGTCCTGTTTTAAAGATTTGATTTTCAAGAACATCTATTTATTCTCCTTTGAGGGCAGTGACATTTATTGTACAGCTCAGGACTCCGCCATCAGCTCTTTGCAAGACCTTGTGCAATCTCAGTCCATTTATTCTCTTAAGCTAGTTCCCAAGGTGAAAGAAAGAAATGTTTACCACATATCTAGCTACAAAATTGTTATGAGAACTGAGCTAATACTGACAGTGTTTTGAAATTATGGTATGAAAGATGACATTCATGTTGCCAATGTGATCAGTCCTGCAATGGCTATAAAAGAGTGTACAATTGATGGTATAGTTGGAATTGATCCAGTGAGTGAGATAAATCAGCATATAATTTCAAACCCACGGCAATTCTCTATTTTTGGCTATTATATGAACCAGAACAAAGGTCAAAGCAAGTGTAAATCTACCAATTATCAAAAATCAGTCATCAAAACTAAATTGCATACTTCTGTGCTATTTTTGAATTGTATTAATACTCACTTCTACTATTTCTTTAAACAAAAACAATCATTTAATGCCTCTGTCTACCAGATGATATTAGAGAGATTGTATTGGGAGAGAAACAAATGAGAAAGAATTAGCACGTTTCGGATACTTTTCCTTTGATATTTAGAAATAAAGCAAACTTCAAGTCTCAATATATAAAAGGGCATAAGCATCTGGAAATCGTAAGTTCACGTTATTTCTTCTTTTTCAGGAAAGGGTGTGGGGTGGAAGTGGTAGTTATTTGAGTATTTTACTGAGGTATTTGTTTTGATCTTAAACAGTCTTAAAATCAGAAATATAGTCAATATTCATTGAGTGGTTACTTTTATGGCACAAATCTACCAAGAGTTTTCCATTTTTTTTCCTACCTGCTTCTTTTATAGTACTGTGGGGCTAATGTTACTATTAGCCCCATTTTATAAATGATACAAGTGAGACTTAGAGTAACTTACTCAAAGTTATAGAGCTAGAGAGCTGCCAAACTGGGGTCAAACTCAGGCAAGTTGACTATAAGTTGTATAAAATGTAATCACTTTACAGCACTGTCTAATGTTAATGGATAGTAAAAAGGAAATCATCTAAATCTTCTTATACACAGAAGAAACATACTTATTGCCAGTGATTCTCAAAGTGAGGTTCAAATTAATTTCATAAGAACAATACAAATAAGGAACAAAATGAAGGGGGAGGAGTAGAAAGAGGACAGAGGAGGAGGAAGAGGAAGAGGAAGAAAGAAAAGAAGCAGAAGAAAAAGAAGAGGAGGAAGAGGAGAAGGAGGAGGAAATTTGTCTTTTTCACTCATTCTCTCAAGAGTGCACAGTAGAATTTTCTAGAGGCTATGTGATGTGTGATTTCACAACAGAGTAAATGCTGAAAAAGACATAAAAACAAAGCTGTCTTCTATTAAGCCAGACATTAAAAAGAATTGTAAAATTGTAAAACAGTGCCACTCTTCTCATTATTTTTTTTGAAATTATAGCTATTTTCATAGAAAATAGCTTACTTATTTTTACATAAAATATGTTCATTTTTAAGTGAACAAATAAAGACACAATTTTGAAATTTTAATTTTTAATATAGTAAGTATTGATAGATATAGCCCATATAAACAACAGCACTTTAGAAGTCCAATACTTTTTTAAGAAAGTAAAGGAGTTCTGAGACCAAAGCATTTGAGAACCACTGCTATAGGGCATTTCAGTTAAACACCATTTCCCCTACCTGGGTCAAGTTAGCCAGATCTTCAGAAAGTCTAGATATTTTAAAACAATATATTTGCTTGGGTAGATTTATTGCCTAAGCCTATCATCTTTCTATAAAGTCCTTCCCAAACTTCACTTTGAAAAATCTTTTTTTAGTGTGTATAAAGCCTGATTTTGTCTGCTCAAGGTTTGCAAAGGTCACTGGTTCAAAATCAATGGAGTGGTTTTTCATTCTTTTTAATGCAGGATCAAGTTGGTTTTGATTTGGTACCCAGTACTTTATAATAACCCACTGAGCACATGAAACTAAATGAGAGAAACTGTATTGAACGAGTGGTGCTCTTGAAGTTTTCATAACTTTGCGTTGCTAGGAAACTTTACCATCAGCTCAGAGTTTAAACGTGGAGCATCTGCTTCATTTAAAGTTTGGCTTCCAGGCAGTATAGATTGCACTGAGCATTGGGAGGGGGAAGAAAAGCAAAGGCAAAACCAATTACTTTCTAAAAACAACAACAATGTTAAAAGTCTTGAAAGCGGAGAGTCTTATGCTATATTTGTAATTATATCCTTTGGAAAGTGTTGCTAGAGGGGTTGTCTTTCTGCTAACTCATAAAGCTAAAGTCCACAGTAGAAATCAGGATCACTCAGGTTCAAAGTTTTAAGAAATATAGAGTGAGAATTGAATGATGACTTCTTAGCCTTTGAGGAGGGAGTGAGGGGGGAAATATTCTCTATGCTGTTGACCTGCATTTTAATTCGTTCTTCTCATGAAAAATCACTACTTCACAAAAATATTTTATGATGTTTGCAGACCATATATTAGACCCTTTTTAAATTCTTTCCTCCTGCCCGTTTTCTTATTCTTTCATATTTCATCACTTACGGCCAGTCTCTAACAGAAAAGAAAAACGATTATACTGTATTGGCCAATTATTTGTATTTTTTTATACAAACCGATACAGTAGCCTAGCACTATTTTTTTCAAAGCAAGTCTGCTTAAATAAATTAATACTAACATTTTCACTGTCCGGTAGGGGAGAAAAATAAATTTCTATGCCAATGTATAGAATGAAATTATCACAGGACCCTTGTCCAACAAAAGCAAGGTGTGTTACTATTTTTATGTGAACAACTCCTAAGTCCTAAAAAGCTGAATGATTTCTTCTGTTTTGCAACATTTCTACTTATACCCCGGAGAAGTTTGCAAATTTAAAAAAAAAAAAAAAAAGAGCATCAAGGGTAACAGAAGAACCAAAAAAAGAAAAGATGGGCTGGAAGAGGATTTTACAGTTTTTCAGGAATTGTAACTCATTTGCCTAAATGAGTTAGAATGTAACATTCTTTCTCGACTCTCTCATCTTATGGTTGCTTCTAAAACAAGGGCACAGTTTTTAATATTTCCTTCATGTGGGAAAATATTGTAGATTTTCAGTATTCACAGACTTCCCGCTGAGGATTGCTGTAGGAGTCTGCTCTGGTCTCCTAGTAGACAGCCCACGAGGCTGGGAGTATCAAGGTCCATGCATATGGGCTGCTTGAATTGTGGGGGCCCCTGCTGTATACCTAAGCAGTTCCCAACTTTTTTGGCACCAGGGACTGGTTTCATGAAAGACAATTTTTGGGGCGATGGGGCAGGAGAGGACGGAGCTCAGGCAGTGATGCGAGCGATGGGGAGCAGCTGCAAATATAGATGAAACTTTCCTCACTCGCACACTGCTCACCTCCTGCTGAGCAGTCGGGTTCCTAAGTTTCATGCAAGACTATTTTTCCACGGACGGGGATAACGGGGGCACCGCAGGACTGGAAGAATGTGACAGTGGTCCTCCATCATTGAATCTTCATCCATGATTCCTTAGTCATGATCCCTGACCCACCTTGAAATACAATGGCTGACATTTTCTTGTCTTTGGATCTCCAGATGAATTACCAGCTTATATAATAACTTTTCCTTCCTACTGACACCACCATTTTATTTGTGTTGCTCTGGCTCTAGTTTCCACCTCCCCACTCTACTCATACCCCTAGTCATTAGCCTTTATTCAGTCTGTGATTGGTTCTCTGATTAAATCTCTTTGATCTTCTAATTTGAAATAGCATATTTCAGAGTCAACCCTTATATTTGGTACTTTTGCTACTTCTACAAATTGAATTCTTGTGTCTATATCTATCTATATGCTTCATTTAAAATATTTGTTCTTAATTTGTATTACTTATCTGTTGAAAGACCATACAACACTAAATGTTTTTGGATTTTTCTCTTATACTTTATAATTCATAAATTTCCAGGTTTCTTTTCTCAGATGAATTTTATTTCAATTTCACTACACTACTGAAATTTCCTCAGTATAATGTGATAATATTTATTGACTACCTTTCATATTTCTATTGTCAAATGAAATTGACAATAGAGTTGAATTAAGTTCCAATGCATTCCCATAAAAATTGCATAGCTTTCTTTTAAAATATCTTTTTATACAGGCAGCCAAGATATTCAAAGTTGGTTAGATAAACAAAAATTGCATTCAAAAAAAAGTTCTTGAATCTAGTTAACAGGAAAAGTTTTAAATTTTGGCTTCAAATTTAATTAATAGTTAAGAGTTAGTAGTTAGTGTTAGTAGTATAGGCATGTACAAAATGTTAGACCCACATGAACAATTTCATCTTTTGTTTTTGATAGTCTTGGAAGATGAGTGAAAGTATTGTAACTGAACTATTCTTTTTCCTAAAGTAAAATAATTCTTTAGAATTGTTTGAAAGAGGTTATGATGACTTTTTAAAATCTGCTTCAAAACTGATCTCCTACTGCAGTAAGTCTTCCCAGATAAATCTATTATTATAGATTTAACCTCTATTTTTGCATTTTGCTTTTTTACTTCCACTGTATAATGCTTTGCCTTCTTATTAATTGCTTTGGTAATCTTCCTTAACTGCTGTCATGTTTACAAGCCCTCAGAGAATTCTCCTTTCTTGGAACATGAAGATCAAGATCTCTGTCAGTGGTATTATGCTTCAGCGTGGACAAAGCATTCTGTATACAGTAGGCATTCAACTAGGGCTACTGATGGGATTATGTTTCTATTAATCTAAGGGTGAGCTATTCTGAAAAAGATTTGCTGTAAAAACTGCAAAAGTATTTTAAAATTTTATTTATTACTTATAAGTAACATTTTTGGAGAAGCAGGCTGGGATGAAGGGTAATTATGTGAATCTCAGATAATATTTTTACATTTCTTGTCTGCTAACAAGTATTTGACTTTCATTTAAAGGATTAGTGCTGTAATTGCAAGGGAAAAAGGAAATTATTTTCATTCAGATTCTTTAGCCCTTACAAACTATTCAGTTATCATTCTTTCTGTAGCCACATATTTTAAATTGCCTATTGGGAGTATGAAATAAGCTGTTCGTATTACCCATTAACTCTCATGAATTATAGCTACCTGCTTTTTAGTTTTCCTTAAGGAATTCAAGGCCTTTTGCCTTTTTGTGTTATCTTGTTGAATCCATAGTATTTTATCTGCTAACTTTTCCTTCCTTTCTGCTTCCTTTCTCCATTTTCATAAATATATTATCTAATTACAAGTTGAGGAAATACGCTTTATAAATTCTTTTGTGTGATGTTTGAAAACAATTAGAAATCTCACACAATGTTTTTTTCTCTTATTAAAAACAACATTGCCAGGCCTTACTTCAAATCTTATTTTTTTAATCATCTCTCACAGTTGTATTTATCTCCTTTATTTTGCCTGAGCAATGTGTGACTATCAAGAAGGTTTACTGACACTTTTTTTTAAATGAGGAAATTGAACAAAATTCTGTTGCTTACATAATCAACTACAGGAACTATGTTAAGCTCTACATATTCTAGATCACTCAAGCCTAACAAAAATAAAACTGATTCCAAAGTCTATTGTTGATGTTTTTCATTGTTGAGTTGAATTTATTTTGTGGCATTTAATCAGACAAGTTATTTTCATGCAGTAGTTACTCCATGGCTTGATTTATTTCTTCTTCAATTTATTTCCTTTTATTTTTTAATGTCATCATTTCCCTATTGCCTAAAGAAAATCATTCAACATTTATGGCAGGGCCTGTTGGCTGGCAATGAAGTCCTTCAATTTTTTTGTTTATCTTAGAAAGTCTTTCTTTCTCTTTCACTCTTAAAAGATAATTTTACTGGATATTGAATTTTAGGTTGGTGGAGTTTTTCTTTCAACATTTTTAAATGTTTTACTCCCCTTTCTTCTTGCTTGCATGGTTGCTGATAAGATTCTACTTTGATTCCTATCCTTGTCTCCACAATAGGTAACAAGTCTCCTTCCTCTGACTTCTTTTAAGATTTCCTCTTTGGCTTTGATTTCCTGCCATTTGAATATGATATACTTAGGTGTAATTTTTGTATTTACTTTACTTAGTGTTCTCTGAGCTTCCTAGATTTGTGGTTTGGAGTTTGCCATTATTTTTGCAGTGTTCTTGGCCCTTATTTCTTCTATCGGCCATTTTTATTTCACTGATACTTCCATTATGATTTCAAATACTTTACTCCTTTCTTTCTTCTCTTTCTAGTATTTCAATTATGCATATGTAATATCTTTTAAAAATTTTCCAGTACTTCTTGGATTCTTGGATGCCCTGCTCTATTTTTTTTCATTCATTTTTACAGTTTGGAAGTTTCTATTGACCTGTCTTCTGCTCATTGATTCTGTTCTTAGCTACATCCAGTCTGCTGATGAGCTCATGTGATAAAGGCATTCTATTACAATGTTTTTGATTTCTAGCTTTTTAACACGTCTTTGTTAGGTTTTCATCTCCCTGCTTATATTACTCATCTGTTCTTAAATGTTGTCTTCTTTCCATTAGAATACTTATCAGTCATTTAAAATTTCCTGAGAATTTCAGCATTTGTGTCATAACTGAGTTTGGTTCTCATGGTTACTTTGCCTCTTCAAGACGGTGTTTTTGTTTTGCCTTTTGCCACATTTAGTAATTTTTTGTTGAAAGCCAGATGTATTTCATCAGGTAGTAAGAGCTAAGGTAAACAGGTCTCTAGTGTGAGGCTGTATATTAATCTGGCTAGGAGTTGGGCTGTGTTTAGTATTTGTTGTAGCTGTAGGTGCCAGAGGTTTTTATTTTTATTTATTTCAGCATATTATGGGGCTACAAATGTTTAAGCTACATATATTGCCCTTACCCGCCCCAGTCAGAGCTTCAAACATGTCCATCCCCAAGATGGTGCACATTGCACTTATTATGCATGTATATACCCATCCCCTCCCTCCCGCCTCCTGTGCCAGAGGTTTCAGATTCCGCTAGTGTTCTTCTTTTTGTCTCTCCACCTGACTTTGGGGTTCCCTATGTACTCCTCCTCAGAGAGAGCCTGTGCCACACTGCTGTTTCGGCAGTAATGCATTACTATGACACTGGAGTTCCGTTGAGGTTGATAAAATGGAGGGAAGAGACAGTGTTCTATAATCTCTCATTTCAATCTCTGTCTCCTCTGGAGCCTCCTCCTCTGGCCTGTGACCTTCACAAGGGTTTCTTCTTTAGCCCCTTAGGTAAGACAGGATAACTAGGAGCAACAGGAGTAAGAATGTCCTTCCCCCATAAATGGCTCTGGTGGGGGCTGTTCCCCTGGAGAATAGCTCTTTGCTATAGAAAAAGCTCTGGGCATATTTCACAGGATTATTTTTTCCCTCCACTGCCAAAACATTGAGGGAATCTTTCTCAAATATTCCCAGTAAGAACCTAGTGGGGTTCTTGGAGGTAAAGCCAAGAAAAGTATGGGGATTTCCCTAAAACTGCAGCCGCCAGGGTTTTCTCATGTCTGCACTAATCCACACTCAGCCTCTAGCAATTTGTCAAAATTATCATTTAACTGTTCCTACCACTTTATGACTCCAGCTGTTTCTGCTGCAGGTAAGCAGATCTCAGCTGTGATTCTCCCCATTCTCCTGTCTCTCCAGATGTGAAGATGGTTATTTTTCCTGAAACCTGATGAATCCAATAACACTCATTGAATTTTAGTTTGTCTAGCTTTTTGTTGTTGTAATGATGGAGGTGATGACTTTATAACTTTTTGCATGGAGCTGTTGTGGATTTTTAGTAACATTCATTTATTCAAAACAATATTAATCTGTTTGCTCAGCAAAAAAATTTTGAGCACCTAATATACATGCCAAGCAAAGAGGAGCCAACCACAGAGTGTCTCTGTAATCCAGTTCCACTGGAAAAGTACATGCTGATTTCTTGCTGTCCTAATTGTTAGAAGGGGTGCCAGGATTCTCTAAAATAAAAGCTGTCTTTTTCCATTTCTGCAAGGCTGACACACTGTCAGATGTGTAAATTCTATGCAGAGGTATTTGTTTCCTCCTCCTGGTGTCAGGCTGTTGAGTGTGATTTGTACTTCCTGCTGCTTTGCTTCAAGCAAGGGAGGAGGTGACAGCTCCTATTTGAAGAATTAGACTAATTGCAGTAAACATCGGAGGTTCTCAAGGAATGTGCAAATACAGAAAATCAATTTTATAGTATTATTATCCAATTTTACAGTGTGTAATAATATATTTATGAAGCTTCAGCTTCAAAAATAGAAATAAAGATGATGAGCATAAACAAAAATAAAACCAAAGTAGGCTCTTTGCCCAGAAATCTAGAGCAATAAACTAAGTGCAGCAGGAAAATATAGCCAAAAAGGAAGAATCTTCAGATACACACAAAAAAAGTCCTTTGAAAAATACTTTCTCCCAAATTGAAAGAGAATTGGACATCTTAGCTGTAGTAGGAAAGCAAGACTTTCTACAGAAAGGGACCTTAAGAAATGTCTGTATCAACCCTCTTAATTTAGTGATCACGAAATCAATGATCAGAAGTTATATCATATTTGCAAGAGTTCAAGGTCTGAACTGGAATTCAAGTCTGTTGACTGCCAACTCATGGTTTCATCTATACAGACGAGAACATTATCCATGATTTATGTTCTTCATAGATGAGTCTTACGTACAATTCATTATCAGAATTCAGACAAAATAAATAGGCAAAAAAAAAAAAAAATGGAGAGCACTGGAAGTGTTACTGAACACAGGTTCGGCTGCACACCACCTGAGAACCAAACATGAGAGGCCAGTGTTGGTGAAGGAGATGGCGGATTATTGTCTCAAAGACCATTTCATCTTTCTCTGCTTACCAACCAATTTATAAAGGGAGAGGTTCAAGGGGGTATGTAGCAGAAAGCAAGCTTTATGCAAGTCATCATTGCTTGATGGTTATCAGCAAACAATAGGTCATTCTGGTGAATTTTGCCATCAGCAGTCTAGAGTTAGCCTGTTTTGAACTCTTGATCTGTTTCTCCTCAAGGTCATTTTTTAATCTTGTGTCTGGCAACTGTATAGGCAAGCAGCAGATTAATTTTAAACTTCCAAGGCAGAACAAGCTGAAAGCATACTGGAAGCAAAATGGCTTCCCTTTAGCTAGCCTAGTGATAATCTGATGGCTCTTGGGGTGCGATTACAAAAGCAATTAACATAGATTCATAAGAGTGATAAATATGCTTCAGAAAGCTACTGATATATAGGCACCCTGTTTTATCATTGTATTTTACCATATCTAAAGTAAAAATTAGTTTGGTAAATTTTGTACAGATATGTATTCTCATTAGCTCTAAATTAAAAAAAAATTCTGGATATTGAAAGAAAACAATTCATAAATCAATAAAAACTGTTTATTAAACAAGTTATTTTTTCATGGAATGAGTTATGGTTTAATGTATAGAGTATTAGCATCTATTAATAAATAATTTTGACTCAATATATGCTTTGGCTTCACTCCAGATGGTACTATTCAGTAAAGTTTTGAAAATGACAGACTGAAGCACAGAGCATGCCTGGCCAACCAACACTGACTGAACTGAAGTATAACTAATTTTCTTTAACTCAACACATCCCAAAGATATTTTGCCATTAAATCCATTTTGTCTGAATCTTATACTAACTTTGTAAGAAACACCCTATATACAAAAAACAGAATGGCCATATGATTTTATATTTTATGCAATATGAACCTTCATTTTCAGAAATTAAAATTTTGAATTGCCAGAAAGGAAAGGCAATGGGATCCATATATAGACATAATTTAGAATTCTTATCTCTTGCCTTTCATGTGGAATGCATGCAAACATGTGTTAGTTAGTCCATTATCCAAAATGTGAATGATTGCTATGTTAGTGTATATAGCTTCAAGAAACAAAACAAAACAAAACAAACAATAAGAGAAAAATAAAATTAGAATCAACTATTTAAGTCACCAGCAATTGATACCTTCTGTTTATTTTACCCCATTATCTCTTTCATGCCCTATTTTGTTTAACATTTGGAGGGTATTTGGAGATTAGTTTACCCACTTAGCATGGTAATTAGTAAAATATGCAAGTTGATCTTGTTCTTCTGAACTATTTCAAAGTGTTTGGCTTTCAAAGCTATCAAGAGATTTTCCTACCTGAAATTTTGCATTCTCTTTAGACAAATTCACTTTCCAATAGCTTGTAGGAAACCAGAACTCTATGTGATATAACAAAGTCCCATCATGGAAGATAACCACAGTTAAAATAATTTTAAAAGAGTCCCAGGTATCCTTCCTCCTGCCAGGTAAATACTGTTATCTTTTTAAATTACAGCTAACCTAAAGTGATATTAGATTTAAGCCTGTGCAAAATCAACTGTTAGAATCAATCTTTTCTCCTTTGGCAAAATTATTTGCCTTAATGCAAAATGACATGCTATTTCTTCTAAAACTGTGCTTAATTTTTAACACATTTCCCCTATGGAACTTTCTTGCTCTATCTCATTGGTACTTGACAATTGCAGAATATATTGTTTAATTTGACTTCTGTATTCATTTACAAAGTATGACATTTAGAAACCTCCTTGATATAAATCAGATATTCAGAACATGACCAGGCAAATGGTTTTCATTAGTGGTAAAGTCAGTATTTTTAGGTCACCATAAAAGTCCTTGGACCTAATCAATTAATTACCAAAAGAAAAATAAAAGTGGTTTTGTGGCTCAGATCTTGTGCTTCATCAGAGAATAGCTCTTCCATAAAAAGACCACTCCCTGCACCTATAGCAACTCTGTTCACTTCTTTATTTGCTGGAAATAGAGATATTGTTATAAGATATCTGGGCAGACAGAATGCTAATTGATGTCTAGGAGGTGGGCATAACAAAGGAGGTCTCACCCTGTGGCTGGCTTATTTACCCTGTTCCTTAAGTAGACCATAAATCCTAAGGGTAAAAACTCTATTCTATTCACCTCTATACTCAATCAGCAATCTTCCAAGCTTAGTATGTGAATTGGTGAATTGGTGAATGAATTAATTGCTATTTAATATGATCTGAATTATTGCAGTGTCTTAGAAATAAAGACTATGGTTGAGGAAGAAACTATGGTAATGTGTTGTGGCCTAAAATCAATGTTAATCACCCCTTATTAAAAGTGCATAGGTCCCTTGGTCCCATTTGTGTTTTACTGAGGTAAATGTTCTTATTATTCATAATATGTGTGTTCTATTAGTATTTATGGCTATCTATGAACAGTAAAGAGTCTATGGCTATGGCTAAATAATGTCAACTAGCCAAAACAAACAAACAAACAAAAAAAAAATAAAAAAGAAAGAAAGAAAATAAAAAGAAGAAAGAAAAGAAAAAAAATAATTGGTTCATCTGATTTGTCAAAGGGCATATTAAGAACCAATCTTGGGAGGGCAAGATAGTGAACTAGAAGCAGTTTGTGTGCACTCTCAAGGAGAGGATTGAAAGTTGCAAACTGATGCCTATCTATGGATGGTTCTTCTTAGAAAGAAAACTCCAGAGAAGTGACAGGGGACATTCAGAGCAAATGAGGTTATGCAGTGATTCATCTGGCAAGATTGAAGGGAACTTTTGGGAAGCATCTACATGAGGGAAAGGTCAGGAGGAGAGAGCCCTGGTGCTTCATGTTCACCCCACAGGCACTGCAGTCGAGCTGTGAGGAGGACCCCCCCACCACCACTACAGACCTCTGGACTGATCTGAGCTGCTTGGAGTCCGTGCAGAGACATTGCACCAGAGAGCACCTGCAGGAGGGATTTGGTGGCTACTGATCCTGGGTTACTGCAACTGACACGACTGTGAGCTCCCAGGTACAGGGCACCAGTTCTGCATATGGCTCAGCTTTTCAACAGCAGCCTTCCCATTGCCCCCACTAGGCTGGGGAGTAATTGGGCAGAGTGAACACTCCCCTGTGCCATGCTCTGCGACTGGAAGCCAAGTGTCCCTCCTCACCAACATAGGATCTGAGCAGAGGGGGTGCCTCAGACACCACAGACACCACCTGAGAAGACTGTGGTGACTGCCTCAGCAGGACTGGAATAGGGGGAAAACACTGGTCACTTGGTAGCCTTGGCCCGCAGCTCCACACGCTGCCATCCCCATGCTGTCATGCACCCTGAGGGCTCTACCTCTGTGGTTCCTGAGCTGCTAAAGCTGCCCCCAGCCAGTGCAGCTCCACTTCTGTGGACTCTGTGCTGCCAGAGCTACCCCCAACCCACGTCCCATGCGGTTCCACCTCTGTGATCCCTGAAATGCTGGAATCACCACTCACCCTTGTGGTTCCACCCTTGTGATCCCCACACCACTGGACCTGCTCCCCACCCACATAGCTCCACATCTGCTGTTCCTGCACTGTGGTCAGACCCCACGCCTGCACATGCAGCTCCTGCCCTGACTCCAGGCCACAACTCTAGCTTTGAGGCTCTCACTGTTCCTGAGCCCAAGGGTCCATCCCTAAGGCCTCACAGCAGCTGCTAAGACTGCAGATCCACACCACTGAGGCTCCAGCACTGCCCCCAGGACTGACGGTCTGTTTCTGCCGCTCCAGCGCTCCTGCTAGGCATACCACTCTACCCCCAAGATTACAGCACTAGAGCCTGGACCACAAGACCCCACCCCTGAGTATCCACCACAGCTGCTAGGCCCAGAGGTCCAACAATCTGCCAGAGACCATCCCCTTTTGCCTTGAGTTGCCATTACACTTGGAACTAGTTCAGGCAAATATCCACAGCCCCAGCAGCCATGAACACTGCTTAGATAGCCTCACCCACCTGCCAGTATCACCTCCAGGGGGAGACCTTGGAAATAGCAATCCCCCACAATGCCATTCTCCATGGAGAGGGTCTCACTTCATCCCCAAATTGAGCTTACAACAATGATCTGAGGAGCAACCCATCACCCTGAATGAAGATCATCCAGCACTTGCCTGAACTGTAGCAATCACTGGGGAATGAGACAAAATTGAACAGCTGCACTACAGGCTCTCAGTGTGTCAACCTATCCCCTGCCAGGTCAACATTCCAGAATAGGATACAAAGCACCATCTAGGGACCTCCCCTTCTTCTAAGTAGGAAAATTCCCAGCAAAGGAGAACTGTTGCCCTGAAAACCTATTAGGCATGAACTGAGAGAAGAGGATTCAGATGAAAAGAAACCAAAAGAACTCTAACAACATGAAACAAACAAACAAACAAACAAACAGTTCCACACTAGCAGAAATGGAATTCAGAATATGGATAGCAAATAAGATGAAGGAAATTGAGAAAGTTGAAAACCAACAAAAAGAAGCCATAAAAAATATTTCAGCAATCAATGATAACATAATGAAAAAGTTGCTAAAAAGCTAGAAAATATAAAAAAGGATACAATAGCACTTAAAGAACTAAAAGAGTCATTTAGGGAATTTCAAAATACAGCAGAAAGCTTCAACAACAGGCTAAACCAAGCAGAAAAAATAATATCAGAGATGGAAGACAAGGTTCTCAAGCTAACCCAGTCATTCAAAGATGCAGAAAAGAAAATAAACAAGACTGAACAATGACATAGAAAGATATGGGAATATGTGAAGCTAATTAATATACAAGTTATAGGTATCCCTGAGGGACAAGAAGAAAGAGCAAAAAACATGTAAAATCTATTTGATGGAATTATTGAGAAAAACTTCTGTGATGTTGCCAGAGATTCAGACATCTAGATTGAAGATGGTCATTGAACACCAGGAAGATTTATAGCAAATAGGACATCTCTAAGACACATAGTAATCAACCTGGCCAAACTCTAAATGAAAGAGAAATTTCTACAAGGAGCAAGATGAAAACAACAATTAACTTACAAAGGAAAACCCATCAGGCTAACAGCAGACTTCTCAGTGGAGACCTTACAAGCAAGATGGGATTGGGGCTCCATCTTCAGTCTTCTTAAACAGAAGACTGCTGGTAGCTAACAAAAATAAAGTTCACATGATCCTCTCGATAGATGCAGAAAAAACATTCAACAAAATGCAGCACCCTTTCATGATAAAAACCTTCAACAAATTAGGCATAGAAGGAACATACCTCAAAATTATAAAAGCCATATATGACAAACCCACAGCCAACATCATACTGAATTGAGAATAGTTAAAAGCATTCCCCCTAAGAACTGGAACAAGACAAGGATGCCCACTGTCACCACTTCCCTCCCATATAGTACTGGATGTCCTAGCCAGAGCAATCAGAAAAGAGCAATAAATGAAGGGTATCCAAATTGGGAAAGAGGAGGTCAAAATATCACTTTTTGTTGGTGATATGATGATGTATCTAGAAAATCCCAAAGACTCCACCAAAAGACTCCTAAAATTGACAAATACATTCAGCAAATCTCAGGTAAGAAAATCAATGTATACAAATCAATAGCATTTCTATATACTAATAATAGTCAAGCTTAGAATCAAATCAAAGAATCAACACCATTCACAATAGCTACAAAGAAAATAAAATACTTAAGAATATACTTAACCAAGAAGGTGAAAGATCTCTGCAAGGAGAACTATGAAATGCTGATGAAAGAAATCACAGATGAAATAAATAAATGGAAAAATATCTCATGCTCATAGATTGATAGAATCATTGTTAAAATGTCCATACTGCCCAAAGTGATTTACAAATTCAATGAAATCCCCATCAAAATACCAATATCATATTTCATAGATCTAGCAAAAAATTATGAAGGGTAGAAGGGAGGATGAGGGGAGGGGTAAAACCATGAACACTATTCAGGGTATGGGCACACTAATAATCCTGACTTAAGTGTCATAAAATCTATCCATGTAACAAAAACATTTGTAACCCATTAATGTTCTGAAATAAAAAAGAACCAGTCTTCATTTATTTCTTGAGTTTAAGGTTTCTATATTTATTCTGCTGATTCCCTGACTGGGCTGGTTAAATAGCAAGTATTCGCTGAGAGGGTTTATCTGTTTAGAACTCTGTATTATCCTCCTAAAATTCAAGGACTACCACTGTATTACATTTTAACTTTTCTACCTTAGCTTCTAATAACTGGAAAATCTTAGTTTTCCCAATTGAGTTGTCTGAAAATTATAGTCCTACAACCCAGGGCATTGAGATAAGGAAAGGGGGCAATCGATGGACATTGGAGGCTTCCTAGACTCTCTAAAAGAATACATACATCCCTTTATATTTACATAAAATCCTAGGAAAATAAGTCCAGAGCTCTTTATTACCTTGCAATGGAATCTGTGACTGCCCTCAAACAATTTAGAACTATTTTTACCTTATTATCATCTGTGCTATCACTGTTACTTGCTCTCAAAGTGCTCAATTTATTTTCTTCTTTTTTGTACCACCTAACCGAATTCTAGGCTCTAATGCAATCTTACATATATAAAACTATACCCACAGGTATCTTTACAATCTCTTAATATCTAAAGCACTATATTTACTTATAAGATCTTATGTTGTTAGTAAATTTTTGTGTGGGAATCTCTCCAATTAGATATCAAATTTTCTTAAAACAAAACAAACCCAGTCTTATAAAGTAGGCCACACTGAATCAAAACATAACCGGAAGTAACTTATAAATAGCAAAAGATGTTTATGAATTTTAAGAATGACGATATAGTAATATTTTTTACTGATACAGCATATTATCAATTTATACTAATTATTAGGTATATGGAGACTAGAACTTAAACCTATAAAAAAAACTTGATTGGGTCAATAGAAGAAAGAGGTGTGTAATCTATAAAGAAAATATCTGAGAACACATATTTACAAATATTGAAGGGAAAATAAAGTAGCCTCAAGGATACAGACATATTTGAACTAGAAGAGCCTGAGGATCTCAAAATGTCATTCAAGTTTCAGGAAACAGAGTCAAAATCAAACAAATATTAACATTTACTTTTACAATTTTAGCAAGGGTTTTTAATTCAAAATTTTAAAAAAATTACTTTAAACTGTGTTTCCTGGGAAAAATTTCATTACTAACCCACTGAAAATATGTGCAGCTTCAGTCCAGCTTGAGGAAAGCTCTTACAGTGGACCTTGAAAACCACAAATTAGGTATGTAAGAGTGTGTAGACGATTAGGGGAAGAGCAAATATATAGTATGTTAATGAAATAATAAAATTAATAACATCTTGAAAATCAAAACTCTGTGTTTATTATATATTTACCCTAATCCTTTACTCTGTGGTGTTGGTTTTGTAAGAAGAAAGGAAGGAAGAATGGAGAGAAGGAACCAAGGAACCAAGTTATGTGGGAAAGCTAAATACAATATAGACATAGATGCAGGTATAAAACAATGTGCTTATCATGGATTTTTAAAATAAATTGTTCATTAATTGATTATTCAAGAACCCTTGCATGCAAAATCCATAGACCAAGACTGTGCAAGTGTTGGTAAAAGGGATTTATCATCAATTTACAGTCCACAGAAGTGGAAATGTATTAATTAGATACACTTCCTTGATAGTTGTGTATCCAAAATGCATTCTATAAACTAATATTTTCAGATTGATTGTCTGCATTGATGAACTTAACTGAACACTTCACCAAAGTATAATAGAAAAGGAATTTTCACAATCAATGAAGTCAGGGCTGTATGAAGCAGTAATCAGTTACCTAAAATTAATATCTGATGTATATTTATTTAAGGAATGTGACTCTCAAATCCTGTAACACATATCTCTGGGGTCACAAAGTATCATAGAATGAATATAAATAGCCTTTAAATTTCTCCCCATTTCATAAAGCACATATGAATATAGATTATTTCATTTTTTTATTTTGAAATTATCAGAGAAAATTGGCATGAAAAGTATAAAGAATCTTTTTCCTCAACCATTTGAGCATAAGTTGCAGACATGATAGTTCATCATCCTTAATTACCTTAGGATGTATTTCCTATAAATATTAATATTCTTCTACATAATCATAATATAACCATCAAAATCAGAAAATTAATGTGGACACATCTATTCTGCAGCCACCATTCTATTGTTCCAATAATGTCCTGGAAAGGAAAAAGAACCAGCCCAGAATCATATATTGCATTTAGTTGCCAGGTCTTTTGGTCTCCTTCATTCTTTCCTTGACTTTCATTACCTCAATAGTTTTGAAGATTATAGAAAAATTATTTTGTAGAATGCCCCTCAATTTGGTTTCCTTCTATCTTCATGAAGAGATTACAATTATGCATCTGAAGGAAGAATACCACAAAAGTGATGTGTTTCCATTTTATCCTACCATTTAGCAGAACAGACAATTTCAATTTGTTTCATTACAAACCGAGTTAATTTTCATCACTTGCTTCAGGTAGAGTCTGTAGTTTGCTCTGCTGTGAAGTTATTCTTTCCTTCCTCCTTTTTAATAATAAGTAATTTAAGGGGAATACTTTGTAAATATCTGTAAATGTCCTATTCTTCATCCTTTTGAAATATATTCATTGATTTATTTAGGTCAAATGGACTCATGGATGACTATGATAGTCAATTAGTTATTGAACATAACTCAGTAACTGGTATTATCATTATTTATTTTGATGCTCAAATTGTCCAAGATTTGGCTCCTGGGAGCTTCTTCAAGCTAGACTCTATACCTTTTAGCTATGTCTCCATTATTGTTTGGGCACTTCCTTGCTTTCTGGCACAAAAAATATATGTCAAGCACATTGTTTATACTTTTATTCCAACCCTAGATATAACTATTTCTCCCAGAAGCCTTGATTCCTTTGAGAATGATATTTAGAAACTAAGATCTGGGTACTAGGTGTGCTGATGCTCCTAGGCTCAGAGAACAGAACTAGTGAATACATGTATGTGTGTATATGTGTGTGTATGTGCACATTATTATACACATGCATTTAGACAAACTGTGTATGTGTGCATATATATAAACACTCACATTTGCATCTGTATTTATTCTATATCTATTTCTTCATATTGATAACTCAGCGTTTACACTGATATCAGCATTGCAAATCCCGCACCACAAGGTTAAGTCTAATTTTCTTTCTTTCCATATTGGTAACTCTTTTTTTTGACAGTGAGAAATCTAGAGTCTATTATCCTCAAAGTATTTACTTATTTGATCTCCACTCTCCTAGGTATAACCAGTCAACTGTCACTAACTGTGCTCTACTCCCTGCTCTAAATCCAACACCCCATCCTGAGCCACCACTGCCACTGCCCTCTTACATGGACACTCTCCTCACTTTGCTTGGACACTGACACCCAGCACTAGATTCCTGCCATTGCTGCCCCATGTGTGACACGCTCCTGCCCACCTAAGCTAACACTATCTTTACCTGGCTCAGGCTCCAATGCCCCAGGCTGGACCGCCGATATTGCTGCCTCCATCTGCTTGGCTGTGGTGGTACACCCAGTCCCATATGCATGCCTACTTTGTTCAGCTCACCTGTTGGCTTTTGACCTGACTTGTTCAGGAAGAGAAATGAAGGAAAAAGAAAAGAAAGAAAGAACAGAAGAGACAGAGGAAGAGTTTGGGGAAGAGAAGGAAGAGAAAAGGAAATAACAGATTTTTGAGAGCATACAAATGAATGCTTAAAAGCAAAAGAAAATAGGTATACCTGGCAATAGCTGTCACTGTTTTAAAATTCCTAAAATCTCATACATTGTTGGAGTTGGTGTGCTCTATTACATTGAGTAGTAGGGCCAGTGAACATTTGTAAATAGATTTAGAGGATCAGGAACCACCCAGAAAAATTACACACAAAGGTTTTCGATACAATGTTTATCTCTAGATCCTATTTTGGAAGATTTAAATAATTATTGATAACATGAGGCCAGCCATCAGCAACCTCTATTGAAACTATTTATAGGAGAAAATTTGTAGGTAGAAAGAGGTATTACCAGAGTTATCAATGGATCAGACTTTGGATTTAAGGTAGGTTGGAATAATACAATAGTTGAGAATATGGACGCTGTAGCCAAAAGCCCTGGTTTAAATCCTGATTCAGACATTAGCTGTATGACTTTGGGTAAATAAATTAACATCTGTGTTTCAATTTTCTTCCCTATAAAATGTGGATAATAGCAGCAAATAGCTCATAGGGTTGTTGTGAGCATTGAATGAGATAAATTTTCTAACTGATTGAAAACACATATATCATTGACACTATTATTGAAATGAGGTGGAGAAAGTGGCCACTCGCTAAGAGTTTGCTAGTGTTAGGAAGGGAAGCTTGTCAGCTTGGGGGTGAAGAAGTTTGAAAAGAAAAGGAAATTTCTTAGAAGACTAAATCTGTAAGTGTAAGGAAACAGAAGTCTGGAAGCTAGGTCAAAAGAAAGCTGTGCTCAGCTAATTTATATTGTAAAGTTTAAATGGCATTACAGTTCTGACAGGAATTTTATTGCTGCATGCTTATGGAGGTAAAGAAGTGAAAAGTCAAGAGGAGTTTTATGTAGTTTGCCCGGGTAAGCATGTTTCAGGCAATTAGAACTATATTTTCTAACATTGGATAAATTATAATTATCAGCACTTATGATTCAGTCAAGTAGCTTTGTGATAGTTCTCTGGCACAGAATTACTGCTATTTTTACTTTTCAATTCCAAAATTATATGAAAGTTAATGTTTAAGCTTTAAAGTCAAAGAAGAAAAAGATAATATCCTGAGGTCTCTGTCTCCTGCTTGATATTCAAGAATGAAAGAATAAAGCATCATTATTTATGACACATGCATTCTTCTTACTCTGCCCAACACAATCTTTTTGTAAAATCTAGATTGGTAAAAAAACATAGTATAGAGAGAAATTGCTGGACTTATTCAGAATATGTTTCCACTATTTTACTTAAGTGTGTGTGACTTTGAGTAAATCATATCTGAGTTACATTTCTGCAATTACACCTACCAAATAAGGTTTCTGAGAGTAATGAAGATAAAATATTCCTGACATTGCACAATGCATGGCTCATATTAAGTAATGAAGCATAACACAGAGGCAGAAGTAATGTCCCCAATTAAAAAAAAAAAGTAAATGAAATTGATTTTCAAGAGCCATATTTTAAAATCTACACAAAATATACTGGTTATTTGGAGATTTAGTACTTTTGTGCCATTTTCCTACAGGAAGAGAGATGATCTTATATATCCAGTTTAGCTGAGTTATATGTCTTGCTTTCCGAATTATTAAAGGTTCGTTTTGATTTGCATGTTTTATTCTCTTTGGATTAGGGAGTCTCTGTTCCTAAATCCAAACAATATGGATCTGCAAATGGTGCAAGGTGGCTGGCAAGACCATCAACAGTAGGAAAGCCTGCAGTGTAAATGCTGCATGCCTTGTGAAGCCTTTTAAAGCCACCCTGACCTTCCATTTACCCTTGTTTTTGAATTTCAGGAGGCAGCCAACATATATTTGTTTAATTTGAGGGTGATTAGTCACAGGGGAGGAAAAATAACAATCTAAACTGAGAACATGGTTTAGGTTTCCTGGAAGGAAAACATATTACCCAATAGATTGACCTTTTCCATTCATTTCTACTAGGATGCAGGGTATGATTTACCAAGGGCCCCGATATGCAGTGGTGGTATAGCTAGTAGCAATCAGATCTTCTGAAGATAATCTTTGTTTGCAAGGGGTATGGCTAGCACCCAGGCAGTAACAAACCAAAATGTTAAACACTACAGGAAAAGTCATAAATCATATCAAGTAGGACTTTCTCAGGCGGGACTGAATGTGTGTGTGCCTTTGTTTCAGAGTGGAAAGAAACAACTGAGGCAAACATATTGTGCTCCCCACCTTCCTCAGCTGCTTTCTAATTTCTATCAGAGAGTAAAGAAATACTCTTTTCCATGAAGGTATTTGCAGTTGCCCTTCAGGGAGTAGCACATCACAAAGGGATCTTATTTTACATATTAAAAATGTAGTTACTGACTGAACATATAACAAAGACTGAAATGGACCAATTTTCATTGCAACAAGGTCACTTTATTGAAACTTATATCTCTATATCCAAAGAATTTTTTCACTGTTTTTTTAAGTAAAGTTCTATTCTGCACAATAAAATTCTACTAGTGCTAAGAATTTCCATCACCCCAATTGTTCACTATATCTTTAAACTTTTGCTGCCCATGGATAGATAGATCAAGAGTACTCTACTTAATTGAAGATATATACTCTAGTCAGTTTGCTACTGTAACAAGCAATCCCAAAATCTCAGGGAATTATAAAAACAGACATTGATTTCTATTTATGTCACATGCTGGTGGCTGTGAATCAGATGTTTCTGTGTCTTTTCTAGGATCTCGGAGCAGACCCTATTTGGAACATAATATTCCTATAGCATAGAAAAATGAGCAAGTGGACTGGTGGAAAACATAATGGCTTTTAAAGCGCCTGCTCAGATGTGGCACATGTTTTCCCCAGTCACATTCCATTGGCTAAAACCAGTCCCTTGGACAAGTGCAACAATATCATGGAGATATAGACTTCTCCTATGAAGATGGTGCAAATCACAAGGCAAAAGATGAGAATGTATAAGACTTTTACCAAAAAAAAAAAGTTGGGAATAATAACGTAACACATACTCAGCATATATTCTTTAAATAGCATTGGTGCTGACCTTGCCAAAAGTTTTCATTTCTCAAAATCACAAATGGGTAAGCAGTTTGAGATCAGTTTTTATACTGTAATCAGACTGTGGGAGTAGAATACAAAGAATCAGTTGATCAACTTAACTAAGACAACTTTATAATTAGAATTCCTTCAGCATATAAAAATAAGAAAAAAATAATATCTACCTTATAAGGTTGTTAAGAGAATTCAAATAACATAAGTGAAGCTCTAAAATATCTGAGAAAGAGTACTGTATAAATAAATAAATGTTATTTTCCATCTGGTTTCTTACACAGAATCAGTTCAATGAAGATTTCTAGTCCCCAAAATATTTAATATAAATCAGATTTGCAGCATGTAGCAAATGAAATATTTGAATACATTTTATTGGGCTATTACAGTGGAGATAAAGCCTGAAATAATGGAATGTCTTAAAAATTCATATATGCAGCCTTTCATTCTTTTATTACACAAGAGAATAATGAAAAAAGGGGGAGGGAGTACACAAAACTAAGAACCAGGTTGAGTAGGTTTCATGTCATGTTATATGATGTAATATTTTTCAATTAAAGGATTTAAATTGCTAGGCAATAACTTTTAAAAATTGCATTTAGCATAACATTGTTATTACTGAAAGGTTGAATAAACAAATACTGCACAATACTGAATTTAAACTTTCTTTTTACTTCTGTAGCTCCAGAAAAAAAAAAATTATTCTTCTCTCAACTGTATTCTCAAAAGGAATTCCTAGGATGATTTATTTAGGACATAGCATTTTTAAGTGTCTGAAACAAAAATACTAAGATCTGTTGTTCACATTACTAACTGCCTGGTACACTTATTTTACTTTAAATATCCACTCTGTGTTTCTAAATTTTTGTGGAAAAGAATCAATATGGAGATTTAAGAAAAAAAAAAAAAAAACACCCAAAATCTGGTCTTAGAAGTGATGAGTTAAGTCATCATGCAAAGAATTATGTGGTACTTCATGAAAGCTGGTGACCAAGATGGCGTTAACATTCTCAGCTTGAGTAAACTTTGGACAGGCTTCTGCATGACTACAGTTTCCTGATCTCCCTTGTCCTAGGGCATTTACTTTAGAAAACTTGGAAGTGTAAATCCTTTCTCTGCCCCTTTGAGGTATAAATCTTCTCCCAACCTCTTGCCAGTTATATAACCTAGGAATGGTTTTCTCAAAAACTTATGAGCTGTCTCTTCGAAATGTAATCACCAAGAAAGACAGGACCCCTATCTCCCAGTCTCTATGGAGGGCTAGGATCCTAACTTCCACAAAGCCCCAATTAGTAAACAGATGGCCTCATCACACTGACCAATTTCCACCCCTTCATGTCCTCCAGCATGGATCCAGACCTCACCCCAGTGCTTAAAACTCTCCAGGCTTTTGTTTCGAGAGGGTTGAGTTTAATTTCTCTTTCCTATTACAACAGTCTTGACCCCTATTTCAATAGTCTTGAATAAATTCTTCCTTGCCTATTTGACTCCATCTGGTGCATTTTTTCTTTGACAATAGAAATAACTCCTTCCCAGGTTTAAATACAGCCCTGACTAAAGGCAGGGAGATACATTAAAACACCTCTTAAAGTTTTTAAATTTCTTGAATTGGGAGACATAGAATAAATGACTTTTAAGATCTTTGAAAATGTCAGAGAGGGATACCTGCTCCTTAGTACTAACACGTAGTCATGGGGCTTTCACTTCACATCTCCCCAAAAACAAACTTTGAAAGTGACATCATTTGCTTGAGAGCAACTCACACTTCATGAAGCAGCCAAAGAAAATCAAATTTACTTGAAGTCACCCAAATGCTGTTTCACTGAATCTGTGTGTGGCAGAAATAACACAGAGACGTAAATTCATTTTCCACTTCAGAAAGACAAGGCTTCTGTAATGAGATGGAGTGCAGAGAGCAGCATTATCATATATTGTCATTGAAATATATTTCCCTGGTGGTTTTGCCCAAAAAAGTATGAAATTGAGACAGAAAATGAAACAGGTGATACTGTAGACAGAGGGTAGGTGGGTATGTGACTTGCTTACTATACTACACTATTGGTTTTCTGATTGATGGGAATTCAGATGATATCTTTGGAAGTCCCACATTGAAGGTAAAAATGGCCTAAGTGTGTAGAGATTCATTTAAGCTCTACTGTTCCAATCTATAAGCAAGAAAAAAAATATTAAGTACATAGAGATACTTAGGGTCTTGTTACTGCTGGACTAACTAAATAAAGGCTCAGTAGTCGAGGAAGGGCCAAGTGGGAGGTAGGCAAACTTTTCTCATTTCTGTAGGAAAACTGCGAACTCTACAGGGTTATGTAGATTGCTTTGAGGTTGCTGAGGAACCCACTGGGATGGGAGAGACATGCTCAGTATCTATGTTATCTTCTACTTATTCAAAGTATATAGAAGTAAAATAAATATTTTTTCTAAATTATATACATTAAAAGGTATGTAATGTTTTACTGTTTATTTAGTTTTTCAAAAAATGAAAGATATCAAGTTTAGGGTTCTAGCAGAGTGCTATTCTCAGTAAAAAGAGAAACTACAGAAATAGAATAACTTTGTCTTCTAGTGCTGATAAATTCAAAAGGAAAACATTTCTTTTAAAAATTATATCTACCTATCTATAATCTATGTCTCCATTCATTTAGCTTTTCACTTTTTGTATCTCTATTATATATCTATTATCTTCATATAGAATATAGATATTTAGTAGCTATCACAGTATCTGGCACCTAACAGATACACACACACATGCAAAAACAAATGATGGTTCAATCTAAAATTTATTTTCACTTTATCTTTTCTGATGAACAAATAGAAAGACTTACTACATCTCAAAGAATATTATGCTCATCTTCTCATACAACAGAATGAGAGTGGAATATGTCAGGGGAATCTTTAATCTTCCTGCAAGCGGGTATTTTCTTGCCATTTGCAAGTCCTTCAGCCATGAGCACAAAGACTGGGTAAACTCTCTCTAGGAAAACAGCTACACCAAGCCTTAGATCATCTTATTTCTGTGAGAAAAATTAGATCATTTCTAACAATGGAAAGAAAAGAAGAATATGAATGGCTTTATTCTTTTTACCTTGCATTACTTAATAAAAATTAGATCATTAATTAATTACTAATTAAATATTTAAGAGAACTGAAGATGAGCACCTTTTTAGATTCCCTAAATAAGTAGAAAAATTGTCATTAATTAGTAATTTTTATTATATAAAAATGAAAGTATATTATCTCAAGAGAATGAAGTACTAATCAGGTTGTTTGTACAAAACTCGACCATTAACAAATCTTTCTTCTTTTATTCTATTCTTCTTTACAAGGGTCATATCTTCTTGAACCTCACCCAGAAAAGGCTAAGAAAATCAGTGAGGGCAATTACTTAAGGTAATCTTAAGTAGAAAGTAACAGAGCTAGGTTTTAAAAGGCAAAAAAAAAAAAAAGGACTAAAACCAAACAAAAACTCGGATGTTTCTCCAGAGAAGCTGGATATTTCATTCATTGTCTAAGTAAAAGACCTTCTTTAATTGAGTCAAGATGAATCAGAAACCTCCTCTGATCTCAAAATAATAAAATAAAATAAAATAAAACACCTAAATTATTTACATATGCAGGTCACATATACTCATATTGTCAGCAAGATTGGTTCATAAAAGATGATATACCATATTGCATATGTTTGTTACAACAATCCTTTCTGAGCACCTGTTCTGATAAAAACAGACATGGGCAAGTGCCTTGTACACAAGTTGCCTTCTATACTATGTTTATTCATTCAACAAATAATTCCTACCACCCCGCAATGTATGAAAACAGTTCCAGATGCTAAGGATATAAAAATGAGTCTAATGGACAAAGTCCCTGACCTCTAGGGTAATATGTAACCCTATTCCAACCTTCCCACCACACTGGAAACTTAAATGGGATTAGTGCCTCTGTTTAACACAACTGTCTGTGGACTATTCAATGGCTGACATGGTAGCCAGGTGTAGGAAGTCTGCTCAGTTAGGGAGCTCTAAAATTTTTTGGCTAACAGAAGAAATTAGATATTCCTTCTCTGCAAGGGTAAGTGCTCTATTGGCAAAGCACCCTAGGATTGTGTGTACAATGGGAACCCCTTAGTCACATCCTTTGCTGTTTAGAGTTATTGGATCCATTAAGCTAAATATTAATGCATTTATTCAGCATGTATTTGTTGAAATGTTACAAGATGCCAAGCACTATGCTAAGAGTGAGGAAATTAATCAAATGAAACACACAAATTGTGAGTTTTAGCAATTTGTAGAAATTTCAAAAAGATTATATTGTATGTGTATAGAATGAAAACAGTTAAGTATATCATGAGATAGAGGGGATAGATAAAGTGATATTGGAATTCAGAAATGAGAAGCCTGGATGTGAAGATCTGAGGAATGCTGCCATGAGGAGGATTTGACTGCAGAAATAGGGGCAAGGATATTCCACGCAGAAAAAATAAGAGTAAAAGAACCAAGTTTGTTGGAGTAAAATGCATATGACTAATAAGTCTTGAGAAATAAGACTAGAGAGTTTAAATGGGTATAAATTGAAAAGAATTTTGCTTGACCATTGTAATATTTGTTTTTTTCTTTCTTTTTGTAACAGCTTCACAGAGATAAAATTCACACGATATACAATCCACCTACTTAAAGTGTACAAATCAATGGTTTTTAATATATTTGTAGTTGTGCAGACTTCCTGACAATTAGTAGTAGAACATTTTCTTCACTCCTAAAAGAAATCCCATAGCAATTAGCAGTCACTTCCCATTTACCTCCAACCCATGCCCTTTTTAGTTCTAAGCCACTCAAAACTACTCCTGTCTCTATAGATCTGCATATTCTGGGCATTTCACATAAATGGAAGGATACAATCTGTAGTCTTTTGTACCTAGCTTTTTTCACTTAGCAAAACATTGTCAGGGTTTGTGTTAGTCTGCTTTGGCCATTGTAAAGAAATGCCTGAGGATGGGTAATTTACAAAGAAAAGTTTATTCCGCTCATAGTTTGCAGTCTATACAAGAAACACTGTGCCAGCATCTGCTTCTGGTGGGGCTTCAGGGAGATTCCAATCAAGGAAGAAAATGAAGGGGAGCAGGTATGTCATATAGTGAGAGAAGGAGCAAAGAGAGAGAGGAGGTGGCGCCAGTCTCCTTTAAATAACCAGCTCTCATGTGAACTAATAAAGAGACAACTTACTCATTGTCATGGAGAGAGCAACAAGCCATTCAAGAAGGATCCACCCTCATGACCCAAACACTTCCCACCAGGCCCCACCTCCAACACTGGGGATCAAATTTCAACATGAGATTGGGAGAAGCCAAACATCCAAACCATATTAAGGTTTACCCATGTTGCAGCATTGTTGCTGATGGTATTCTTTATAGTATTGATTATGTCTGCAATATTAGTAGTGATATCTCCTCTGTCATTTCTGATTATAATGATGAGTATTCTCTTTTTTTTTCTTATTCAATCTATTTAAAGGTATGTCAACCCTGATATTTTCAAAGAAGCAACTTTTGGTATTATTTTTTCTTATATTATTTTTCTATATCCTATTTCATTAATTTCTGCTTTAATTTTTATGATTTTCTTTTTTCTGATTGCTTTAAGTTTAGTTTGTTCTTTTTTTTCCTGATACAGTGATGTGGAAGGTTAACTTACTGATTTGAATTTTTTTTTATCATCAGCATTAACAGCTATAAATTTCCTCTAAACACTTCTTTAGCTTCATCCCAAGTTTTGATATATTGTGTTTTATTTTCATACTTCTTAAATTATATTCTTATTTCTTGTGCATTTTTCCTTCACCCATTGATTATTTGGGTATATGTTGTTTAATGGCCACATATTTGTGAATTTTCCAAATTTTGTTTGGTTATTTCTAATTACAATAGAAATTAGAAAAATGGAAATAGTTGCACAACATATTTTGTATAGTTTCAATCCATTTAAATGGCTTTAAAAGGCTTGTTTTATGGCCTAACTTATTGTATATCCTGGAAAATGCCCCATATGCACTTGACAAGAAAATGTATACTGTTGTTGTTGGGTGGAGTGTTCTGTAGAAATCTTCCAGGTTTGGTTGGTTTATACTGCTGTTTAAGTCTTCATTTCCTTGTTGACCTTAAACTTAGTGGCTCTAAGATTGAAAGTGTATTATTGAAGTCTGCAACCATTATTGATGAATTGTCTCTTTTTTCTCTTAATTATGTCAGTATTTTCTCTATGAATTCTGAAGTTTCTTTTAGGTGCATATGTTTATAATTATTTTATCTTCCTAATTTACTGATAATTTCATCATTATAAAGTGTTCTCTTTTTATAACATTTTTATCTTAAATATCTTAAATTCCATTTAGTCTGATATTAGTATAGCCATTATAGCTTTCTTATTATGATCACTGCTTCCATGATATACTATTTTCTATCCTTTTACTTTTAATCTATTTGTATCTTTAAATATAAAGTGTGTCTCCATACAATTGGATCATTTTTTAAATCCAGTCTTACAATCTCTGCCTTTTGATTAGGTTGTTTATTCACATTTAATTTTGTTGCTGATAGGTTGATTTCGTGTCATTTCGGTTTTGGTTTTCTATACATCTCATTTTTTATTATTCTCTTCCTCTTTTAACTCCTTTCTTTTTTGTTGTGTGAATCCAATATGATCTTATGATAGACATTTTAAACTTAGTTTGATTATACTCTGCCTAAACCTGTTGAGTAGATTTTTATTGTTATATTAAAATTACTTATTTAGGCCAAGAGGTTGCTAACCAAAATTACCAACAGAATATGTTAGTTATACAGAAATACTCAAATAAATCCCTAAGGGTTTAATCAAAATAATACATAATTCAGAATGTCACTATTCAAAAGCCCACTTCACACATGATTTTACATATATTGCATTAAGCGTATTTAACAATAAGATAAATATTGTGCTGACAAACTTTATTTAGTACTTTCCCCATTTTCATAGAGTGTATCTATTATGCAAAGAAAAATGTAAATAAATAAATTACATTAAATAAATATCTAGCAGCAAAGTGGTTATAACTTTTAATCATTACAGTATAGAGAATCTCTCATGCACAATAAGAAAAGATAAGATTTTCTCTGGGTAAAATTAGTTGATTACATTTTGCATTTGGATTAATTTAGAGTGATGTCTAAATTATAGTTTGATTCCATGAATATTTACCTTGTCCCTGGTACCACATATCACTTTACTTGGATTTTGAAAATCCATAGCCTCATTTGTATTTCATTTTGGAAAAAGTGCAAACTTAGTTTATGACAATAGAAACGACTGAATTTTCAAGCTTTTTATTCTTATGGCAAAATGTGTAGAAATTCTGCCCACATATAAAGACATATAAACAGCATCTCATTTCTAAGAAGGTCACATATTTTTCTCCTTTTCTCAGTTACATATACTGAAAGAGTTGGAGAATGAAGCCTTTTAGATCACTATTATCCCTACCATTTTATCGCTGAGATTATGATAAATTCACCTGTAATGTAAGTGGAATTTTTATAATAAAAACATGTTAGTTAACTAGCTGTTATTTTAAAGTAGAATTCTATTTGTAGGCTATGAAAATAAACTGTCTTCTGAAATTTGAACAGTGGTTATATGTTTTCCTGCATAGATTCATTATTATTTGCAGATTTCTTGCTTCAAAATTATAGTCAACATATTATAATATATAATAACATTCAGAGCAATTGACCAATGTTTCCAATCTTTTTTTAATCAATATTGGTCTATTGTGGTATAATTTTCTTAATGTTCTTCAGTGAAGTGAAGTATAGGCATTTTTAAAATAGGTCTGGCAGGTTTTTTGTTAAATCTACTCTGATATTTTACTTTTCTTTGAATATATAAATGAAAGCTTCCTACCATTGCATTTATAACAGATTATGGTTTTATATAAAAATATCTTTTTATGTTGTAATTGAGTTGACAGTCATCTTATTCAAAGCTCTTAAGATTTGCAATAGGTTCTCTATTGTTTTGATTGGATTTTCTAGGCAGGCAATAACCTTAATAGCAAATACATTTATTCCTTCTTTAAAAATATATATTCCTTTTATTTTAGTCTATCATCTTCATACATTGTCTAAAATTTCCTGAAGGAAATGTTAATGGTGGTGATAGAAGCTCCCTTGTCTTCCTAATTTATTTGGGAATGGTTTGAAATTTTATTACAAATAAGAATTTAGACATTTTTATGAATATAATCATGTTCATTAAGTGTTCTGATGTTCCTTACTTGCCTCATGCTTAATTTTTAATCATATATAATTTTAGTTTTCATTAAATGTTTTCAGGGGTACCTCTAAAGATGGCTATATGTATATAATTTTTGTTCTTTAATTTATTTATACATTGAATTAGTGATTTTCTTAATGTTGCTCTCTGTATTTTTGGAATAATACTGCTTGGACATAATAATGCTGAAATTTACATTACTTAGGTTTTTAAATATTTTATTTAAGTACTATGTTTAAGAACTTTTTTTTTTTTCTGGAATCTTATTCTTTCTGTATGAAAGAGAATGAGTTAAATAGTTCATGTGTGTATGTTCTCCTTGTGTATTTGATACAATTTACATGTGAAACTACCAACACCTGATTTCCATCCATTCCATCCTCCACCATTTTTGATAAGAGTTAAATATACACATACACAGAGTAAGAGAAATAATATAACACTTAATTTACTGACCATGTAAAATGAACATTTTGTGTTCATTAATGTTTGGCAATTTTACCTCTTTGATTTGGGGGTTAGATTTTTTAAAATAAGAAAACATAATATTTTCAACTTGTCAGTGAAGAATCTTGGATTTTTTAAACACATGGACAATCTTTTTTTCCTGGAAAAAAATGATATATTTCCTTTCTAGTCCATATGCCTCTTACGCAGTTTTTGGGGTTTCCTTCTTTTGATAAGACCTCCAGCACAATATTGATAAGTACTAATAATAGAAGTATTCTTCTCTTGTTCTTAATGAAAATTCTAGTAATGTTTCACCATTATTTTTATTTTTTGTTTTGGTGTAAATTTTTAATATATTTATTATGGTGAAATATACATAAGATTTGCCATTTTAATGATTTTTAAATATACAATTTAGTGGCATTAAGTACACTCACAATGTTGAGCAACATCACCAGTGTCTTATTTCCAGAACTTTTTCCTCCTCCCCATCAGAAACCCTGTTGATATCCTGAGAGTCCGAGCTGGAAGTAACATTTATTGGAGAAAAGCAACACGGACTGGTGTGTAGTAGCCATGTCAGCAAAGTATTAAGATAACAGGAACAAGGAGCATAAGAATTTGAGTGACAGGTTTGAGAAAGTACCAGAGGAGATGTGAAATGAGTTTGTCTTTGAAACATGAGCAGATTAGTAACAGATAAAGAAAACAGCACAGAATATTACAGGCCCTAGAAACATTAAAGACAAAGACCAAGAGGAATTGAAGCTCCTGCTAAGTTTATGAAACTGGAAGTCATCCAGTAAACAGTGGGTGAGGAGAGTAGATGAAGTTGCAAGAAGTAAGATTTTAGAGGATTTTGAAAACCATACTAGAGTTAGATTTTATTCTGTTAGTCCCAGGAAATTTATTTGCTATTTTTCACCTATTGCATGATATGAAAATACCTTCATTACTGAAGGTATTTTTATGGCAGCATTGCAGTGAGAAAAGGAAGGTAAAGAGGAAGGTGGGACCAACACCACCATTGTGAAGAACTGAGGATGGGCAGTGGAGGTGGAAATGTAGAGAATGATACATGGGGTGTTTTAGAATTAGACTCAGTGGCACCTGGCGATCTCCCTAGCACTGCACGTCCCCTCATTCACCTTTGCTCCTCTGTCCTGCCTCGCCACTCCTCCTTCAAACTGCTGCTCTCATTACTCCTCTGGTGATCGCTGAAGAGAAACCTTCCTAGGGCACAGTGCTGATTATACTATTCTCCTACTCAAAAGTACACATGTCCCTCTTCTATAACTCAGAAAAAAATCATTCTATCTGTTTAACTTGGCATTCAAGAGCTGTAGTGATCTAACCCCATTACCTTTCTAGACTTGTTACATTTCTGAATTTATCCCCGTGTTTCCATAAAAGTAGCCTCTACCTCTCTCTGAAACTACTCGTTGTTTTGCCTCTGCTCTGCTCAATAAAGTCACACTAATACTTTAAAACTCAACTCAGATATCATCTCATTAATAAAGATGCATCAAAAGGGTTCTACGTGATGTATTATTATTTCTAAATGCTCATGCTGTTCTGCTCTACATTTTTCCCCTCTCATGTGAAGAGTTACTTTGTATACTGTTTTTCATATAGAATCTCCACATGACATCTATGTCTTTCTTTCATATCCAAGTCTCTCATAGCACCAGTTACAATGTTTTTCATAGAATAGATGCTTATAAATGTTTAATGAATTAAAGAATAAATATACCTGTTTGTGTTCCATTATACTCGGTATAAAATCCAAACTTTAACAGTGATCCAAAATGCCATGCTTCACCTGGGCTGCTTATCTCTTCCAACTCATCTGCCAACAATCATTTTTTTATTGACCACCCATATCAAGCTTCTGCCCACATTAGGACTTTTATGTTTACTGCTTCCTCTGCAGGGATATTCGACTACCAGGGGAATCTTCTACTGCTCCTTTTCATCATTCAGACCTCATCTTCCTCAATGAGGCCTTCCTTGACTGCCCAATATACTCAATCACATTACGTCTGTTCTTTCCTATTATTTTCTTTCTTTTCTTTGTATTATCATTACCTAAATTGTATTTTTAAATTTCAAAATATTTTCCTTCTACCTTCTCTGGAATCTGAACTCTACGAGGGCAGAGATGGTGTCCATCCTGGTCACCCATTCATTCACTGGGCCTGTGATAGTTTCTAAAGCTCAGTACTCACTCTATACATGTTTGTTGAACAAATTATGTATATCTTACCATTCAAATTCTTCTTATAACTAAATCTAAACTGCCTAGTAAGCTGGAAATGGAAATACAAAAACTGGCAATAATGTCTCTCTTGCCAAATTTAGTTTCTCCTAAACCTATCATAAGCGTTCAGCTGATAAAATTATTTTAGAGGAAAGTTTCTTTAAGTGTTCATGAACTATTCAATAGGAATAATGATCAAATCAGATATTCCCAGTTATAATCCACCAATGATCTGAAATTCCCAAATCAAGTATCTTTGCATTTGAAAGAACATGCTAACATTAGTGGAAAATCAGTCCCAGGAACTGGTTTTCATGGCAGATTAAAATTATATACATTAAATATAAATTTCTGCAATTGTGCTATTTCTTTCTCACTCCAAACTGTTATATCACCCTTTTCATTTGGTTTTAAATATAACTATTTTTAATGTTTTATAAATACAATATTTGAATTCTATAATCTTTTAGTTTTTTGAGTCTTAATCAGATAGTGGAATTATAAATCACATGCAAAAATTTGTTCAGACTTAAATAATAATATCTATCATTAATGAATCTTAGAACAAAGGTGAAGAGAGTGATGTACTCTTTTTAACCCCTCTGAAATTTTCCTGTGTGAAAGCAACAATGAATATATTCTTTATCCTTCCCTACTTTAAACCAACAAAAACTCCATGTAAAATAGAGGGTGTCCAAATATTACATTAATAACCTAAAGGTTAATGCTTAATAATGATAGGTATATATAATGAGCACTAATAATGCTAAACACCTTGTGTACTTTCTTTCTTCTAATTTTCACAATATCCCAATGAATTTGTATTACTAACATCTTATTTTCACATAAAGAAACTAGGGCCTAGAGAAGTTTAAAAAATTACCAAGGTCATACAACTGATATTTGGCAATTTTTTTCATTCACAGATAGTCTTTCTTCTTTAAATCCATGTTCTTAACCATCAAGTCATGCCGCAATTTTATTACAACCGTGCTGGCCAAAAGGAGGAGTATAGCAAGTTTTCCAAAGGTCAACCAGTGCTTATCCACAGTACTAGTTATTGAGGAACATTCTAAAATGTGCCCCAACTGACCTGCAAGATTAGGCCACAAGATCAGTACTCAAATTTTTCATGATTCAAACACAATTTTTAATATAGACTATGTACCTATGTTATGCTTCACATACATGCCCTGGTAATCTTGGTGTAAGTCTGTAGAGTTTGCATTAATTTCCAAATTTTACTCAAAATACCACAACACCTCAACACTAAATAACTAATAAGGAGTTTGTGAAGCATAGGAAGGAATCAGTATGTGCCGACACACATTGAAGTATATTCTGACTCACATATATGTATATAAATACCTCTATATATGCACACACATATACATATATATTTAAAATTGATGACAGCAATGAAATTTAGGTATAATCATTTCCATTTTACAAAGATAAGCAATAAACAGCCACGATAATATAGACCTTCAACAAAGGGCCAAATAAAAGAGATGCAGATAATACATAATTCAGAGGAGGACAGTAAGCCATCACTTGTTCCAGTGGAGCAAGCAAAGAAGTCTCCTTCTATGTGTGGTATTTTAGCTGGGTCTGAAAAGGCCATTTCAGAGACAAGTGTGGTTACAAAAGCCGGTGTAGAAGTAGAGGAAGTACTAAAATATCATGTAATTAGCTGCCCAAGGAAAGGCAAGAGCCCAGTCAAACACAGTTCACAGATAGAATCTGCTCTGTCCTTTAATTCCTTTTGACATTTTCTTTTTAGCCATCTGTTTTGTAAACAAAGAGTCAGTATTTTTCAGATTTGATATTTATAAACTGAAATCTTAATCTGTTCATTCAATATCATCCTTCCTCTGAAATATATCTTCTCATAGATTTTATATAACCAAAATAAAACTGCATATTAGTATCAGCTCCCCAAGTTCTCCCACCTTAGTCTTTTTTCTTTTAACTCCTAGAATAATCCAGCAATTTGAAAAAATAGCATTATTAAAAAAAAGATGATTATAAAATTTTCTTTTATTTTTAGGGGAAAAAAGGAGCTAATTTATGGATTATCTCTGTCATTTTATATAGTGGTCTGAGATAGCATTTTCTCTGAATTACTAATAACAAGTATGAGCTTGATAAGTCAAACAGATAATTAAACCTATAACTGTCTGGGATACATTTAATACTAAATTGAATAAAGGTACTGTGGTATAATGAGAAATATATTTGGTGTTTGTCCTTGGTTCCTGGCCTAGAGCTCCTAAAACCCTTACAATTTCCTGAATGATAGAAGTGTCTTTGGTTATTCATAAGGAGCTCCTGTGACTCACACTAGAGTTTATGGTAAGGAGGTCACTCAAGGACAGGTCCCTAGAGAGCCTCAGAATGGGCCAAACTCTAGAAATGCCAAGTTATTAAAGCGTTAGAACTTTCAGCCTCATCCAAGAACCTCTGGGAAGGCTGGGAGAGAAGGCTGGAGACAAAGCTCTATAGAAACTTTCCAATAAGGAGATTGAATTAGCTTCTAGATTGTTGAACACACTGAGGTACTGGAAGGGCGATGTGTCTAGAGAAGGCGTGGACGCTCCGAGCTGCTTCCCAGCCATGCCTCGCCTAATGCATCTCTTCCATCTGGGTGTTCCTGAGTTGTATCATGTATAATAAAGTGTTTGCTTAGCTCTATTAGCTATTTTAGCAAATTATGGAACCCAAGGAGAGGGTTGTGGAAACCCTCAATTTATAGGCAGGAAGTCAGAAGTACGGGAGGCCTGGACTTGTGACTGGCATCTGAAGTGAGGGCAGTCTTGTGGGACTGAGCCCTTTACCTTGTGGTATCTGACACTACCTCCTGGTACATAGGGTAGGAATTGAATTGAATTGTAGAACACATAGCTGGTGTAGACAATTGGTCAGTGTGGGGAAAAATGCACATCTGGTGTCAGAAGTGTTCTGTATGAGATTGTGGAGACACATGTTTTCTCAGAGGTACTAATTAACTTAAAACTGGAATAAAGTCAAATAAATGTAAAATTTTTATAACTTTAATTGTTGTTTGGTGAAATTAGGGATATACACACTTAAAATGAATTTTTAAGAGTAACATTTAGAAAAAGTAGAGGAAGATCAAATAATGCAAAATGGCAATTCATATATATTAGTGTCTAGCTGGCCACAATATTAGATACATATATGCTTATGAAGCCAATTTCTCATTGGGTATAAGATAGTCCCAATGTAAAATATCTTAAGTTGTTATTCTAGAAGACATTTCATAGTTAGGAAAGATAAAGTGCAATGACGTCTATATTTCTGCTCAGAAAAGAAAATAAACTTTGGACCACATGTAGGAAGCTACTTTTCACATCAAATGGTCTCTCCATTATTACTGAATAATGGGTAGACAGAGGCAGATATCAAGGCACAAGATAAAGTTCATTACCATACATTTAATAAAGTGTAATAAGTAGTAGTAGGCATTTGCAGAGCATATTTAAGAGAAACGTTGTTCCCTTATTAAAGATCATATTTAAAATTTACTTTAAGATGTGGACATTAAGAAACTCTACAAACAGTGACAAAGGGTGTATTCAAAGGTATGGCTTTCCCAATATAAATTATAAAATACAACACTATCAGGTGACATGTAGAAGAGAATTAGAAGATCCTAAAAAACAGCAAAATAAAATGTTAGAGCAGAACATAAAAAAGAAATTTTCCAAATCACATCTGGCCAAAAGTTATCAACAAATCTTAATGCAGAGAATTAAAAAAAACAGCATAAGAAGTCTGCTGTATAATCATTTAATTTTACTATATACAAGGTATGCTTAAAAGTTTCTTGTGCAACAGCTCTGCCTGCAGGGGCAACATTGGTAAAGCCCAGTTGGGCCAACCCATCCCCTGCCACACCTCTACCAGTAACAGTGCTTGATCTTCCCACAGTACCCACAACAGTAGAGCCAGGTGGGCCAACCCATTCCCCACATCACACATTCTGACAGCCTGCTCATAATGGCAAAATGAATCCCAGGACAAGGACTCATCTCCTGCTCCACAGTATCCATGCCTAAGATGGCAGGCCTGGTCTGCTGCAGTGTCAACATAAGCAAAGTCCCTGTCCCACGCCTGGGACAGCCTGTGGGTCAGCCACCCACAGTGGCAGCATCAGCAGAGTCTGGGCAGGATCCATGCATGGCTCATTCCTACTGAGAAGCCCAAACGGTCCCTGCAGTCAGCCTAGAGACATAAAACACCCCAGGACATCATTGCCAAGGCTCTGAAAACTAAATTGTCATTGAAACTAGAGTTTATGAAAGTAGTCCAGGACTTACATGCTAAGCCTAATAATGTGACTGCCTGCTAAAATAGAAGTTTAAAATAGGATCAAGAGTCTCCAATGAAAATGTGCAAAATGTCAAGGATACAATTGAAAATCTCCTATAATGCCAAGAACTAAGAAAAACACAACTTGACAGAGGAAAAAAATCAATCGACATCAATACCTAGATGATTCACATGTTAGAATTATGTGATAAGGATTTTAAAGCAATCATCTTAAAAAAGCTTTGGGAAGCAGTTACAAATTCTCTTGAAACAAATGAAAAAAAATTAGAACATCTTAGAAAAGAAATACAGTTATTAAAAAAATAAAAATTTTAGAACTGAAAAAAATAATAATGAAATAAAAACCTCACCGGATATTCTCAAAAGCAAAGATGCCAGAGGATAAAAATCAGTAAACTTGAGGAAAGATCAATAGTTTACTCAACCTAAACAATCATATTACCACTAAAAAAATTTAATTTGTAAAATTCTAAAGCTCCTCCTCTCTAGAAATCTCTAAGCTTAGATGTTTTCACCAGCAAATTTAAATAATTAAAAAATTTACTCAATCTCTGTCAGTACATAGAAAAGGAAGGAGCACTTCTCACTCATTTTTAGGCCAATATTACCTGATACAAAATCACATAAAAACAGTAGGAAAAAAGAAAACTACAGAATAATATCTCCCATAAACTTGAATACTATAACATTCAACAAAATGTTAGAAAATTGAATCCATTAATGTAGAAAAAGAGTTAAACACCATGATTAATGGGATTGGTTTTAGGTATACAAGGGTGGCTCAATATTTAAAAACCATTTGATGTAACTCACCATAACAACAAACAAAAGAAAAAAATTATATAATAATATCAATTGACACAGAAAAAGCATTTGACAAAATCCAATACCTATTTATGATCAAAATTATCAGCAAACTATCAAATCAGTAAGGGAGAATTTGCTCAACTTGATAAAGATCTCCTACAAAAACCCTTCAGGAAAACGTCACACTTAATGGGCTTCTCAGATTTAGAACAAGATACGGGTTTCTGCTGTCACTAATCCTGCCAGACATAACACTGGAAGCTCTACCCAGCATAACAAGGAAAAAGAAGGAAACAAAAGGTATACCTATTGGAAAAAAAGAAATAAAACTGTTTCTATTTGCAGATTACATGATTGTCTTATATAGAAAATCCCAAAATATCGATGAAATAAGTGAGTTCAGAAAGGTAGAATATAAGGTAAAAGGCAATAGCATTTACAATTGCCCCAAATAAGGCGAAATACTGAGGTAAAAATCTAACAACATGTCTTGAGATCTATATGCTTTAAATTACAAAATGCTGACTAAAGAACTCAAAGAAGACCTAAATAAATGGGAAGACTTACCATGTTCATGGATTGGAAGACTCAGCATATTAAAGATTTCAAGTCTCCCCAAATTGATCTAAAGTTTTAATATATACCTATCAACATCCCAGAAATTTATTTTTAGGCAGAGGAAATGTTATTCTAAAATTTAGATGGAAAGGCACAAACCCCAGAATAGCTGAAACTATTTTGACAAAGAAAAATAATATGGGCGGAATTATTCTTACTGATGTTAAAACTTGGTATATACCTATAAGAATCTAGACAGTGTAGTACTGTTGGAAAAATAGTCACATAGATCAATGGAATGGAAGAGAGAACCCAGAAATAGACTCACACAAACATCCACAATTGATTTTTTTAGAAACCCATCTCACTGCACACTGACACAATTGATTTTTGACAAAGGTGCAAAAAAAATTCAATGAAGGAGGCATAGCCATTTCAACAAATGGTGCTAGAGCAATTAGACATCCTTAGGTAATATATATACACACACACACACACACACACACACACACACACACACCCCCAACCTAACTTTATACCTTATAGAACAATTAACTGGAAATGGATCATAGACTTCAATGTAAAATGTATACAAACTTTAAAAAAAAAATAAGCAAAACCCAGGCCTAGGTAAAGATATTTTAAATTTGATATCAAAAGCACAATTCATTAAAAAATGATAAATTTGAATGCTATTAAATGAAAACCTTTTAATTTTATTTTATTAAAATATTAAAAATTGGGTTTCTTACTGATTGTATTAGCCCTACATTGGATATATAGCATGCAAATATTTTCTCCCATTTTGTACATATGGTAGTAAAACTCAACGGAAATCAAGGGGGGTAGGGGAGAGGATGGGTAACTTCATACCTAATAGGTACAATGTACACTATCTGGATGATGGACACTTACAACTTTGACTCAAACTGTACAAAAGCAATTCATATAACCAAAATATGAATTTGTACCCCCATAATATTCTGAAATTAAAAAAAAAATTGGGCCTCATTAAAATTAAAAACTTGTACTTTTTGAACAATCATGTGAAGAGGATGAAAACAAGAGTTACAGCCTGGGAGAAAATATTTGCAAACCATGTATCCAAAAAAGACTAGTATCTAGAATTTCAAAAGTCTAGAATCTCAAAAGTCACCATTAAAAAAACCTGACAATCCAATTAGAAAAATGGGCAAAAGGCAAGCTAGTGGGAATGTAAAACATTCTAACTATTCTGTAAGATATATCAGTTTCTTTTAAAACTAAAAATGGAATTACCATAAGACTGGGTAATTGTACTGTTGGGCATTTATTCCAGAGAAATAAAACCTATACTCCTGCATAAACATGTAGATGAATGTTTACAGCAATATTATTACTCACAGCAAAGAACTGCACACTACCCAAATGTCCCCCCGAGGAGGAATGTTTACAGAAACTGTGATACATACCCACATCATGGAATAGTACTCAGTAATAAAAAGGAATGGACTATGAATACACATAAAAATTTGCACAAACTTCAAAGAAATTATACTGAATGAAAAAAGCTAATATCAAAAGTTTAAGACTATATGATTCCACTTATGTAGCACTCTTGAAATAAAATTAGAGACATAGGGCAGGTAAGTGGTTGTCAGGGTTTAGAGTGGGAGAAAGCATGTGGGCGTGGCTACCAAGGAGTATGTATTAATATATGGTGGTAGCTACAGAAAGCCACATGTGATAAAACTGCATAAAACTATATATACACATTCACAAATCAGTGCATCTATAAACAGTAAAATCTGAGCAGGCCCTATGGATGTCGCCAATGTCAGTTATCTTGTTTTGATGTTATACTATAGTTAACACCAGATGCTAACATTGAGAGAACCTGAGAAAAGAGTACAAGCGGCTATTCTGTACATTTCTTTGCAACATCCTGTGAATGTATGATTATTTTCAAATTTTTAATTCTAATTAAAAATTTAAAAAGCTAATTGCACTATAAACTACATAGAACTATCTTTTCACAGTGAAAGTTCAATTGGCTTTGAATTAATTGCTTTGTTGTCTTTATTAAATCCTAAGAAAATATCTTTATTGTAAGCTTATTATTTGTCAGATGCCACAATCTCTCAATTAATCCTTCCAACAAATATTGCCCCATGCTATATGAGGAATTACTTAAAAATCAAACTATTCTGATGTATTGGAATAATATCTTGTCCTGATTTTTTTAAACTCAGGCTTTCATATCTATACATATGATTATCTCCATGGATTATTACACTTAAAAAAAATTCTCAAGTTGTGACCTCTGTTTTCTCATCTTAAAAGGAAAGTAATTAAAATTCTAAGGACCTTTTATTCTTTGTGGTTATACATAGCATAAAGAAGCATAGGTGATAAGAGCTGAAGGAGAGAAAAGTTGGAGGGGCATATATATTAAGGGAGAGAAATGAGTAGTTGGAATACTTGATCCCTGCAGAAACAACCTAAGCTATCTAAGTCAAAGTTTCCATACTCCATCTTTTCAAATATGAACATATTTCTTTTGCCCTGAAATATGAGTCATAGGTCAATGTGAAAACAAAACAAGAAGTTTGCTGCTGACACGCTGCATCACTGTTAGAATGCAACAGAAAGAAAGAACCAAGCGAGCGTTAGGGGCTTGGCAGCTGGGTTCTCATCAGCAAGCCATCTCTTGCATGGTTGGCAAGATTAAAAATGGTTATTGCCTGAGGAAGTAAAAGGTAGCCCGGAGGAAATGGCCTGAAGGAAGCTAAAATGGAGCACTGTAAAATCAATAATATGGCTGCAAGAAGGTTACTTAGTTAGCAGAGGACCTTTGGAAATGCTTTTTGTTCAGAGGGGTGCTGTAGCTGCAGTGACAAGTTGTAAAGTAAAGAAGCTCACTAAAATTTCAGGAATTATTTTGTGTGTCAGTGCCTGTTTTCTCTGTTGTCACTACAGAATCCTAAGTGATAAACATTTGTGTTTTACTTTGACTTGTTCTTAATAATATTTCCTTTTATGTAATAACATATATACCTAATAGGATGATTAGTATATTAAATTCTCATCTGTGACGGTTAATTTTTTAAGAGGATGCATGTGTCACATTGACTATTCTCTTACACCTATTTGTTTAATGTAAACTCAAATTTGAGATATAATTTAAAAAAATACAAAGCCAGGAAAAAAAAGAGAATGATCAAAGGAGATTTCCTGTCACTTGAGAAACTATATATGATGAAACTATACATAGCATATAAGCATATCCATCCATGGATGTAGATGGGTGAAATATTGGGACTGCCCAATAAGGTAAAGGGTATGAATGTAGGGACCAGTAAGTGAGGATTCTGTTTGAATTGAGGACAGTCACTTGCTGATTAGTAGGAGGCCTCCTCTGACAAACCATGTATAAAAGAGTTAACACCCCAATAAAATACATCTGAGAAAGCATCACGCAATCTATGCAATGATGGGAATATAAAGCCTCATAAAGAATGATGATAATGGACTCAAATTTTCTCAACTAAAATAGCTGAATGATATCTTTAGAATAACCATTAACAGAGGACCAGGATTAGACGGAATCAGTTGATCAGTATGAAAACAAAACACAACTAAACAATAAGCAAGAACTTGACTAGTTATCTCTGTTGAAGCAATGGGAGAAAAGTTAGTGTCATGCAGTCTGTATTACTATACCCTAGAGCCAAGGGGTTCCATTGCTAGTCACTCAATGATATAAAAAGGGGAAACAAAATAGCAGAGATATGTCAGTGGGTTAATATAAACTCATCAGCGTACTTTAGAACCATCTCAAACCCAAACGCTTAACCTTTCTTACAAAGGAGAGATTTTAAATATTAATAGGATTTGTATTTCTGATGAATACATAGAAATAACACATATGCATATAAATTAAATTAAATGTGAGAAATAAAAGCCTTTGTGATTCTATGAGATTTGTAATGTTTTTTTCCCTTGCAACCTTTAAAGTCCTTGTCTTTGTTAATCTAAATAATAAACAGAAAGAGGCTTGTTAGAATAAATTTATTCGGGAATAGAGCATTGCGATAGAAATACGCATGTCATAGTAAACTATATGCATATCCAAAGAGTTAAAGGAAGACAAAGGTTCTTAAAGGAAAAAAATGAGGAGGGTTACATCACTGTTTTGAAACAATTATCTTTGGCTAAAAAGATCAATAACAAGGGTGATTCCAGTCTGAGGTTGTACAGGCAACTGCAGGGCAAAAGTCTTTGCATTTTTTTAATGTAAGGTTGTGATGGCCTTCATGCAAGGTTGTAGTTTCTCCAGTATTTTGTGATAGTTTTTGTTATCAGCCATATAAGCATGAGAACCTTGTCTTCATGGCCTTCCCTAGCTCTATTTGTCAGGATTTTTGTTCTGTTTTTCTTTGTTTTTAACATTAGTGACTCCATTTTGATTCTGATAACTTTTACACTTGATGATGAAGTTTAGTGGCAGGCCTCTCAAGAGAGGGAAGAAGAGGAAAATTGTTTCTGGGGATTATAATTCTTTGGTGCTCTAGTCTCTATAAGGGATTTTGTGGTTATGCAAAGTGTCAGGGATTTAATAGTAGAGTTAGGGTTTTTTAAGTTTCCTATATTGGAGTGAAATTATACTGAAAGAAGGGCCAGCTATTGTTCTCAATTTTATTCTAACATTCTCTTACTATTGTTCATTTCAAACACAAGAAATAAATGCTAAATGAAGAGAGAACTCATGTAATAACCAGGTTCAGAATATCCACTGAAATGTCACTAGTGATACTGGTTACAACCAATCTTGGCAGTATGGGCTAGTTGTTGATATGTAAGAAAAATCTGCAGTCAATTTTTTTTTTTTTTTTTTTGCAAATCTTGTATCTGAAAAGGAACTTGTATTTCAAATATATAAAACTCTAACAACTCAGTAGTAAAAGTAAAATAAACCAATTTTAAAAATGAGCAAAGGATCTGAATAGGCATTTCTCCAAGGAAGATATTCCTTGGAGAATGGCCAATAAGCATACGGAAGAGATGCTGAACATCATTAATCAAGTAAATGCAGATCAAAATCACAACGAGATACCACTTCACACTCACTACAATAGCTTTAATCAAAAGGTTAGATGGTAATGCATGTTGATGAGGATGTGGCGAAATCAGAACCCACATACAACACTGGTGGAGCCACTTTGGAAGACAATGTGGCATTTCTTTAAAACATTAAATATAGAGTTAACGTATTACTGAGCAATTATACTCATAGATGCACAACTATAAGAAATTACACATATTTCCACACAAAAACTTGCATACAAATATAGAAAGCATTATTCATAATAGTCAAAATATAGAAACTATGTCCATCAAATGACAAATTAATAAAGAAAATATGGTATATCCATACAATGAGACGCTATTTGGCCATAAAGAGAAATAAAGTAGTAATACATATTACAATATAGATAAACCTTGAAAATATGCTAAGGGAAAGAAGCTAGTCACCAAAGACTACCTATTATATGGTTCTAGTCATATGAAATGTCTAGAATAGAGTAAACTATAGAGACAGAAAGTAGATTAGTGGTTTCTTAGGTCTAGGGAGTGGCATTGGGATGGGGAAATAAGGGAGTGATCACTAAAGGATAAGGGGTTCTTTCTGAGGTGGTGAAAATTAGCTAAATTTAACTGTGGTGATGGTAGCACTTATCAGTGAATATATTAAAAACCATAGAATTATGTACTTTAAATAGGTGAATTGTAGGGTATGTGAATTATATATCAATAAAGTTGTTGAAAAGAAAAACCTACAACCATTCAGTTAATTCCTAACACTTTTGATGTATTCGGCAAGGGGGAGGTGAGGTGGGAAAGAAAGATGCCTTCTGTCCAGCTAGGCAAATACAGTAAAACACAGCAATGTAGAACAAGTAAAAGAAGATCCCATCCTTTAGAAATTAAAAATGACTTGCTGACAAAGGTGATGTGATAATGCCTTTATATCAGATAATAGAAGGCAGGAAAGAAATAGGAGGTACAGTATTTGATAAAGCATTGAACTCTAAAATATGTAATGATATGCAGTTATCAGAGACATGCAATGCAGAAAAATGTTGAATGCTACTGATCCATCATGTTTCAGTAAACAGTTGCAATTGTAATTCACTTGTGATGCTACACTAATTTTTTTGTTTTGATTCATTAAAAGATACGTTTCCTACACTCTCAATTAGGTTTTCAATGGATATATAACAAAGTAAGATCTCTGAGACCAGAAATTGTTTTTAAAAAATTAAATGAGTTAATTCCCAGTTAATTACAATAGAGGTATAAGCATTTTATTGGTAGAGTAGATAATATAAATGTTGAAACATAATGAATACTTCTCTGAACTTCATTAGGCTTTCATATACTCATTTCTATTTAATTATAACTAAATCACCACCATTTATTGCCAAGTTGGAAACACTTTCAAATAATAGCCTGGTTAATACTGAATTAAAGTGAAATCTTATAGAAGTCCCTACATAAAAACAAATGAACTAACTAGGAATAAATTTGTCACTATAAGTACTAGCAGAGTTATTATAATTATATCATTATTTCAACATGATATGCAGAAACATTTTAGGAATTGTAGGCTCAAAACAAAAAAGATGTATTTAAAAAGTTAATATTGCTGTCCTAAGTGGTTTCTCATATCAGTAAAATATTTTGCTGTAGACCATTTGTCATCTGAGCCATTTTGCTCTAAATTCTCCAGGCCCCTGACTGAAAGATATTTCGAGAGTTATAGATGAAAATGAAGCATAACTAATTTAAAGTGATTGGATTAAAAACATTTATCACCATAATGAAAACCACAGTATGCTACACTGGGCTGAAGAAAGATTGAATTCATTTTCCCCATTCAAAAATTTTAAATTTGTAAAAGATTTGTTGCTTTAAGATTCTAAGTTTCTGAGAAATACTGACATGCAGCAGGGACCTCTCTTAGGGGCCTGCCAGGCCCCCTAAGCATGGAGAAAAAGAAACAATCTTGAGTCCCTTCAAGAGAAATTCTAGGCTACCCTTCAAAAGTAAAAAATCAACCTAATAAACAAGAAAATGGTAACAATAGTCTCCCAATCAAGCCAGAGTTACAAGATATTGTCGTTCCTTATAGAAACTAAAAGATAACATCTTAACATATATTCTTGAGTTGTTTTTCAGAAACCCCCATCAAATGGAAAATGCCAACTGTTATCACCTAGACCTCAGGTAAAGGGGAACTGAGGACTGAACTCTGACCTCAGTTCTTTGTTCTAAATTTTTTCCTGAGGGACCTGCAGTGAGTCATACCCACAGGAACCAAAGGATCTCTGAATCCACCTATGAACTGCAAGTCTCTGCTTCAAGATATCCCACCTTTTTGAGTCAAACCAATGTATTAATATAACTTCCACGTATTGATTTAGAATTTTGTCTGCAACTTCTGCCTTTTCTGAAATGTACCCTTGCCTTCAAAAGCCTCTGGTTGTAAGCCGTTGACGAGGTCAGGTCTTAAGTGTTGTTGCCTGTTTTCCTTGCATGGTGCCATGTGATAAAATCCCCTTTCCTTCCACAAATCTCAGGGTCAGTATTTGGCTTTGCTATGCCGGGTGACCAGATCCAGGTTTGGTTTGGTAACAACATATGAATAAGAACATGATCATAAATTAAGTGTTCCATTGTGATTTTTTCAAGAAATATGGTATCTTTTGTAGTATAGTAAACGTACTGTATTACAGCACACACACTGCTTATCTCCAATAGTTAAATTTTGTATGATAATTTTCTCTCTTTTGTATTTCGAGAAATTTTAGCAATTTGGCCAAAATTTGCAACTAGTTCATATATTTGAACACAAAAAATATAGAATGAATCTTTGGCCTTTCTTCTTCAACCTTCCTAACATTTTAGTGCAGTGTTGGGCATGTTGTAAGGTCTGAAAATCATCTGTCAATTGCTTAGGTCTCAGTCACTAACATGTGGGATTTGGAAATAGACTATTACAGTTTTAAACTCATCTGAAATGGCTCGGAAGTGGCAAAGTCCTCATCACCTGAAGACTCTTCAGGAACCTAAATGGCATATTCAATACCAGGATTTTTCTCTCTTCCTTGGTCTCTAGCAACTGGATGCTTCTACTTGGTTGTCTCTGTCTCCTGAGGTAGATATTCTTTCTTGCCCTCTTAGACAGCATCCAGCTTGTTGCCCTGTTTCATATCTCAATGTGACTACTCTTGAGACCTAGATCTACTGATGTTCTTTCCAGATTTTTGGAATTAGAATTCTATTTAGATTAATTGCATCCCTCAGGTAAAAAGTCCTTTCTCCGGACATCCTCATTCTTCAACTTCATGTCTCAAATGTCTACTCAGCATTAAGCCAGGCTCCAACATGACAGCCAAAGGTAGTTATTCCCTCATCTTCCCTCTATATTTATATCACTACACTTCTAAATCAAAGCAAACCCATTTACACAATGTCGTAATATATGTTTATATACAAATACTTCAACTAGATCATGTGGTCCTCTAGGCTCATGGTTTTTGTATTTGTTCATTAAGCACTATCAGACTATTTCAAGTGAGCCTGAGTTGCATATAGAAGAAAAAAAATCTGAGGCAAAAGCATTTGAGAGGCTTGGAAAAATACAAAAAAAGCAAATAGAACAATTCTGAAAGTTTGCTTTCACTAGTGTTATGTGATAGATTTCAATAAAGTAATGTGCAAAGGAGAAAAAAATGCGTAGGAGCCAAAGGAACTTTCCTTGCACTCTTATGAAGGTTTGACGGTCTCTGAAATAAACTTGACAGTAGACAGATTGACAGGAGAAAAGGTGTACAAATTTATTACGTGTCTGTGCATTGGAGTTCCACAAAATATGGGACTCGAAGGACCAGATAGTTGAAGCTCAAATAGCATTTTGAGCTGTTGAAAGAAATAGGGACCCGAAGGCTCCTGGAGGGTGGTGGTGACAAGTTGTGGGAAGGTAAGGAGAGGAACCTACTGAGAACAAAGTTTGCCTCATAATGCAGATAAAGTATGGAAAAATAGGTGAAAAGTCAGTCTGGGTATTGTGTTCTGGGCATTGAGACCTTTAGTTTCCTCTCCTGCCATGCAAGTTAATGTTCTCCAATAAATGCAGATTTTAGGAAAGGGGCTGATGACAATCACATTCCTTCTGGGAGAACTTTCCCTAGTCAGCTAAGGGAAAGAAACTTCAGAGAAAGCCCTTCTCTGTGCTTCAGGAGAAAAAGAGACTCCAGACACAAGGGCAAGGGGCAAGGGAAGGTCAGAGAGACCTTGGTTCTGAGGCTGCTTCTTTAGTTCAAAGTATTCAGTATGTCAAAGCACCATAATTTGCAGTATTTTCTGAGGCCCAACAAAGACATGGGAAGCACTAAACAAATGTTGAATAAATGAGTTAATCATGAATGAATGAAGTGACTTGTATTTACAGGATGATTCCTTCAAATCATAATCTGAAACAATTCCAAAATATAGTAAAAAGTAAATGTAATTGTTAATAACATGCATGAACATTTGTCTTTCCCTCTTGCCAACGTCAGTTCTTGATCAGATTTCATCTTTCTAGTAATTTATATAACTTTCACAGTTGTCTTTTTCCTCTAACATTCTCTTATTCTTGATTAAATGAACCTTACTACCAATATGTACACCTTTATTTTCACTGAATTGTTATATTTCTAGCTATTATATTGTTCTTCTTCAGATCTAAATAATGAATTGATGACCAGATGTGGGATTACTCACTGTCTTAGCACTATGCAGGTGCTAAGAGATACAGCAAGAACGATGGAAAGAACAGATTCTAACACATCTAATATCATGTCATTTAAAGGTAGTTCTCTATGTACCTTGAGGCATTGGTGAGTCAATTTGCATGATAGCTCCTAAAATTTTGCTATTTGGATATCTCAGGTATAGATAATTCTGCTTTTTTATATGACAAAAAATAAAATGTAACATTCGGAACATAACCATCAGTCTGCTACCATCTATGTGTTTCTACATCCTTGGTTTTTCTAAATTTTCTTAGAAGAATTTTGAGATAGACCTACTAAATAATATTTCATCTAACCTCAAATCCTTTTGTCTATTTGATCTAAAAATTATTTTTGTTGTCTTAAAAAAAATCTACCATAGTGGGAAAAATAAACTGATTCTAGAAAGAAGCAAAGGGTGAAGCATAGTAATTATGAGCTGAGACTTCAGAATTCAAATCATCTTTCTGTCACTCTGGTTCAGTGACCTATGGAAAATTATTTTACCTCTCTTAAACCTCTTCTGTAAACTGAAGATAATAGTACCTATATCAAAAGGTTGTGGGAATTACATAATGCAAATACAGAGAGCATTGTGACTACTGCGTGGGAAGCCCTCAATGAGTGTTAGTTATTATTTTGTTATTCTGGATGGCTCTCAGGGACAGACAACTGCCACAGTATTACCTCATTTGCTGCTTAAAAAAATTTATATGCTAGAAAACACAGGCCAGGGAATATTAGCCACATTCCATTTATCAAAGTGTAATTTTTAGAACTTTCATTTTGATGTGATTTCAAACTCTAGATAATTTGCAAGATCAGCACAAAAGACAATCTTATACATTTTACCCAGATTCACCAATTGTATATTTTTCCCCAATTACTTTATGATTCTGTCTTTGTGAATGTGTGTGCGTATGTGTGTGTATATATATATATATATGAAAACAACTGTAATATATATTTGTACATTTTTATAATTATATAGGATTTATATATAATAGTTTAGAATATACTTATATAATACGTAATATATAATTATTTACTAAACCTTTTGTAAGTTGCATACATTGTGATGTACTACCCCCTAATGTATCCTAAGGATTTGAAGAGTCTTTTACATAACCACAATACAATTATCAAAATCATATACATTATCATTTACATAATGCTATTATATAACCACCAATTCACTCTAATTTTATCCATTGTCCCAATGATGTCCTTTGCAGTTCTTTTTATCTTTTTTTCCCCAGTATGTTAGCCTTTTTTGTTTTTTTATTTGCTTTTAATGACTGACATTTTTGAACAGTAAAGACCAGCTATTTTGTATAATGTTATGCAATTTGGTTTCCAAAATTTTCCTATGTTATGAATTTTTGCCAAGAATACCAGAGAAATGACGCTATTTCTTTTTTAATGCATCATGTCAAGAGGTACATGATTTCAGTAGGTACCATTATTGATTATGTTAACTTTGATTACTAGGGTAAGTTGATGTCTGCCAGTTTTCTTCACTCTGCAGTTACAAATTTTCTCCTATATTTACCAAGTAATTTGTGGGGAAATAGTTTGAGACTCTTGTTCCTCACCAAACTTTTCCATATTAGTTTTAGCATCAATTGATGATTCTTCCATGGATAAATAATTATTCTGATAATTGCCAACTTATGGTTTTCCTATCTTTGTCATTCCTTCTACCTTTACCAGAAGAGCTTTTCATTCTCCTCCATGTATTTATCTATTCTTTAATTTATATCAATATGGGCTCATAGATTGTTATTTTATTCAATGAATTATTACCCATTACATTCAGTATTAATTTTGATGCTCAAGTTGTTTAAAATTTGGTCAGTGTGAGTCTCTTCAAGCTGGCTTCCGTGCCTTCTAAATACCTTATCACATTCTTTGAGCATTTCCTTTCATTCTAATAAAAAAGAGGTTTCTGCCTTATCTTGTACTTTCCAACCATGCTCTGGAATCAGAAATTTTTCCAAGGAGATCACATTCCTTTTGTGGCAGACTGATATTTTGATATTTTGGGACTAAGAACAAGGGTCTTGGTTATTATTACTTGGTTATTATTATTATTTTGACTAAGCTCTGTCAGTGGCAGGCCTGGAAAGTAACTCTATGTGAACACTGAATATTTATCTGTATCTTCTTCTATATCTATTCCTTGTATACTAAAACCACAAGTTGATACTGATACCTCAGATTCTAATTCAACACCATAGGGTGTTGGGGTTCAGAGAACAATAGCCCCAAAGCATAATGCTCTGGCATGTGAGCACTTTTGAATTAAAAGAAACTGGAGGGCCTTAGAAGCAGCCTTAGAACCAAGGACTGTCTAACCTTATGTTTCTCCCTCCCTTACCCAAGCGCAGAGACAGGCTGTCTCTGGAAGTTCCTTGTGTGTCTGAAGAAAATTTACAAAAGAAATGCAATTGTCTTAAGACCACCTCTTTAGGACTCTCACCAAATAACCAGGAAAGATTAACCATCTGAGAAGAGAAGAAATTAAAAGTCATCACCAGAGATACTTTTGTTTGTGCAGGGGTGGGGGGGGGAAGAGGTGGGGGAAGACCGAGTCTTACTCTGTCACCTGGGCTAGAGTGACATGGTGTCAGCCTAGCTCACAGCAACCTCAGACTCCTATGCTCAAGTGATCCTCCTGCCTCAGCCTCTGGAGTAGCTAGGCCTACAGCACACCAGCACACCCAGCTAATTTTTTCTAGTTTTAGTAGAGACGGGATCTCACCCTTGCTCAGGACTCAGGCTGGTCTCAAACTCCTGAGCTCAAGAGATCCTTGCACCTGGGCCTTCTCGAATGCTAGGATTACAGGCTTGAGTGAAGGCTGTGCAGGGGGCCCAGAGAGAATTTTCATCTATTCTACTGAGGGCAGCTCACAGTGCACTTCTGCCCCTCCTTGTTCTGCAACTTCTAAGGAGGGCCCCATTCAGCTTCTAAGGAGAACCATCCACAAACTATTGTCTACTCTTTGGGCCCATTCAGTTCCCTGAAAAATAATTTACAAACCCTCAAATTGCCTATGTTTTCCCCATCTCCTTGTCCCTTTTGAAGAGAGTATGTAAGTTTCAACAATCTGGACTTCCTTTGAGTCTCATATTTTGTATGGCTCCTGTGCTTATGCACATAAATAAAATTGTATGCCTTTACTCTTGTTAAGCTGTCTATTGTCAGTTCATTTCAGCAGACTTGAACCTTCAGAAGAGGAGAAAAAAATTTCTTTCACCCCGGAGGTGCATTTTAGCTTTTCTGTTTTCCATATTTGTAACTTCCTTCCTGAACAGTAAGAAGCCTAGCTTTCATTATTCTCATTATCTGTGTTTATTCTCTCAAACATAGAAAACACAGAAAATAGTTTCAGAATTATTATACCATATCACTGTAAAAAAAAAAAAAAAAACCTCTATTAACTATAGTTCAGTATTGGTTACAGTTCTTTTTGTCTTTGGACTGACAGTATATGGTATAAGGATAAATGGAAATTAAAAATAAGAGCCTTGATTCTCTCAGATAAAAATAAGGACAGAAACACTCTCATCCCTTTTCTTAGAGCATTTTCTTTTGCAAGATGATAATTGTAAATGTATGTAAAATTTTTTTCTTTAAAGCTTCTTGCCAGTTTAACAATCCAGAAGAGTCTTTCTCAAGGACATGAGAGCCAGCCCTTTGAAATGTAAACAAACGTCAAGGGAGATGGAACCCTAGTTTCTGTAGGGGAGCAGCAGCTTAACTGGAGCTGGTCCCTGCTGCAAGCTGCACAACCACCACCTTTCATAAAGATATGAGAAGTTTATTTTTCCTTTGTATAAAGTTAATTAGCTAACATAAATTATCACTCCAACTACCTGGTAAATTTAGGATGACAATTTTACATATCACAAATATTGCTTTCAAGTCCTCTTACTTGAGAACCAGTTATTGTTTAACTTGGGTACATGTATGTAATGGTTTAATCTCCTTGACTATATAAAAAGGAGAGATTTCTTTTTGTCTTTCAATATCTAAGCAGATTGCCTGTGATGTGCATTATATTTAGGTTTGATGCTTATTCAATAATAAAACTCTTTATTTTTCTCCACTATCTTTGCAGAAAGATTTTTCTGGGTTGGGAGAAGATATTGTTTTCAATTAATTATAGTTCTCCAACAATAGTCAAAACTGTGTTCATTAGCTACTTAATCTAATCATTACATTCCCTTAATATGGTCATATATTAATTTGAAATACACTTAAGTTTATTTGTTTCTGTTTGTACTCTATTTTAATTGTTCCCTTTTCCTGTTTAGTTTATTTTTGAGGATGTAAAACATTAGTGATTCCCAAAGTTAAAGCTGTATGAAAATTTATATGCAGAGAAGTGTGATCCTACCTCCCCAAATCCTTCAACTTGATTTCTACCCACCCCATAGTTAACTTGTTTTATTAATGTCTGCTTCATGTGTTTATTTTCACATAAATGGGAAAATACATGCATATTATCTTATTTCCCCTTCATTCCTACACAAAAGTAGCCTACTATGTGTGCTTTTTTTTCAATTTGCTTTTTGCACTTAGTACATATAGAAAGTCACTCCATATCATTTTAATGCGACCTCCCATTTTTTCTTACAACTATATTGTACTGTAGCATGTGAATATTTAACAGTTTATTTAACTGATATCACATATATAGGCATTTAGGTTGTCTTCAATATTTTTCGATTACAAACAGTGCTAGAAAAAAATAACCTTGTGCCTTTGCATTTTCATATTGCTAGAGTTGTATCTTCATGATAAATTTCCGGAAGTGGGATTGCTGGGTCAAAACGTAAACACATGTGTAACTTTACTTAGATATTTTGAAATTCCTCTCCATAATGGTTGTCCAATTTGCATTCTCACTAGCAATATATGTCTGCCTAATTTCCCACAGCCTTGCCAATATAACGTATAGTCAAACTTTTATATTTGTGTCAATATAATACTTTAGAAATGGTACCTTGGCATAGTTTTAATTTGCATTTTTCTTATAATGAGTAAAGTTGAACATACTGCTATAGGTATAAGGGCCAGTTCTACATATTTTATGTGAATTACGTGTTTATGTCTATTGCCCATGTTTCTATTTGGTTTTTCTCTTTCCTCCCATATTTAAAAATATTTCTTTAAATGGTATGTTAGCCTTTTATCTGTGATAAATGTTGTAAATATTATCTTTTAGGTTACTCTTTGTCTTTTGACATTGCTTAAGGTATGTTGCAGATTAGATTCCCCAGGAAGCAGATAGAAATGGAGATAGAAATGGAGATGGAGATTGCTTTGTGGGCTTACTAGGGAGTGCTCTTCAGATCAACACCTGTGGAGGGAAATATATATTCTACCCTCTTCTAAGCCTACATGTCTCTTGATGTAGATCATTTCAGGTATTTGAAAGAGAAATAATGGCAATCATCAATAGCAACAAGAAAAATAAAAACAACAAAAGGAATCATACTATTTTTTCCAACATGCCTCTACTCTCATTATCGCAGGTATATTTAAATAAATGGCCAAGAGAGCTGAAATACCAAGGTAAATGTTAGGTAGACAGCCAGGGACCTCTGGTCACTCCTGGGGACAAAGCCGGGAGCCCTAACCAATTGCTACATCTGGGGGAGAAGGAAATGCCCTACAAATCTGCCAATCAGAACTTAGCTAGCCAACCACAAAAGAAGCCAGAGGATTCTATAGCCTGGAGTCCAAGCAGCACAGGTACAATGGGGTCTGGAAGGTGACCTAGGACAATCTAAGGCTAATTATCATGTCATCAGCTTAAATCCACATTATAGTTCACTATACCAAATGGGCTTTCAGAGAGGCTCATGGGAGATACGCATGTGCAGTAAGACTCCATGGTGATGTCTGAACCATGAGGAGGGCCAAATCCAGTCACTATAAAACAAGACCTCAGACCATGACCAAGGCCTTTTTGTTACTACAAGGGGTCTGTTGGTTGTCTGTGGCAAATGGACCTTGCTCTTGCTCTGTAAACCTTTATCTTACTCTTGCTCTATAATTCTGACCTTCTAACCTCAATAAACCTCATTTCGTGCTTACCTTGCTTTTGGTGTGTCTGGTCATTCTTCATCCAAGAGCTTACCAACAACCAACATTTCAGACTACTGACCCAACAGTAACTTTTAAAGTTATTTCTTATTATTTAATTATTTCAACAGAATATTTTCAATGGTCTTGTATTACAAGCAAATAAAAAGGGTTGAAATATTTCTGAAACTTAAGAAAATATAAAGAGTCAGAAAAGAGAATTTCAAGGTTTTTGTTGATATATTCCTGATGTATTCCCTATTTTAAAGAGCTGAATTGATGAACTTAAGTTTCCAAATTTCTACTCTTTCTCTATACACCCAATCACTTTCTTTTATTTCTAAGAAGGATTCAGAAACTGTTAAAATAAAATAACAACTTTGCAGGTAATAAATTGCCCAAAAACAACCACAGCTATTTTTGACTGTTAACAACCTTGTAGTCATTTTATTATGTTGTGGTAGCAGAAGTCCTGATTATCACAGAGGTAGTTAGTTACAGTGGTATTTGCTCACATATTTATAGATGCAATCTATTCAGTTTGGGAACCACAATAAGAGTAACCAACCCGAAAGAAAGAGGCCATCACAAAAACAGGCAAAGACCTCCAAACAGAAAATTAAATGGCTGTTATCAATTGCCTTTAGCAGCTCATTTGTCTAAATATCCACAAGCAGGCCTGAAATCACTGTTAGGGTCTGAGATTTGAGGAGGAAGTAGGGAAGATGACACGTTAACTATATCATTAGTATTTTCCAAGTGCACAGGTCTACGTGTTGCATCCTGGGATTATCTATACACAGGCTGGTAACAAGCATGCTAGTTCAGAGCAAGACTGCCTTTGAAATATCTTCCACTTTATTTTTCCCATAAATACATAATTACCTTTTACCTATAAATACAGGAAACTAAACCACCCTTTAACTTTCTCCCCTCATCTTGGCACCCCCACTTCCATTCTATGTTATCTTACTGGGTGTATACTTCCAGACCTCCTTCTATGGATTACACACATACACATATGTGTCCACTCCACTATTCTTTCCATATTTCCAGGCTATTCTATCTATATGCAGGTCACCTAAAGAAATAACAGCCTGAGGCAATTCAAATTGTATACCCAGCTACATGTCTTATTTTATCCAACTTTTATTTAAGTGAAACATAGCATGCAGTTCAATGAAGAAGAAAATAAGTTACAGAGAGATACTCTGTAGTTTGCGATGTGAAAGTGTGGGAAGAGGGCTACGCTTTATCTTCCCAATGATAAGTGAGGGTGGTTCAGGTGGAAAGGAGAGAGGTTGACATATATAATTCTTTACTCCTTCTCCTTTTTCTGTTTCCTTTCCCTATCTTTACAAAATTCTAGAGAAATCCCTGAGAAAGCCAAGCTACTACTTCAATTTGAAAGAAGCTATGGATAAAAATGCTTCCAACATAGATGGTAGATAGAAATGTTTTTTCTCCCATTGGCTATTTGGTATTATGATTATTATTTCAAACAGGAATTCTATTCTCCAGGGATGACAGCTGGCAATCCTTTCCAAATTTATTGGTAGAACAACAACTGTTAGTAAAATGCTTACACCCAAAGTAACATTATAAAACCACCAGTCCCTACATATATTTCCAAACACATAAAGCATTAGTTAGTGATTGAATTTCCCCTGGATGTTGTGGGCACAAGCTTCAGATAATAATACAGGAAGATACCAGATTTGAGCTAAGTTCGTAACACCTGCCTTAATCTCATGGACGCAGCAGTTCGAGAGGTGCATCTTCAGGGTTGAGCTTCACTTAGGGTCCTATGCATAGGCTACCTGAAGTGACAGTTGAGATCCTTGTAAAGTGGTCCTCTGATCCCTTTGGCTTTTTATGTTCATCTCTTCAGCACTGGCTGATTAAAGCTATTTTGTATTTTATTCAGAAAAAAGAAAAAGGATGAAGTCATTTCCAGAAGGCCCAGGTGCTCAAGGGCAGGGGAAGGTGCCTAAAACCACAGAGGGCTTGGCTGAGCTCTCTTCTGTAACAATTGGCCTAGAACAACACAGATGGGTTGTGTGCGAGGTGATAAAATGCTTGGGAAGGTGAAATGACTCCTGAGGAGAGGAGCCGGCAATAGCAAATAAGGCATTAAGTTGGCAAACGAAGTGAAAATTTCAAACTCTAATTGGAGCCACTGAGTATATACAACTCCCAAATGTCCAACAATTTTAGATGAGTTAAATGATTTTAATAGTTTACAAAAAGAGGCAAATGTACTTACATGGATCAGTACTTAAATAATTTTGTTTTATTCTTTTTAGTTTATTAAAAGTAATTTTATCTGTGACCCCTTAATTTGCATAAAACAAGAACAAAAGGCATCACCACACTAAGAGAAACACCAAGCAACTGTGATTTATACACAACTGTGATGCAATATATTTTAAATTAAATTTTATTTGGAGGTAATGGTAGATTCAAATGCAGTTGAAAGAAATAATCTGGAGAAATCCTGCGTACCTCTTACCAGTGTCCCCCATAACATTTTACAAAATTATAGTACAATGTCACAACCAAAATATTGACATTGATGTAATCAATATACAGAACAATTCCAGCACCACAGGGATCCCAGTTCATATGATGCATTTTGCATCCTTAGATCAACAGATCTATAAGTATTAGCTGAACATATTAAATGAAAATCATGGTGCTAGGACCCATAGAGAATACCTTTGCTATTTTTAAGGAATTAAAAAGACTGTCGGGTAGAATGTACATAAATCTGCAAAAAGTTAATAACATCTGGCATGGAGAGGTATGGTAAGAATTAATATTTATTTAGTACCTTTTAGGCATTGAACATTCTTATAATTTAATCTTTATAATTTCTTAAGATAGGTGTAATTATTATTCCTATTTTACAAATGAGCGAAATAACGTTCTCCAGTTAATAAAACATGCAGCTACAATTTAAACCTGCCTAGACAATATGTGTCAGATAAGGTTAATGTGACTGAGATTCCTGAGGGACCCTTAAGATGAATACCCAGAAAATGGGAAATTCGGATTCCACTCAAAGTGTAAGTAGAACCTAGTTAGGTAAAAAGGACAGAGATCATGTGCTCAACTGAAGGAAAAAGAGAAATGAAAAAAAAATCATCAAGTGATAGTGATTTAATAAGGTTGTCTAGGGGGTTTGTGCAGACTGGTAGAGTGGGGAGAGAAGAAAATAAGGTAACTAATTATATTGATTCTATGAGGCTAAATTAGAGGAGCCATTATATTAAATGATGGTGATATAATAAACAAAATGATTAAAATAATAACAGCTATTTACATTGTGGCAAACCATGTTCTTGGTCTTTCACATGTATTATCTCACTAACAATGCATCATAAACTTTCTTTATAGGCTCCCTAAAACATGTTTACTGCCAAAAAATACTGTTGTTACAATTTGTAAACTATGTATATTGGTTCAACTGAAATAGGAAAATACTGAGTGAAGCACAAGAAAAAACAGTCAACTCTCAGTGTCTTAGTCCATTTGAGCTGCTATAAGAAAATACCTTAAACTGGGTGGCTTATAAACACCACAAATTTTTTCTTATAGTTCTGGAAACTGAAAGTCTGAGATCAGAGTGTCAGCACAGTCAGGTTTTGCTGGGGGCCCACTTCCTGGTTCATAGATGGCTGTCTTCTCTCTGTGTCATCACATGGCACAAGCAATAAGGGAGCACTCTGTGACCTCTTTTATAAGGGTATTAATTACTTCAGGGAGGCTTCATCCTCATGACCTAATCACCTTGCAAAGGCCCCACCTCCAAATGCCATCACACTGGGATCATATTTCAACATATGAATTCTGGGAGGACATAAACATTGTCTACAGCACTCAGTTATTCAAGATCTGATTTTTCAGATTTTGGGTATTCTTGGTCCCAAGTTTCAGCTCTCTACCTCCTATCTAGTTCACTCATCATCTGAACTCTTTCCAAAGGCGTGGAAATTTTGAGATGGGGCCTAAGAGGCAATCATTATGTAAATATGCTTATGGTCCTTGTGAGGATTAACATGTAGGCATTTTATTTTTTATTTGATCCCTCTGTACCATTATATTTCTTGTAAGCAATCTAGCAATTTTTGGTTTAGCAAAGCCATGTTTTTTCTAATAATAGACACTTTGATGCAATTTCTTGACGTTACAAATGTTGTCAAAGGAAGGTTTTTAGACCACTAAGTCATACTTACAACCTGACAGCTGACAATTTTAAGACTTCATAGATTTTAATACACACCTGAATTTAAGAAAGGTTTAAGTGTAGGGAAAAAAATTTATCATGGAGTCAATAAAAGTAAATAATAATGGATAATAATTATTAAGTTCCTATAAGCCTTTTAAGTCAGGGACTAAACTAAGGAGATTATACACACTATCTCAATTAATTGTACACACCAGATACCTTGGTTTTATATTCATTTTGTCTTTCAACTAATTCTTGAAGTTTAGGAATAAATCCTCCCCCAAAACACAGAAATGGTCTTGGTATACACTTTCCTGAATGCATGACCTGTCCTTTCACCTCCTTCTCCCCAGGCATTTCATCCTCTGTACATAAATCATTTCCCCTAAAATTCACATTCACGCATCTCTCCTTGGACTAACGTTTTAAGCTAGTTTCTAAAAGTTCAATTCCCTGGACTACTGCTTCTGTTCTGGTGTATCTTTAAAGCTGCTCATCCATTCTAAACTTTGCTCTGTTCATGGAATATAGCCGTAGGGGCAAGCAGTGCTATTTTCCTGAGTCAAACTCTACCCTTCAACAAAAGTCAACAGGTACCTACAGACACCTCAGGACACATTTTAGCAGCTAAATTTGCTCCCTACCACCTTATAGGTAGCTGTAATTCCAATTTTTAAACCATGCTTTTCATAGGAAAATATTGTTAAAAAAGAAGAACAGAAGTTAGAAAATAAAAATAGTGAACAGCTTTCTTCAATGGCCCAAGACAGGAGCAAGGTGGTGTGTTTGGGGAGTTGTCAGAAGAAATCTCCTGGGACAAAAAAAAAAAAAAAAATTGTTTGCCCCAGACAAAAGAAAACACCTGAGAGCATTTGGTTAGAGAATACAAATAACCATTACTAATGCTCACCAGGGCCCCTTTCTTTCATGGGAGGGTTGTCAAGTGAAATACAAGATGTTCAGTTAAATTTAAATTTCAGGTAAACAATGTACAATTGTTAGTATATGTGAATTGTTATTTACCTGAAAATCAAATTCAACTTGATGATCTGTATATTTATTTGCTAAATCTGGCAACCCTATCCTGGGCACAAGAATGATATACTCTCCAGCCCTAGAAATCAACAGGGCAGGTAACCAATTTGGGCCAGTAAAATGTGAGTAGAAGTAGCGTGCCAACTCAAGACTGAGGTTATGAATAGCCCCTACACAATTTTCCAGTCTCTCTTTTCCTCTTCCATGGCAAACATGAAGGTTTCATATCATATCTCATTCTGGGTAATACATGAAGCAATCATATTCACTGAATGTTGTCCTCTCTTTGCATGTCTTAAAAAGATATCCTCAAAGAATTGAAAAATGCTCAACTTACCTGATTTTTGCCTTATATTGTCAAACTTATCTATAATACCTTGAATTTTCTTCTCTGAATCCCCACTACAGGCTCTGACTCACTGGTCCAATGTTGATCTCTCATTATAGACCACCACAGATTTCCCATCTCCAAACCGGGGACCCAGGGAAAGAGTTATGCATTAAAATCAATGGATCCAATGTACCACAACCATCAAATCCACAGAAACGCCCCTCCTCAGACTGATGTAAGCTAACTTCCTTATCTGTTTATCAAGTATGTTCAATATCAATCCTTCAAAAGAAAGCAATATTTTAGTTATAGGACCAAAATAATACCAAATAAGTAAAACAAAAAAGTGAGCCATACTAAAAGTGAGCCATACTTGGCATGGAATGTATCAAATATTTTGTTGTTGTTGATTAAATACCTGACTGAATGAATGAATCTATCAACAATGAACGAATGAAATAAAAAAGGCACACTTCCTAGAATGAACCTTTTCAGGCCTGATTTCTTATGTTCATTACAAGAAAAAATGTTAAACTAATCCTATATAATCAACCTTCATTCACCTGCTATAGAGCAAGGGCTCGGATTGTGGAATAATAATAAAAAAAATTTAGTAACTTGAAATAACTCCATAGCCTAAGCTTCCCCCTGGTGAAATGAATAGAAATACTGTGAGCTTTGGAGATCACAGCCAAGAAGCAGCTTGTTTTATAGTTAGAATTGCATCAGTTTTGAGGGACAATGTTTTCTTTTGTACTCAGTATCAGGACATGTCAGGACTTGAAGCACCACCCATTCTTCTTCAGGGTTTTTACCTAAACTAAGAATTTTCTTTTCCTTCCAGAAAGTCAATCAAATAATAAGTTTCTTGAACATATCTAGAACTGTGATTGGTGATGTCCGGGGTCAGGGGTCAGGAAGGGAGGAGCAGCTTTGGTAGAAAATGACTGTGTTTAACGAGTTTGCTTTCTAATCGGAGAGCAAGACTTATGCACAGGTGTACATAAGACAGTGTTGAATCAATAAATTTGTAGAAAATATTGAAATGTGATCCCCTCCCTAATTGTAAGATTTTAAATATCTTCATATTGACCACAGTCATAGATCATTATTATATTATGAAAATATGATGGGTTTTTGGAAGATCAAAATTTCTTATAAAGGCCTATAATTTTATTTGATGTTGTTAGGTCCATAACTCTACCTAGTAAAGTTAATCTCCAGTGCTGTAAAGCAAATGTTCCATGAGAGTTGAAGAGAGGCACCAGGAATACATCTGGCATTGACCCCCAGTATAAAGCAGAGGTCCCCTGCCTAGGATTGCAATTAGGATTATCTTTGCCCTTGGCCCTTATCTCTCACCACAGACTCTTCTTCAATGGGAAACTCAGCTATCTGGAGGACTACAGCAGGCTAAGTCATTACTTGAAATTTGTTGTGCATCCCTAGGTAATTCCCTGATTAGACAATTGGTCAAGTGCCAGCTAGTTCTGACCTGAGTTTGCTTGAGGGTTTATTCTTTCCTCATAATCCTTCAGGGTATTATTTGAGATCAGCTTGGTAGGTTAGATTTGCTAATGATTCTCAGGTTTAGATACAGAGACTGGAGGCAGATATTCCTAAAGTATGTTTTAGAGTTCTTCTCTGATCCAAGCAACTTTGGTGCACCCAATAAATAACAGTATGGATATGGGTGGAAAGGGATCCAATATTTGTTAATTCATTTGTAAGGCATTTTACAATACAACACCTCACCTAATTCCTACAATATTTTTATGAGGTCGTTTCCTCTATCCTACTAGTGAGGGAACTGAGGTTTAGAGTATTCATGAACCTTGTTCCAAATCATATAGCTAGTAAGGGACAGAGTTTGATACTGATCTAAGTTTAAGTGTTAAGAGCACAGGCTCTAAACCAAACTGTTTGACTTCAAATTTAGGTTCCACGACTTAGTAGCTTTCGATTTGTTCCTCATCACCCATTCCTTCTAGCTACACTGGCTTCTTTGCCGCTTATGACTTCTGTCTTATCCCTTTGCACTTTCTGGTCTCTCCTTCTAAAACAAGCTCTCTGCAGATATCCTCATGATTTACTCTCTTACCACATTTATGTCTGCTCAAATGTCAGCTTCATTTTATTGATCAATAAATATCTTATGGAACAGTACTAGGAGGTGAGCATGGTTCTAGGAACTTCAGATAAATCAGGGAACAAAACAAAAAAATGTTCATGCCCTGATAAAGATTATATTCTACGAGTGAGGGGGAAACAATGGTTGATTAAAAAATAAATCAATTATATTAGATTAGAAGATGATAGTGCTATGAGAAAAAGAGAAAAGGAAGACCATGGCAGCTCAGAAGATTCAGTATTAAATCAGACCATAAGGATGGGACTCATGGCAATGTTAACAGAGATTGGATATAGGGTGTGAGCGAAAGTATAGTAGGAATGAAAACTTCAAAGGTTTTGGTCAAACTAATGGAATTATGAAACTTTCAACAGTTTGTCTTGGTTCCTACAGTTTTTTCAAGCCCCTAGACCTCTCCGGCCAGGCCACTGAGCCTCTAGACTTTCCTGGATAGGAATTCAGATATTCTTGGAACTAAGGTCACAAAGTCTTAAATCATTTGTAACAGAAATTAGCTCATGTATAGTTTGATTCCCTCCCACTCAGAAAAATTAGGGGAGCAATGAAAAAGATCTTGCTTTAGTAAGTTGCAAATATTCAAAAACTAACCACCATCCAGAAGTTAAGATATTGTTGCCTATAATAAGCAATAAGCATCCTTCTCCACAATATGTACATTTAATGTGCGCTGTCTACTGCTATGAGGATCTCATTTTAAATGTATGTGCACTTATGTGTAAAGAAAGAACAAGCAAGCAAAAATTAAATAGGCTGTGACATTAAAGATACTTCTAAAGTCACAAATTGTGAAGATTCAAGTACAGTCATTCTTGCTAAAATGAGTTAATGCCTTTGTATTAATTTGTCCCCAAATGAACATGAAGACCTAATATTCAGTATCTGCAACCAATTTGAGCTAAAGCAAAAATTTTGAATGTTTAATCCAGTATACCTATATTATTTTAAGTTCTGCTTGAAGTGTTTCATTCCTCTGTGATACAGACAGGGATACCATGAAGAGAATTATAAAGCGGGGGAATGTGTGAAAATTAGTTACCAGAGTTAGCTTATCTTTCATATTACCTGTAGTTAGTTCCTTATAAATGAATTTCTGGTGTGAATTGTTCTTCAGTAACTATATCACAATAGAAACAGCAAAGGACTCACCATTTCCCCATTTAAAATATTAATTAATGCCTGTACCACTACTCTGGATTAGTATAATGTAAATTCTGTCTTATAATATCCTTCCCATGTGTGCTAATAATTTCATCATTTTTATTCCTCTAATTGAAAATGCCATATATATTATCAGTCTTGCCCACAATCAGATGTGACAATAGCGGGGATCCTGTTTCCCTCTGCCCTCTTCAGTTCCCCACTTCCCTTTCTAGAACCCTTTCTCCAGCTCAATCAACCAGTCTAAAAATCAGTATCTCCAGCCTGAGCAAGAGCAAGACCCCGTCTCTACTAAAAACAGAAAGAAATTATCTGGCCAACTAAAAATATATATAGAAAAAATTAGCCGGGCATGGTGGCGCATGCCTGTAGTCCCAGCTACTCGGGAGGCTGAGGCAGTAGGATCGCTTAAGCCCAGGAGTTTGAGGTTGCTGTGAGCTAGGCTGACGCCACGGCACTCACTCTAGCCTGGGCAA
>CM052437.1:36079985-36134775 GCA_028533085.1 Varecia variegata
TAAAAAATAAAAAAATAAAATAAAATAAAAATCAGTTATCTATTCAGGTACTTTTTCTACATGATGCCAAATATTGTAATATTATTTTTCATTGATTTCTCAGTTATTCAGTAATTTATAGGACACTGAGTTTATCAAACATTTAAGCTTTGTCTATATCATTCCAAAGAACAGAAAGAATGGAATTTTTTCATAAATTAATCAGATATTTAGGCAAATTATATGAAGTACTGCCTGAAAGCTCCTATAGGTATTTTTCTTTCCAGAGATTTACTTTGGACAGACGTCTGTCTCTGCCACACTAAAGCTGGCAATTTTTTGTTGATGTTGTTCCTACAAGTTTCCAAAGGAAGTTTCTGGAAATATTTTGTAGAGATAATATCTCCTCTCATTGTGTTAATATAACATTTTGTCCACATATCTACTATAGCCTAGCCGATACAATTTAACCTCCTTGGAGTTGAGTCAGGACTGAATATTTTATACTGAAATCACCAGTGACTCTGGAAGTGCATGTCACGTAGTAGGAATGCAAAAAAATGGCTGTTAAAATAAGTCAATATCCTTAAGAACTCTATCCAAATATTTCATAAGTTTCACAGTGATCTCCATCTCTGGAAAGACAAAATCAATGCAGTGCTCATACAAGGAAATCAAGATTAAATGGTGAGAGAAGACTGGTCCCCGGTCAGCTCTTTGACTGGGACCCTGATTCTCTGTCTTGGAAGACCACTATATTTTCTCAGTTTTAAAGTGCAAAATCTTTATTTCAGACTTAGCCGTATATTTCAACTTGTATTTTTATTCAGATTTCAGGGAAAATGCTAACAAATGATTTTGAATAAGTGTGTGATATTTGGTGGAGGTTTAGGAAAGACATAAAGTAAGGGTATTACATAGTGGTATCAAGTAACAGAAGAAGCAATACATGATCTTGGCAAGGAACCCTTACAAAAATTGTGCCATCACAAAGCAGGCTTTCAACGGCCCTCCATGGTCCCTAGGACCACTTTCCTCTCTCAAATCTCAGTTCTTCAGCTTTTCAGGGCTCTACAATGTATTCCCAAGATTCTCAAGGATCTGAAACTATAGTTTTCCCCCCAAACTTTTCGTGATCCTTCAAAGCAGACAACCTCAGATTTGACCGAATGCCAGATCCTATTGTCTTTCTTGGTATACTAAAATATTTTTCTTTAATTTTTTAAAAAAGAGTAAAGCTTAGAAACTAAGGGAAAAGAGCAAACAGTAAACAAATGCATGTTATTTCCTCCCACTTCAGATTTATCAGTGATTGGATCTGAAAATCATTTATCATAATTTTTGGAAAGAAAATATGCAAAGTCAAATTTATGTTTGGGAGGCTGCTTTTAATATGTAGAAACTATATAAGGAGGCAAAATGCGAGAAAGAAATTTTTATTAAGTCATCCTAGTTGATCAATAATTGTTCAGCATAAATAAATGAATAATTAAATAAGCTTACATATGGCCACTTCCCTCCTTTTGAGCCTGAAATATTAGCCATTTTTCACAGAGCTGTAGTCAACAATGTGCAAGTCACGCCAGCAGCATACATCTGGCCCTGGGCATTTATTTTCAGGGTCTAATCAGTCAGATTCTCACACATTCCTCAAAGGCTGTGGGTAACACGGAGACTTGGAAAGTCGATAAGAAAGATAAGCTATGTGCATGTTTGTTTATTTTAATTGGCATGGTATGGTCAATCTTCAAATAAACTCACCCATAATTTTAGTTCAATGCTTTTTTTCATACCTCTTGCTAACAAAAATCTGCATGTTTTCCTTAGTTCTACAAACAAAATCACTTATAATTAAAAGCTTTTTAGTATACCTCCTTCTACCATGCTGTTACATAGTTTTCCTTAGTATAATTAAAATCTGATTCCTTTTAGGAATTTAGAGTTACCTTGACAAATTTACTACTTCTGTGTCCATTCTGTTTTCCAAGGTGAAATAATATTGGAAAGAATTTTTCCAAAATCCCATCCTCCAAGAAGAGAGGAAAACTTGTGTATGTGATTATTGGAGATGGAAGAAAACTCCTTCTGGGTCTGCCTCCCTGAAGCACTCAGTTCACCGAGCTCCTTCTCTAATGGACACCTCCTTGAGTGGGAGCTCAATCTTCTCTACATACCCCTGTGTAGACATGTGGCCCCAAAGCAAGAGCGAGGGAGCAGAATTAGGCAGTATAGTGTAGACACACAGATAAGCCACATTATCCAATGTAGCTTTTTATTTTTTTAATTGAAGCTAATATTTTGACCTGCCTTTACATGAAACTTGTGTCTGGTTCTCAATTGATTTGGAACTCAGAGGGCTAGAAAATAATATTTGTGATTATTACCCACAAACCACAATAGAAACTGGAAAAAGTAATCTCATTGGCCTGTAACTTCAAAATCTCAGAATAAAATTATATGTGTATCACCATTTCAGAGAACAGGCATCACATGTTTTTATGAATTTGGATAGGACTGTGCTGTTCAATATGGTAGCCACTAGCTACACGCAACTGAGCATTTAAAACGTGCATGAAATGAATTGAAAGGTGCTGTAAGTGTAACATACACAGCAGATTACAAAAACTTAGCTAAGAAAAAGTAACTATCTCAATAATTTTTATATTGAGTACATGCTGAAATGGCAATATTTTACAGATATTAGATTAAATTAAATGCATTATTAAAATTAATTTTACCTATTTCTTTTTACTTTTTAATGTGCCCACTAGAAAATTCAGAATTCCACATGTAGCTTATATTTTATTTCTACTGAACAGCCCTGGGTTAAAACAATGAAGAAAGTGCTATTCTTTTCCAAACTGACAATAATGTCAACACCTGAGAGGTCTTGGACAAATGTAAATAAAATTAAAAGGACAAAACAATGGTAATCAATGGCACCATTATGCTCTGCCTACAACTGAGTCCTATGTTGAAGTTTCTGCTTGGGGTTATTACTCTGTTTGCACTGTTTTCTTTGTGATTATACATAGTGCTTCCACTAAAAGACCAGTCTCAAAACAGAAATCTATGTCCTTCTTTTTGTTGTTGTTGTTGAGGCTCAAGTAATTAAACCCATATGAGGTTATTTACTGTAAAAATAAAGTAAATGAAAATAAGTTTCTCTGGTGTAAGAGGCAAATAGACCAATTTCTCCAATTCTTTTTTCAGAGTGTTTCCTTGGAAACACAGCAAATTTGAGTCCTTATGATAACCTTTGAAATAAAGATAAATTATCTAGGGATTAAGTCTAGTCTCCAATTTTTATAATGTGGAAATATCTCTAAAGTTGTGAGCCAGTAACCTCTAGATATGTAAAAACCTACCCTCCTGAACTACCTCCAGGGTTCTGTATGAGATGTACAGGAGATAGTCAGGAGGTACAGCTCTTTGTTCTTGAGGGAATAAACAAATCCCTTTCTCTTTCTTCTTTGCTATATAAAATATGTGATATTTTGTCCTAACTTCATAGTCACTGTTGTGCTCTCTTATATGCACATAAATCTGTTAAGGCTTCCTCAGTAATATATTGTGTTCCTGCTCTCTCTTTTATATTGGTATGAAGGGATATTTTTGTTGCCAGGATTGTTTTATTTCCTAACATTATTTAACCTATGATCTGAGTCAGAGGACACACAAATCCCTGCTAAATATAAATCCCAAGCCAGCACTAAGGAATTATGGTATAATGAGTCAAAGCTAAAGTGGTCACTTGTTGAAATGATGAAAGAGTGACCAGAAGCTGAGTCAATCACCATGGCTGCTGGCGATACAATATAGACAGACCTGGGCCAGGACACATTCAGTAGTAAACAGTTGAAGCTGGAAAGCATTCAGGATTTCATTGAAGTTAGTCATTTATTTTACAGATAAGAGAATTTATTCAGAGAAAGCTGAAAGCTGAAGTTACCTACGTAAGAACATATTCCATGTAAAGTAGCAAAATTGGAATTAGAATCCAGGGGTCAAAGTATGTATAAAGTGCAATAGTGATTTTTTTTTTCTTTGGTCCAGTCCTATTTTGCTCTAACTTATTTCATCTCTCTCATGATAATTAATAAATTAAAACTTGGGCTTTGCCCCAATACTGATGCTTAATAAAGATGGGACATGAAGTAAAAATAAGTGTTGTTACGCAGGGATAGTCAGCAATCACCACTAGGCTTCACAAAGAACATTTTCATCTGACATTCACATTGTATTAACACTCTTCCAGAATAACATTCCTAAATTCCTTTTGTGCTCTTTCTACATTGATAGGTTATTCTTTTTAATTAGCTTCCTTTATGACAACCTTTAAAGATACTATCACCGGATGAATAAGAATCCACAATTATTTTGTCTTCTTCTGGGTTTTCTGTCTCATTATTTAAGTATCTTTGGCTTCACTCTTTTCCCTGCTCCTCTTAACTGCTTCATCTCAACAAAACTTTTGGCTAAAGACAAGGAAAAAGCTTCCTCAGTAAAATTTCTTAAAGAACTGAGATATAAAGTTGACCATTCCCCGTATTCCAATCTTCTAAGATTGTAATCTATTCAAAGGAAATGTTCAAAGCATCATAATCAAGTGGCTTAAACTGAAAATCACATTACATTTAAACACAAAGAACATTATTTTCAGAGATAGTTTTATAAATATTCTCAAGTGATCCTTAATGAAAATATACCAAGTAGGATATGTTTATTCAGAAACATGGGATCCTCCAGCTCAAAGAAACTGGCTGACATTTTTTGGTATTCAAAATATATGATTCTTAGGCCACTAACTTCATTGGAATTCACCACAAAATGAGTGGAAATAATTTTTTAAAAAGGAAAGGGAATATATTTTCAATGTATTTGGAGACTACAAATAAAAAAAAATCCAACAGCTGTATAGATATATTTCTCCCAGGACACAATCTCTACTTCTCTGAAAGTATTAAAGAAAGATATCTACTCTGCAAACTAAAATTTCTTTACTGTGTAATAAGCCAGGCGGCCTTATATTTGGACAGTTTTAAATATATGTAATTTCATCAGTATAAGCCTCTCCATTCATGGTATAAAAAAGGACATAAAAGAATTGATGTCCATATGCAAATGTTACTACCTTCTTATTTGACTTTTGTAGCAAGAACCCATTTCACACAACCTCAATCTTAATGGCTCATTCAGAAATACAGGCAAACATCTGTTTAAGAAAGTTATTAAGATATGGAATTTTCTTGTTATTTATTAATACATATCTTGACTGATTTAGAAATACTTTGTACTTATCTCAGAGTAATAGATTCATTTAAGACTGGGCCATATTCCTACCATGACTTCATTTCTGTAGGAGTACCTTTAATCCAATGAAGCATCAAAAATTCCCTGCCATAGAAATGAATTTAATATGGTCCTGAAATCACTGTCCCCTGATATCATACTTGGTTTTTCCCACCTCTGTCATCTCAGGCCACTATCTTGTTATCAATCTATTTATTGTCTCTGCCAAGAGAATCCTGTCATACCCCATTGTCAGAACCTGGCCCTCAGGGCAGGTAGTGAGCATTTTCATTATTTTAATGACTTAAAGAAAGTTTCAAATTTCATTTATATTATCGTAGACTAAGTAAAATGTTCATATTTAAAATAACGATATTTTTCAGAGTAAAACTTCAACTTTTTCCTCATTCCATGTTTTTGCTTGCTTTTTGTTACAATAATAATTCACTGTCCTAAATGCTTCTGTAGATGCTGTTGGACACACAGAAGAAAAGAAATCTACCATGCTGTAATAGTTAGTTTTATGTGTCAACTTAACTGGGCCACAGGGTATTAGGATATCTGGTTAAACATTATTCTGAATGTATCTGTGAGTTTGTTTCTGGATGAGATTAGCATTTGAATTAGTAGGCTGAGTAAAGCAGATTGCTCTCCCTAACGGGAGTGGGCATCATGCAACCCATTAAGGGCCTACATAGAACAAAAAGGCAGAGGGAGGGAGAATTCATTCTCTCTGCCTGACTGCTTGAGCTAGACATCAGTGCTTTCCTGCCTTTGGATTCAGACTTATGCCATCAGCACTCCTGGTCCTCAGGCCTTCAGATTCTGATTGGAACTAAACTATTGGTTCTCCTGGGTCTCCAGCTTCCTCGTTGCAGACAGTGGGACTTCGCAGCCTCCATAATCATGTGAGTCAATCTCTTCTAGTATATCCTATTGGTTCTATTTCTCTGGAGAACCCTGATTAATGTTATTACCAATTTTGGTACCAAAAAGAGGGGTGAAGCTGTAACAAATACCTGAATATGTGAAGTAGCTTTGGAACCAGGTAATGGGTAGATGCTGAAAGAGTTTTGAAAGGAATGCTAGAAATATAGATACTAAAAGTGATTCTGGTGAGGTCTCATACAGAAATGAGGAATATGGTACTAGAAACTGGAGGAAAGGCAATCCTTATTATGAAGTGGCAAAGAATTTAGCTGAATTGTGCTCATATTTTAGTGTTTTGTGGCAGGTAACATTTGCAAGTGATGATACTGGATATTCACAGAGGCGATTACTAATGGATGTATTGAAGGTGCAACTTGGTTCCTCCTGACTGCTCATAGTGAAATGCAAAAAGAGAAAAATGAATTGAAGAAGGAAATGTTAAGCAAAAAGGAATCAAAACTTAAAGATTTAAAAAATTCTCAGCATTTCTATATTGCAGAGAATACAAAGGCTGAACAAGCGTTTGATAAGGAGATTAGTATGGGTGTGAACCATGGACCTAACAAATCACCTCTGCAAAAACATTGCCAGTTTGAACTGAAGGAGATGGAGATGGGACAAAAATGAAAGAATGCTGCCAAATATCTTAGGTTGTACAGGACAGGACATTATAAATAGCTGATTGCAAATGTGTTATTCCTTAAGAAAAGAAAATAATGACACTGAAAGTAATTCAGAGACCATCAAAACTGCTACTCCCACCCAGGGCCCAGAGGCAGGGTTGGTTCTTCCTTGGTTTCAAAGGGTATGGCTGCCTGTATGGTTTTGGCAGGCCGGCACACCCCACTCAGAGCCTCAGGGGAAAGGGCGGCTCTCTCTGAGAGCCAAGTAGTAGGTGGTGCCCTGCCAAGTTGAAGGGGAAAGGTCACCCCCCAGACCTACTGGGATTTGCATAGAATTTTACTGACATTAACTGAGATAGAAAACACAAGGAACAGAATGAGTTTGAGATAGAGGAGGGGACAATGTGAACTTCGACAGTCATTTAAAACATCCTAATAGAGATTTTGCCCAGACAATTGGGTATTGGCTCAGAGAAAAGATCTTGGCTAAAAATTAATTGATTAATTATTATTTAGATTGTAATACACTTACCATAATTGTAATTGTACTAAGAAGAGAGAATAGAGTAAGAAGTAAAGAGTGACTATAATGAAACTCTGAGAAACTCTTGAATAAGGACAAGCAGAAGAAACTTCAGAGACAGAATAGGAAATCAAGTAGACAATGTGTCACAGCAGGCAAGGAAGACAGTGTTTTCAAGCAGGAAATTGCCAAAAGTGTTAAAAGTTTCTGAGAATCAACTAAGATGAACATGGAAAAATGTTCCCTGTGCTTAGTGAGGTGGAAGTTATCAGTCAACTTAGTAATAGTCATGTTGGTGATGTAATGGAAATGGAATTGAAGCCATGTTATTAGGAGTGAGGACGAAGAGGAAGTGAGGGAGTTGGCACCCTGAATTAAGGCATACATTTACAGGATTTTGTCATTACAGATAATAAGAAAGTTAAGCGGTGGGGAAAATGGGATCTGGAATCAAGAGGAGAAGAATTGTTATTACCATTAAAGTTATTGCTACTTTGGGGAAATTCTGATTAATTTTAATAGAGAAGAGATTTTTATCATGTTTATATACTGAAAAAGAAGACACATTTCAAAAAGGGGATGTTGATTTAGGAAATAAAAATTTTACTTTATAGAATTGAATCTCAATCCTGGCATCTCAGAATAATTAGGTGGGGGGAGGCACCTTTGAAAATTTTCAATATCTTGGCACCACCTTGAGACTTCCTGATTGCATTGGTCTGAGGTAGTACCAGGGCATCTGTATTTTTTTAAAGCTCCCTAACTGATTCTAATGTGTAGCCATGATTAACAAACATAGCACTGAAGTAGCACTGTCCAGTAGAATTTTCTGACATATGATGAAGGAAATGTACTATATCTGTGCTGTACAATACAGTGACTACTAGCTTCATGTGGCTATTGGTATTTGATTCTGTGGCTAGAGCACATTAAAACTAAAATTTCAATTTAATTCAAGTTTAATTAATATTTAAATTTAAATTGTTACATATATGATCCAGTGCTAATTTCCTACAGTAAAGATAGGCCAATTGTCTGTACCAAATAGAGAGATTGTCCTTAGATAAGACACATGACGGTAAGACCAGAATTTTGACTAAATCCAAGCAGCTAGTTGCATCTTATGATAATATTCATCCTTTGGAAATAAGAAAAACAAAAATATTTTCTGAATGCTTCCCCCTCAATCAGAAAGTGCACACACTTTCTGCTTAAAAAGCAAACAATTGGAATTAAGGAATGACAGCCTTGTCTGGAGATGCTTCTGTCCTAAGTTTAGTGTCCCCCTCAATTAATGTGTAAGTTCTTAATAGGAATTCTCTACTTGGAAGAATGCAGATGTATTAAATATTTAAGGGCCCATAGCCTGACCCTAAACTAAACTGCCACCTAAGGTGCAACTTTCATGAAGCAAAAATGGAAACCCAAAAAATGTCCCTATAAAAAATCTTACTAATATTCTTCTTTCTCTCAAAGAAATATGAAATTCCTGTCTTACTCTCTCAGCTTTCACTTTGCTGTCTCATATAGTGATTTTGTACAACTCCTTAAATGCTCAATGTATTACTTAGATACATTTCCTGATCTGGAGTTATACACAGAGGGCCATTTAGCTGGAGTGGTTAATTGCCTGTGTGGCTTGGTTCTATGGGTATTGGAAAGGACATACTATACTTATTAAACAGTATAGCATAGTGATTAAGAGTGTAGACTTTGGATCTAATGTTCAAAAGCTCAAGACCCATTGCTTCATTTTACTGACTATATGACTTTGGGAAAATTATTTAATATTTTTGGGCCTCTATCCTTTTTTATAAAATTAGAAAAAATATAGTAACAATCTCACAGGTTGTTTTGAGAATTTAATACATGTATGATGCTTTAACTGTGGCAAGTATATAGCAAGTATTTATTAAAGGATTCTATTTATCCTGAGAAATATTTACTACTCACCAACATTTCTTGAAAATCCATCATGAAAATCTACTTTGAATTAAAGTGGTAATTACTGATGAATACCATCTCTACCACAAACCTAACAATTTAAATTATTATATTATGTCTTTTCATGTGAACAAGAGTTTGTAACAAAAACTTATTGCACACTGTTATAAATATTGAAGTAGATGTGGTCTGTGCATTCCAGAATATATAGAGGGAAATAATATACTCTAGACAAATTTAAAAACACTCTTCCTTCAAGGCCCCATTCAAATTGTATCCCCTTTATGAGGTTGTTCTCTTCTGAATGGGTAGAGGTAGCTCAGAGGCATAAATTCTGTACTTTTTAGCCCACAGGAAGGAAGACAAGAAGTGGAATGCAAGGTTGTGAACCAAAAATCTCATGTTACTTTTTCTTGTGTCCAAGTGGCCAGAACTTAGTCACATGCCCTTATGTAGGTGTCCATGAGCTCAGCCAAAATTCGGAGAGTTCAATAACTAAAACACAGAAACAGAGAATGGATCTAAAGAGACAGTGGCACACAACAGCATTACCAATACATAATAATTCTCATTTTCTGTGGTATGAGTGTAGGTGGAATGAAAATGATGGAGAGAGAAAAGTTAGAAATCAAAAGAAGGGATAGAGAAAGGAAGAAAGACAGGAGGGAAAAAAGGAAATAGTATCATTAAATAATGGTATGTTTGTCAAATATCACCCCAAAATTCTTCTCTTTATAACAACTCAGAGTAAAGACATAAATTATGGATTAAATTATAAAAAATAAAAACAACAATAACAACAACAAAAATCCACACAAGAAGTAGAACTTGGTCTGGGATTTGATGCCTAGATAAGAGTTGGAAAATTAAAGGGACATGTGAAGTGTTTTCTAAGAGAAAGTGAACAACAATGAAAAAACAATGAAGAACTATGGAGGGCTGTTAGGATGACAGGAACATCAGTGTGGCTGTATTGGAGGAGGGATATCTCATGTAATGCAGGGGAGTTTAGACTTTATATGGAATGAATCACAAATGAATGAGAAACTGTTCTGTTCTTAAGGAAGAGAGTAATATAATAAAAGCATTCTCTAGGAAGAACCTAAGTCGGGCAAATGCAGGATTCGTTTGGAGAGGACAAGAATAGAATCAGAAAGTAAGATGAGGAGACTTATGATGGGCACTGTAGATAAGGCAGGAAGAGAGATGGAGAAGAAGGGATCATACAAGGGATCCTTCTAAGGAGGAATTGGCAATTTCTGATAGGCTGCAGCCCTTGGGCACTAGATATTTTGAAATCAAAGACCTGTGGGGCACATGAAGGAATCAGATCTAAGGAGGAGTGGACAGAAACTCACAGTCTTAGGAGCCCGTGAGTGCCAAAAAATGTTTCTTTTACTGAAATTTTGCTGATGGACATTGTAATCAGTATCTCTTACTTCAATGGCACTTCCTCCTAACTTAGGAATATTAATAAGACTGAGTCTGGGAACCATTGCCATTTTATTAAAGAAGTAGCTCAAGTAATAAAAATAGCTTCTTCATTGAAAATCAGGATTTCGTCAGCCCCCAAACAGTGAGAATAAAACTTTGTTTTTCCTTTAAAAGAAGCAGTCAAACATTTCAAATTCTAAAGAAATTAAAACATAAACTTAACCTCTTAAATCACTCAGTAAGAATATTTCAACATCATGAACTGAGTAGCAACTAAAATTTAAAATAAAACATCTTGCATTAATTTATTTGCAACAAAATATTATTTCTTCTGTTTAAGAATAAAGCATTATAAATATATTCTGAATATTAAGTAAAGTATCTCTGCCATAATAATGCATTAATGAATTAAAAGTTAGTAATCATATTTTTGAAAAAATATACAATTACAGCATCTTTACTCTTTGAAGCTTTAGACACTTCACCACCTGTAGAATTAAGAGTTAATTAGAAGTCTGAAATTAAAATTGCTGCATTAGTGGAGGTTTCATTATTTTTCAAAGGGGAATTCTTAGATCTTTTATTGATATTGTTGCTTTTGAATAACATATTAGCATAAATTATTTTTACTCTTTGAGATATTTTCAAACCAACTAATGAACTTAATATATCTTGGATTTTTAACTATTTGATAACAGAACAAAAAGGAAAAAAATTACATTTAGAAATGAAGAGGCAGAAAGAAAGAAAAGAAGGAAGAATAAAGAAAAAATCAAGTTATCTGGATAATTTCAAATCAGTGGGAGGGAAAAAAAAGGTCAGGTAAACAACTCACTAGGAGACACTACTACAGAATGGCAGAAAATATTCACAAACTATACATCCGATAAAGGGCTAATATCCAGAATCTACAAAGAACTCAAACAAATCAGCAAGAAAAAGCCACCTCATTAAAAAGTAGGCAAAAGACAGGAACAGAAGCTTTACAAAAGAAGATATATAAATGGCCAACAAACATATGAAAAAACGGTCAACATCACTAAATCATCAGGAAAATGGAAATTAAAAACACCATGACTATTATTAAAAAGTCCAAAAACAAGAGATGCTGGTGTGGATGCAGAGAGAAAGGACTGCTTGCTTATACACTGCTGTTGGAACTGAAAATTAGTGCAACTTCTATGGAAAATAGTGTGGAGATTTCTCAAAGAACTAAAAGTAGACCTACTACTGTTTGATCCAGCAATCCCACTATTAGGTATCTACCCAAAGGAAAATAAGTAATTTTATCAAAAAGACACCTGCACTCAAATGTTTATGGCAGTACAATTCACAATTGCAAAGATGTGGAATCAACCCAAGTGCCCATCAGTTCATGAGTGGATTAATAAAATGTGGTATATATGCCATGGAGTACTCCTCAGCCATAAAAAGGAATGAATTAATGTCTTTTGCAGCAATTTTGATGGAAGTGAGATCATTATTCTAAGTGAAGTACCTCAAGAATAGGAAAAAAAAAAAAAGCCCACATGGGCTCTCTAATAATTTGGAACTAACTGAGGGGCACGCATGGGCAGACAAAAAAGTAAAAATCACTGGAAATCATGAAAGGGGGAGGGGAGGAAGGGAGTAGTAAAAACCTACCTAACAGGTACAATGAACACTATTCAGGTGATGGGCACACTAATAGCCCTGGTTTAAGCATTATAAAAGCTATCCATGTAACGAAAACATTTGTACCCCCCTTAATATTTTGCAATAAATAAAAAGTGAGTGTAAAAATAAAACAAAATTAATGAATGAATTAAAATGTTAAAAAAAAAAAAAAAAGAAAGAGAAACCCCAAGACATCAAATATGCGAAAGGCAAAGGTGAAAAAGGCAAGGCCCTTTACTAAAATCAGAAGGTTTGCATTAAACTACAAAAGCTAAATAGCAAGAGTCCCAAGGCATCTTCCACAAGTTGTCTCTCACAAAGCTGACTGCCAGAATTTTCTCAGAGAAACTGGGCCAAGAGAAGAAAATTCACAGAGATTAAAATTTGGGAGTCAGCCAAAAAACAGCTGAGTCGTGTCCAATTACTCTACTATAAAATCTCAAATCCAAAAGCCAAACCTTTCATATAGAACTTCTAGTCATGTCTTTATGCTTCATCTTTAAATGCGAATTAAAGATCCCAAGATCACCATGGTTCAGAGGATCAAGCAGCAACAACAGCACACGTAGACCCAGGAATATTTACAACTCAAGGAAGATGGCATGGATCAAGGAAATATCCCAGTGAGGTCAGCTGTGCAGTCAGCAAAGAGAGTAAATCAGTTTGCCTTAGAGCAGTAGAAAAGAAGGGCCTACAAATGTTCATAATAAAATAATGAAATTGCCCTGTTTGTCCATGTTGAGAGTTCATGCACAATTCTACTACAGTCTGGAGAAGAAATACTTGAATAGAAACTAAATAAGCAGATAACTAAGTAAGTACAAATGAGGCAGCTCTCTAACTCTAGAAGAGAAAAAAGGTGTCAAAAAGTAAGAAATCCAACCATAGTTCTCTATATGGCCTACTCTGATACATATCTACAAAATTATAACAGGCTAAACATAATTAACCAAATTAGATTATATAACTATATTGCCTCCTGAGGGGCGGGGAGTGGGAATTGAATATTTGTTCGGTATTGAGAAATAAACAAAAAATGACACAACACTAAAAAAAAGAAAGAAAACTATATTTTTTATAGCCAATAGATAGTATCTTAAATATTCCTAAGTTAATAGGTCTAATCTAAATTTTAAAAATAAGAAGATTAAGGAAATAATTCAGAAGACTGGAGTTAAGTTCAAGAAGAAACATTTTAGAGAGTAGAAAGTGCTTTTCTCTGGGAATTGAGAACGTGGCAGTGCAGAGGCAGGGGGGGATGGAAAAGGGGACCAGGTGTTTTCATTACAAGCCTCACAGTCTCATTTGACTCTTTCGACATGTATAAGTATTATTTTGATTTAAAAAAGTAATGACTACTAGACCTCTGGTTTCCAGTCCAGCACATAAGGAGCTTGGAAGTCATCGTTTTTTCCTAACAACAAGCAAAAAGTTGAGCGAACAACTTTTCTTAGGTCTGTGGAAGAAGTGAGGTCACAGGGCAAACTGCTGTCCCCCAAATTGGAGAAACAGGCCGGTATGAGAATCTCAACTGACTGGAGCAGAAACCTGCGAGCAGACACCTCTGCGGGAACCAGTACTGGGGTAGGAAAACCTAAACTGTAACTAACAACTTGCTGGAGGCTCAGTGTTGACAAATCTGGGAGTTAGAAGTCCCAGGAGGGGCCAGTCTGAGGCAGACACAGCCACGCTGTAGTGAGTTTTACCTTAATGAGCTCTACCAAGTTCTCATAGTGAAAATGGGAGAAAAATCTCCTCCTGTTTCTGGCAGGGGGAGGGCAAATGTAACCATGTTGAAATAATCCAGAACATTCTGTTCTTAACAAAGCCTGCCCTTAAAAGAGATTATTTTACCAGAGCATAATCTAATGGGGTTTTATCAGTCTAATCCACTGTGGGGGAAATACCCAGCTCTAGCTCCAGCCTGCTCTAGCCCTCCTGTCCCACCTGAGAGGGCGGGAAACTGAGAAGCACTTGTAAAGCTCACAGGCCAGGAGCACAGCTTTAGACCTAATCATGGGTCTACACAACACTTTCCCTACCCTCCCCGCACCACACTGCTATACACCTATTTACCAGACTTCCTTTTATCCAGTACATCATGTCCAGCTTTCAACAAAAATTACAAGGCATATTAAAAGACAAAAATTAAGTAGCAGATTGCTTTGATCAAAATAGCTGAATACAGTCTTTCTTCAGGCACAGTTTTACATCTCACCTCTAATCCAGCAATGAGAAGACAGTGAAACAACACCTCTGATCAGTTTGCTATCTGTTGGATCAGCAGTCCCCAACCTTTTTGGCACCAGGGACTGGTTTCATGGAAGAAAATTTTTCCAGGGACCGGACGGGGGGGATGGTTTTGGGATGATTCAAGAGCATTACATTCATTGCGCATTTTATTTCTTTTAATATTACACTGTCACTTGCCACTCACTGATAGGGTTTCAATATGAGTCTGCAAACAATTTATTTATTATGGTCTTTGTGCAGTCAAACCTCTCTGCTAATGATAATCTGTATTTGCAGCTGCATCACTGCCTCAGCTCCACCTCAGATCATCAGGCATTACATTCTCACAAGGAGCAGGCAACCTAGATCCCTCGCATGCGCAATTCACAGTAGGGTTCACGCTCCTATGAGAATCTAATGCCCCTGCTGATCTGACAGGAGGTGGAGAGTGTGCGGTGATGTGGGTGACGGGGAGAAGAGGAAGCTTCCCTTGTTGGCCAGCCACTCACCTCCTGCTGTGTGGCCCATTCCTAACAGGCCACAAACCAGTAGTAGTCTGCAGTCTTGGAGTTGGGGACCACAGTGTTGGATCATAAAAAAGGACAGCAGCTGTTTAACTAGCAATGCAACAGGGAATTAATTAAGACTTGGTAATTAAGTGAATTACCAAGTCACTTCCCTTGTTTGTGATATTTGACCCAATACCAGAAAAATATTTGTCTCTAGTCAATAATATCTAATAGTGGCACATAGTAAGAGAAAATATACAACAAACAATATTATCTACTTTAAAATCTTTATTAAAGATATTAAAAAATACTAATTTTCTTGCCACATTCTAGCAGGAAATCCAGCATATTAGGAATAACTTTACCTTTCACAGAAAAAAAAAATTTTTAAAAAACTTTATAAGTAAAACTCTTGCGAGATCCTATTTAAATACTAGAAATTAAAATACAAACATAGCTAAAGTAATACTTTGGAATATGATCTACCAATAGTAATTAATCAATATTTTCTCCCCAGACATTTTCAGATTCATAGTGTTATTCAGGCCTTAGTCCAACTTCATATGTTAACATAAAAACAATATGAATTATTCATAGTTCCACAACTCAGGTCATCTCGTACTTTTCCCATTTCCTTCTTTAGGACATTGTGCTTTGCAACTCTGGAATTCATTACATTACTGGGATTGTCGAGCTATTTCATGTTCTCCATTCTGAAACAAATGGTAACTGTGAACGCAATCTTCATAGGGCACTTTGTTCCTTGTAATATATAGCTACTACTCAGATTATTTTTACAATGATTGGTAAGAAACCACCATGACTATCACTGGCTAAATCTTAGGCTCAAGCTACACTTTTGCTTTACACAGGCCTGGAAGCTTTGCATTCACTTGCGCTCTCAGCAGAGTTCTTGGAGCTTAATAAATATTGAATAGCCTAACTTCCCAGAAATGTATGAAATTGTGATTTGTTTTAGATTTGGTGACATACATATGTTTATTACTAAGCAAAAAATATTATTTGAAAAACTGTTTCTTATCAATATTTACAACACAAATAGCTAACATTTACTGAGATTACTATGTGTCATTATGTTAAGTGCTTTATTTACACTATTGCATTTTCTCACAGCTATACTATTGGGATGTTCCTAGTGTTATGGCCATTCTAAAAATGAGGAAAATGCAACTTGTTCAATATTACCCAACTAGTGAAAGGCTGAATTAGGATTCAGACACAGTTATTCTAACTCCATGGCCCATTTGTATGTTTTTTTGTTTTGTTTTGTTTTTGTGGTAAGAACACTTAACATGAGAACTACCTTCTCAACAAAATTTTAAACATATAATACAGTACTATAAACTATAAGAACAATGTTGTATAGCAGATCTCCAGAATTTATTCATCTTACATAATTGAGACTTTATGCCCAAGCTTTTAACTATTTAAAGACTAAAGATACAGGATATTTGGAAGCTAATTAGGTAATTAGAAAAGGTAAAATTAAAATCATCCTTAAATTTGCCACCTAGAAATAACAATTGTGAAATGTTGGTGGATTTTTCTTCTCATCTTTATTTATGCTATGTATATCTCTCAAAATTGGAATCACACTAACAGTTTTAACATTGTAATTTTTCATTTCACAATAAGTGGTATTTCCCATGTCATTATATGGTGTTTGAAAACATAATTTTAAAGGCTACAGAGAAAAATATTTTTCACCTAAATGATTCAGAGAATTGTCACAATTTTTTATGTCAGCATGTATAGATTTGGTCAAAATGATCACATTCTTCTTTTTAGTGACTTTTGATTTCCTCTTAAGTGATCACAATATGTCAGTGGAACTGCACTTTTTCTTTGCATTCCTTTTGCAGCCTTTCATTTGAAGCAATTTCGAAGCCAGATAAAAGAATTTAGCTCAAGTCAGGGATCCAACATCATCTGCAGCAGAAATTCACAAGTTCATAGCCTAAAGGATGGCCCTTCTCTGTCAAAACAAGCAGCTGGAGACTACCTAGAGAACTTTGCTAGGGATTATCTCAGTGGACAATGGAATTTTCCTCAAACGAAGTTAGATTTTTTTATTTATACTTCCAGCTTTAAAAGTACAGTAAGTCCTCAGTTAACATCGTTAATAGACTTCTTGGAAACAATGACTTTAAGCAAAGCAACATATAATGAAACCAAATTTTTTCCTCATCAACGTCATAACTAAATGACAGTGAACAATACAACATTTTGCGGGGGCTTGCTATAGGTCATGTCACTTAAAGTCACAGTTTCCAAGAAACTATCGATGATGTTCAGTGAGGACCATTTGACTGACTTTTGTACATTCATACTCCACTGGGGTAGGTAGAACACTGGAGACCTGGGTGGCTGTAGGACCAGAGCAGAGAGCATTTGCTTCCTTTAACACCAAAGAAGTTTTAATTGTCATGCTTTTGTCCGGAAAAATGGAGATTAGATTCTCTCTCTGAAACTAAGAGTTCTTTTTGAGCCCTTGCTGCTCATTCACTTCCCTGCTCAACATTTCCTCCCGGGGGGCTAGTTAGATCTCTATGGGAATGGTGCAAAGAATACAATCAAAATCAAGAATTTATTTTGTTTCTCTGTTTACTTTTTTCTTCCACTGTGCAGAAAAGACTGTGCTTCATATGGATTTAAGTAAAAATAATCCATTAACAGATGACTGCAGGAAAGAAAGCTAAATTACACCCTCTGTATGTAGAATATTATGGCAGTTGGTTAAGAACATCCATGGGGCATTCTAAAAATGAACATGAAACAGGCTGGAGGTGGGGAGTTTTGAGGACTAAACAGAGAGATTGGGAAAATCAATCAGCCGAATGTTCAAAAGGATACAACTGGGTAGCTTAATTTAATATATAGACTTAGTCAAAACCCACATCAGATTTTTGTGTACTGTGAATTACAAGTAAGCTTAAATAAAAGCAATATATCCTCTTCATATGTGGCATATTCATAGATACAATAAAAAAAATAAGCAGGAAGGGGAAGACACTTGCTTTACATTCTTACAAAATATTATCGACATAAATTGGATTGCTATTCTGTTCCTCTGATTGTCCCTGAGATGGCTGAGTTTTACTATACTGTTTATTCCTTTCCCTCACCAAATATTCCAAATGCGAACGGCCATCTTCTTACATGAACCCACCCCCCTGGCTATCACCCTTAGACTGAGTGAAGAATAGGTACGTGACTACTGACGGCCAGTCATAAAAGACGACTTCTGGCCACAGGGATTAGACCAACTAGGGGGCACACAAATCACTATTAGCCAATCGGTGTCCATTCTCAATATTTTCTCATTTGAGTTGAAGGTAAAGAATTGTTTTCTTTGCGGTGATAAAACTAAGAATTGAGCTGTTTGTAGCCTTACTTCCAGGTACACTCAGATGCCAACAGGAAATAACGAAGTCAGCATGTAGAAAGGAGAGAGAGATGGAAAGGATCTTGACGTGTTAGAGAACGTTTAAAAAGCTAATGACTATATTTTAACTCATTTGAAAGGATTTTTATGAATTTTGTGATGAAATGAAACACTGTCCTGTATTCAAACAAATATAAGAGTCTAAATGCAGAGCATATGATGTTGTCTTTTTTGGGCGGGAGGAATTAAAGGAAAAAACAAAGTCCCACTATCCTGTTGTTTCTAATTTTTCTTTCCATTTAGTTACTTGTATAAAAATTTATACTAGAGGAATATAGTTTTCACCATACACAAGATCTTGGGTTTTTCTTTTTCTGTTTGGGAAAATACAGATTTTTACTATAGCATATACTCACCACAAAATGCTTTAAACAGTTAGTTGTTTCTTCAAATATTTGAGGGACCAAAAACAAAGGACTAATTATTTAAAAGGGCTCATTGGAAGAAAAGAAAGCTCACAAAGAATTGAAATCTAGGGAGATTGAAAGCTATATAATTCTCATCTATACACAAAGTGCTATTGATGTATAGTCAAGTAGGGTTCATATCATTTAAAATTCAACCAACATTTGTTTAGCAATGATTTGTTTAGCTAAACATTTGGTTAGCAAGTTTCAGATACTGTACTGTGTTTAAGATTTTATAATACATAGAGGTCATTTTAGTAATTAGCTATTGGCATGTGCTGAAATAAATACTTTTGATAATTTCTGATTTGGTATTATGACAGTAAAAATCTATACAATTTTGCAGTGAATCTAAAACTGCTATTAAAAATTTAAAAAGAAAAAATACCTATTCAAATTCTCCCTTATAGGCACTAATGGCCTAATTAAATTATTCCAATTGAATTTATGTGATCAACAGACATTATTTATGACCTCGGAAAAGTATTATTGCTGTGAAAGAAGTATGTTGGTGTGATGTAGGTAACTATCATTTGGCAGATCAAAGCCTGATAGGAAACTATAGTCAGTTTTAGGCACTACCTACCAGATCATTTACCTTCATTTGTCTTCTTTGAAATTTCAACAATCAATACTAGATAAAATCAGTGAAAAAATAGCTGACAGGCCTATGTTGCATGCTGCTGCCTTTGAAATAAAACTTATTCCTTTAAATTATTTTGGGCTTATATTCAGATACTATTCATTAGCATAACAGGACAGAAATTGTTCCATAGATTTTAAATCTGAGTTGAGAGAGAAATCAGAAAAAAATTTCTGAAATTTCTATTTGGAACAATATTGGTTTTGGTTTTAAAAATAGTGAAGTACCCTTATAATTTATAATAAAACCTAAGTTGCTAAAATGTCATAAGTCCAAATCTTTGTTTGATCTCCATGATGAACTTCTACACTAAATTATGCTAAAATTTCTTCCTTTTATTTGCATTATGGTAGGCAGTCCGTGTGACCTTACAACATTGTGCTGAACCCTGAATTTTACACACTAAGCATATATTTTCTTTTGGGAGAATTTAAAGGCAAAGATTAGAAATATGAGGGAAATAGAAAAGATGATCGAATGACAATTATAATTTATTTGTGTAGTTAAAAATATATGCACAACAGAATAAAAAAACAGCAAGTAGATACATTTAGGTAGAATACTGTGTGGGAATTAATCCAAGTAAGGGACGCATAGTAATATATTTTAGTCCAACTTTTATCCTTAAATAGCTGTGTGATCTTGCGTAAAACACTGAACTGTGGCCTTCATTTTCTTCTTATACATGACTTCCAAAGCATTTCAGGATCTGTGGCGTTTAAGATCTCTAAGGATCAAAGATGCTATGATTTTATGATGTTAGTGGCAGGCTACAGACGGGAGAATTTACAGTGGAGAGAGCATAGGTTAACTATGCGGGGCTTCCTAGGGGAGGTCAGTATTTTAAGAAGCATGGAGCAGTAGAAAAGAGGCATTTTGAGAAATAATAAGGACTACATGCAAAGATAAAATATATCCTAAATAATTCAATAGACCCCCAGCCAAAAATGAGTATTTAGAACAGATATGTTAAAATGTTTTCACATTTATTTGCATAGTTGTGGGAATATGGCAGGTTAGTCCAAGCACAGGCTCTGGACTCCAATCCCTAGTATCTGAATCAAGACTCTGTCACTTACTAGCTATCTGATTTGGGCAAAACTGGTTAATTTTCTTCTGGTCCAGTTTCCTCATCCGCAAAATGAGGAAAATATAATAACACCTAATAGAATCAGCTGTAGGCTTAAAAATGTGTGGGGTACCTCAGACAAGAGCCTAGTACATAGTTTTTCTCAGTAAGATATACTCACTTATATATTATCATTATACATGCCTACTGCTTATGCTGTCCAAACGAAATGCTCTTGTTCTTGAAAAATGGAAATCTATTCAATATTTCCATTTTGGATCATTAGTAACATTCTACTTGAAAAATGTTATTTAGTGATTAAGCATATTCTTTTAAGATTTTTACAGGTTTAAGAATATTTTATTTCAGTTTAGTTTAGTTTAGTTTTGAGACAGGGTCTTGCTCCCCTTTGTCTGGGCTAGAGTGCAGTGCCATCATCATAGCTCACTGCAACCTCCAACTCCTGGGCTCAAGCAATCCTCCTGCCTCAGCCTCTCCAGTAACTGGGACTACAGGCACACACCACCACCATACCGACTAATTTTTCCTTCTTTCTTTCTTTTTTTTTTTTTTTTGTAGAGACAGGGTCTTGCTCCTGCTCAGGCTAGTCTCCAGCTTCTGAGCTCAAACAATCCTCCTGCCTCAGCCTCCCAAAAGTACTAGGATTATAGGTGTGAGCCACCAAGCATGGCCAAGAACCATTTATTATACACTCAATATGTAGCAGGCACTGCTCTAGAGGTTCAAACGTTAAATAAAAATTGTATCATAATATAGGAGTAATAATCTCATTGTAGTTAAGAACAGCAGCTCTGGAAGCAAACAGCCTAGGTTCAATGTTGGTTGCAACTTTTCCTTATGGTTTGACTTCAGGAAGTCACTCCATTTGTTTTTGTTTCCTTCTCTGTAAAGTTTAAAAAATAACTGTGCTCAGTATTATTTTGAAAGTGAATTAAGATAAAATTTAAAGAATTTAGAAGAGTTCTGGCTATAGCAAGGGCTTAAAAAATGTTTAATATTATCATGGCTTGAATTCTGGAAAGAATAAAAGGAGTTAACTAAAAATAAATAGTAGTATTGGATATCAATAATTTACTGAGTAAATTTTCAGGTCTTTCCAAAATAAATGAAGGTTTGTGGTTATGCTGATAACAGACCTTGTCTACCATTTGCAAATTATTATGCCTATTTAGTAATCTGGGTCCCAACCCTTTCCCTTTCTCTCTTTTTTTTTGGGGGGGGGGAGGGGGTTGGGGGTGGAGACAGGGTCTCACTCTGTCACCCAGGCTAGAGTGCAGTGGTATGATCATAGCTCACTGCAGCCTCAAACTTCCAGGCTCAAGTGATCCGCCTGCCTCAGTTTCCCTAGTAGCTAGGATTATAGGCATGTGCTACTATTTCTAGCTAATTTGTTTTTCAAAATTTTTTGTAGAGACAGGGGGTCTCGTTTTTTTGCTCAGGCTGGTCTCAAACATTCCAGGCCTCAAGCAGTCCTCCCACCAAGGCCTCCCAAAGTGCTGGGATTATAGGTGTGAGTCACACTGCCTGGCCATTCATCCCCTTTCTCTATAATAACATCCTGGCTTTGTCTGTCTCAGGGAAGCTGGGTTTCTTCCTATATTTTCTAATATACAATTACATGTTACATTCTCTTGCCAAGGGTCACTTTGCATGTTACTTCATGCTATGGTTGGTTCCCCAACACATTCCTTTCCTAATGCTGATTGGGGATAAGACTCTTGCTTGAACACTGACAAATTACCAGACACCAATCAGGCTAGCCTCATAGATAATGTTAGTCAATCTACAAAAACTTGGGTTTTGTTGCTGCATGATTCGAAACTAGACAGGCACTTTGGCTATTATATGGTATTACTTAAGTTTAAATTAATTTAAATAAAAAAAATTAAGTGCAGCTCCCTGGTCATATTAAATCCATTTCAAGTATTCAATAGTTATGTGTGACTAGTGGCCATTTTTGGATAGTACAAACTAGAATATTTCTATCATCACAAAAAGTTCTATCAATGGCTCTAGATCTAGAATGTGGTGAATGTAATAAGGTACCAACCAAACTGCAAGATCTTTCCTTTTAGACACTTAGCCAGCCTCTCCTAGCAATGTATTGCTTTTTAGCAAGTTTCTGGCCTAATATTGCATTCCATTTAGTGATATATTATAGATAAGTATTGAACTGCATGTGTCAATACTTTAATATGTAGCCCCTTGCAAGCACATTGGTCATAAACTATCACAAAGAGAGCAAGAAGCATAATTCTCCAAAAGTTTCTGTTATGAGCTATTCATGGTAAAAATAATAAAACCATCGGTAATTTACTTGGTATTAAAAAATCTAAAATTCACATTATAGACGAAAATGCAAAGATTGTTAGAGCTAGTATCTTGGATGGTCTGATAAAAGCACAGGAATATCAAACAAATGAAAAAGAAAAATGTACTGAACATTTAGATGTAAGATAAAAACAAAATCATTTTCCCAATTAAGTACAAAAGAGCATAAATAAATAAATAATATTTCTTTAAAATGCTTAGAGAAACTAAAAATGTTTTATTAAGAACATATGGCAAATGAAACTATTTAGCCCACTTTATTAATTTGAAATTTATATTCTCTTTATCTAATGTGCTATGTATTCAACTTGCTGAGCAGAAGGCATGACAGAAAAAAACACATATTTAATACCCATTATTACTAATTTAAGATTTGTAATATGACGCTATTTTCTTAATCTAATGTGCTATTTTAAAATCTTAGCATAAAATTCTATAACCATATTTAATATTATCTTATGTTTCTGAACTTTGACTTATCTTCCAAATGGTTATTGATTGATTTATTCATTTATACATTTATTTACTGAACAACTACTTCTGATCCCCTAATATGAACCACACTTTACTAGGTCCTGAGAGTACAACAGTGAACAAGTGAGATACACTAGGGGAGACAGATGTTAATCAAACAACTACTGGTGAATTTATAATTACAAAACGTAAAAAAAAAAAAATGAATTTTTGTGGGCATATTTAAAGGAAACTAGGAAAGAAGAGAAGATTTTCCTGAGGAAAGTATTCTTAAAACTAGTACTGAAGCTTGTGCAAAAATGTTCTTGCTGAAGAAAGACAATCTCAAATGAGAGGAAATACTGAATGAAAGTTGGGGTCGTGGCAGTGAATGAAGGGGAGGGTACTTCCAGATGACACTGGGAAACAGGAGTTAATCAGATTATATGGGCCTCTTCGGTCATGTTAAAACTTTTCTTTATCTTTAGCACAATATGAAATCAGGAAGATGTTTTAAACAAAGAGAAAAATGAAATCAACAGAGTCACATCTTGATAAGATCAGTTTTGTTGCAGTATACAGACCCAGTAACAGGATGGCAGAGCGGATGTGGAAGAATATTTCATCCAGACAAGAGAGGACAATATCTTGTACAAAGGTATAGGCAGTGAAAATACAAACAAGTGTATGAAACATAGAGATTTAGAAAGTTAAAAAGAAATCTATAATGGATTAAATATAGAGTATAACAGAAACAAGGATAGCAGAGGTGACTGTAATTTCTAGTTCATAGAACTAAATGATGGGGATCCAATTACTGAGATAGGAGACTGTGAAAGGATTTTAGGGGAAATATGATGAGTTTAAATTGAGCATGATGATTTTGAAGATCATTTTGGATGATTAGTGAGTATGGATCTGGGAGAGTAGTCTAAGTTAGGGAGAATGAATGTCAGATGCATATAATGAATTGATCTCATGACAACGATTAGATTAAGATTGGCAATATCTAGTGAGAAAATATAATACGAAGAACAAAATAGAAGAGCTTATCACAATGCCAACAGCTAACAAGTAAAAGAGGATGCACCTGTAAATTTGAACGAAAATGATCTTTCAGTTTACAGAAAGGAGGAAATCCAGAAGTGAATCCAAAAGAAGAAAGAGTACTAAGCAGCAAAGTGTGGCCAGTGGTGTTAAAATCTCCTAAGTTAAAGACCAAAAAACATTTCTTAGATTTGATGACAAAAATTATTAGTGGCCTTAGTAAGAACTGTGGCTGCCAAGTGATGGAAACAGAAGCCAGACTGGAGTGGAAGGTATGGATTCAATGCATATGGTCAACTTCTATGAAATTTGACTACAAATGAGTATAATGGGTATAAGGGAGTTAAAGCAGTAGACAGTGGAGGATCTGAAGAAATGTTGGTGTGTATACATGTGAGTGTGTTTTGGTAGGGAAGATTGAGCATGTATGAATGCCAATGAGTGGATTCAGGTGAGTTTGTAAAAAAACAATAGTCTGAAAGGGACAATAGGGAACATAACTCTGGAGTGAAGTTCATTCATGCTCTAAGAATAACATGTGTATACATTTTGACTCCTGCTATACTTATACCTACATTGTACAACAGGCAGAGGAAAAAAGTCATACATCTATTTATTTACCTACGAAAATGGAGGTTTAAGATATTAGACAGTTAATGAGTGACAAAACTCTAGGTTTCTAGATTTTCAGTTCAATGCCTTTTTAATGGTCTAGGCTGAAGTTGGAACAGAGTACTGGATAAAAAATATTATCATAGAAGTAATGGAAACCTTGGATTGAAATAGATTTTGTTCCTTGCCTTAAAAGGAAGAAATGAGAAAAATCAGAAAATATGGTTAGTAAATAAGAAGTCTACATTGGTGTGTACAAGCCTACTATAACATCTTTTAAAGAGTCCTATATGAAATCATTCTGAAGGTAGGAATAATACCTGTTGTTTTTTTAGAGCTTGTGCTCCTGAAATTCTCTGTTACGTAGCAAGACCAACCACTCCTGATCTATTACTTTCTATACCTGGTGTTACAACATGCAAATTATCAAGTAAAGTTTGCCACAGTTGGTCTTGGCTGACTATTTCCCACTTCACATATTACATTCTTTTATAATCTAATTAATAATATATTGAACCTAAGCATTTTTAAGACTCACAGTACCATTTCAACTTTTCTAGGTCTTTGCAATGGAGTTTTATTAATAATTCACAACAGTATGCTAAATAATGAAAACTCTGCCAAAGTGTCTGTCATGTCATCCAACCCAGACCCATCCTGAGACATGGCCTTGTTTGTTGTACACAAATGCTATTGGCAGAACTCCACGGGAAAACATGTTTCTGCCAATCAAACCCCAGGAGGTAGGGGCGACTTGCTGATGGATCCTCATTGCAGATTCAATTCTGCAAAACATAAAACTCTGTGATAAATGTTTTCTAAAACAAAACATGGTAGCTGAATATTGAAATGTAAATAAAAATGAATTAACTACACAATCATAAGTGTTTTAAAAAAGGGTGCAATTTTTATTTGAGAAGGAGAGCATACAGAGAAAATGTGTATCACCCACTAGGATCAGGAATATATGTAATACATTATTTTATGATCCTCAATATACTCAGTGGCTGACTAATTAGGAGAAAAGATTAAAAACAGAGTGACATCAGCAAGATGATGGTATGGGGGGTTCCAGCGCTGGGTTCCCACACAAAAACACTGATTTTTGGCAACGAACTAAGGACAAGAAATCCTTTGTAGGTGTCCCAGAATCTACCTGAGGCTCCACTACTCCAGTGAGACCAAAAACTGGAGAGTGGCACATTGATGAAGATAAGAAGAGCAGTTTCACTTTCCTGCATCTTCCTTCCCTTAAGGCAGCACAGCTTTGTGTCAAGAGAGGCCCTCTTGGACCACAATTAGTCCCACAGGAGAAAATGAGAGCTAAGTGATGACTGTGCTTCCCCAGCCTTGCAGGACACTGTCTAGGAAGCCTACTTCTGTCTCACCCCGCCCAGAACACTGAGGGGATCAACACTGCTGGATCGTCGGGGACAGCTAGGAGCAGGGAGAAGGGGTGGAAGGGCACAGCAACCTGTTCTCAGTATCCTGCTAACCACTTAATGGACTCCTCCAAAAGGCCTGGCCACTAAGGAAAGATAAACAAAATTGACAAACCTCTAGCTAAACTAATGAAAAAAAGAGAAGACTCAAATAAATAAAATTATAAATGAAAGAGATGTTATAACCGATAGCAAAGAAATACAAAAGATCATAAGAAACTCTTATGAACCATTATATGCCCACAAATTAGATAACCTAGAAGAGATGGATAAATTTCTAGAAACATACACTCTAACAAAATGGAACAATGAAGAAATAAAAAATCTGAACACTCCAATAATAATATGATAAAAATGCCTTCATCTGGAATACCTCCTAGAGAACCTACCTGTGGCTGGTTTGCAATTAACTTTTAGGGTTTTTTTTAATAAGTACAAGGAGTACACTCTAAAATAACAATAAAATATATAATAAATATCTAAACCAGGAACATAATCATTTCTTATCAAGTATTATGTACTGTACATAATTACATGTGCTATAATTTTATAGCACATATAATTTATTCTTTTACACCAGCATCACCACAAACATGTGAATAATGTGTTGTGTTACAACAACAGCTATGACATCACTAAATCAAGGAATATTTCAGCTCCTTATAATCTTATGGGACACTGTCATAAATGCAATTTGTCTTTGACCGAAAAGTCCTTACGCAGCACATGACTATATATCAGTATCCACTGGGGAGCATTTTTAAAATTCCAATGTCCTGACATCATCAGCAGAGAATCTGATTTAATAAATCTGAGGAGTGGGCTGGGCATCAGAATTTTTCCTTTCCTTTTCTCTTATTTCATCTAATTTGATTCAAACGTGATTGAAACCACTGTATGAGAGTCGTCTTCTCAACAATGTAGATTAAGAAAGGGCAAATGATAGGTGAGTTTGTGGCTTCCTGAACTCAACCTAAGTCAAGTGGTCGACTTGGATATTTATCTAGGTAAGTAAGGGTAAGCTATAATTGCTAATTGAGGAGAAAGGGTTAGTACACTGACTGATACAGATTGGGTTCTCTTACTGATTGAATTTAAAAGTCCTCACCTCATGAAGATACAGTAGAGTGTGTAAGCTTGGATCTTTAATTAGAAAGTGATTCTGTTTCATCTAAGTGAATTTCATTTTCACATGTTTCCAGTTATTGTAGATGCAATCCTTGAAGCCAGAATATTTATAAATAAAAACACTGTAATTTTCACTTTCCATTCCAGATGAATAAACTTTAGATCCTTGACTATAACTCATAATCTCTCTTCAAATTCCAAGTACTTTGATGTTAAGTAATATTTCCCTACTGCCCTGGGGGACCAAGCACCAAGGTTTCCCTGCCTAGGACTGCCCTGGATGGGGATGTGCATCCTCCAGTTTGTCAACTCCAGGGTTGTAATAGTAGCATCATGTTCTTTTAGACTTCCAGATAGAAACCTCATATTAATTACACCAACCTGTTTACTTTCCACAATTAGTCTTCCATCAAATCCCATTATATCTTTCTGAGAAATATCTTCTAGATTCTCTACTTACTTTACGTTACCAAGGCCTCATGCAGAACCTTCCCAATACTTTGTTGGACGCACTACATTCATCCTTCATAGGATGAATCAACATTTTAAAACACAAGTTTCACCAAGATCTCCTTTTCAAGAGTATATAATTGTTCTATATCATTGATAAGGCAAATTTCAAACTCTGATATGCTCTTTTTTTTTCCTATGTTGAGAAAGTTAAATAGTGTCTCAATTTCCACTAACATTTACTCGTAGTCCTTGAAAATTACCCAAAGGAAAATGAATTTGTTTAATTATTTGAAGCCAGAAGTCCCTGTCTAATACCCTATTCTATAATATTACAATGTGTATAGTAGGAAGGACAAGAATGTTAGAGTGAAATACAGCTGGGTTCAGATGTTAGCTTTGTCACTTCCTATGTGGTCAGTTTCTAAGACCTTTTTGTTTTCAGTTTGTTCATTGTGAAATGGAAGTTAATAAAGATCAATTTGTTGAATTGTTAAGTTCTGTGGAAAAAATACCTGTCATTTATCTCTGTATATCTCTATGCCTTATGTCTTGAACACAGTAAGTCCTCAACAAATAGAAGCTCTTGTTGCTACTTTTTAATTTCTTTCTTTCTTTTTAATATGCTTTAAATAAAGCACTATTATTTCTCTACAATGAGAAAACTGCACTTGGAAGGAGATGGCAGTCCTCCTTCAAAGGGGTTAATTTTCTTTTGTAAGATTCAGGAACTGATGGCTGAGGTGTTATTTTTTCTTGTTTGCAGCAGTAAGTTTAAACCACAGAAAACATCAAAACCTAGCCTGGCTTTGTTTAGTATGTGTCATAACTTAAAGATTCAAAGGATCTGTACTTTTTAGCTTCCAAGTGAAAGGGGTTTGTTTATGGTGTCTACAAAGGTAAAAACAAAATTTGCTAATTAGAAATTGAAAACTTAGTCAATCAACAAGCCTTTGTTGTTAGGTTTTGATCATGGCAAAAGGAGGAGTTTTGCATTTGCCTAGACACATACAAAAGGCAATTTGTTAAAATAGCAAAAGAGCAGCAAAGGCTGCCTGTTTTTCTACTTACTCTGAATATACTACAAGTGGAAAGAGCAGGCTGTTAATCAGCTCATCCGTAATCGCATTTCCCAGACAAAAGGGGAATCTGAAATTACAAACTTATTTAGGCTTAACAATTAAACATGTTCCTCCTCCCAATCAAACAGCACCTGGGAGAAATTCTTTGGCTCTCAATAGGAGAGAAACTATATGGGGGACAGAACCTATTTGTAAATGAGAGAGAACTTTATTCACCACTGTGACTCTTGTCCTTTTCCCTAGGGCTATTTCTCTATGTGAGAAACCAGGGAAGTCTGTACTGCTGACAGTCAAGGAGAGGAGAGACTGCAAGGGCAAGGGCAAGGGCAAGGCATGGAATGTGGACACAAAATTCTACTATCAAAGTGTGCAGGGAAAGCACATTTGAGTTAATAATTTTATGTAATTCACCTGAATATTGGAAGGTATGTGTTTTTGTCGTTTAAATACATTTGGTTAATAGATGACATAAAATTATTAAAATGGATATGTGAGTGGAAAGGACATTTTCCCCCTTTAGAAACTGTGCAGGAGTTTGAACCTGCAGGGTAGGTGCATCCCAGGGTGGCCCAAGAGGCTGAAAAAGGAGGGAGTGCCCCTGCAGCGGTAAGCGTGAGGCTTCTTTCCAGTTTGCACATTGGGATTCTTTCAACTCACATGTGATTTAAAATAAGAATATTGAAACATTACCAACAATGTTCCATCTCCTCTTTTTCCATGAAATGCTTATTCTTCCATATCGTTTATGAAATTTTCATTCCCACTCGTAGACACAGGATTCTCTCCCTTCTCTGATTTACGGTCTTTCTTTGTGGAGAAAGGCTCTTTTATATTCTGGTGGCAGCATTACCCAGGGCGAACTTTCAGCAAGGCAATTTAAAAATATATGTGGAAAACTTTAAATGCATATACTAGAAATTCATCTTGAGAAAATAAGTGAAATGTGTTTAGATGTATGTACAAGGATATTAATTGAAATGTTAATTATAAATTTAAAAAAAAGAGAAAAAAATCCTAATGTCCTATAACGAGATTTTCTATATATCTAATTTGTTAACAGTGGTTGTATTTTCATCAGTGGAGTCTGAGTAATATTTTTGATCTTTTTAACTATAAGTTTCATAATGCAGAGATCTTTTGTCTTAGTGAAATTGCCCTTTACAAATTAATAAAAAGAGTGCAAGGCAAGAACTGTGGTCAGGGTCTAAACTTTGCAAAGCGACAGGCATAGCTAAAAATAGTGATAATAACCAACCACTGTCCCCTAGTTGGCTTTCTTATAATTGCTACTCAGGAGTCACATAGATGATGGTCATAAAGATTCTTAACTTTCGCCATCAATAACATCACCCTTGTGAAACCTAAGGCTAGTTTTTGACATATCTTCCAGGCCCTGAATGCTGGTAGAACAGCTGACCCCCAGACCAGTGGCCCATACAGAAGAACTGACACAACTGGTCTTGTGAGCCCACCCAAGAACCTGGTCAGCAAAGAAGATAATTTCTACACCCCTGTAGTTTCTCCCTAAACCCAGCCAGTTAGCAGACCCAATTTCCTAGCCTTTTGCCTGCCAAACTATCTTTAAAACCCCTTCCTCCCAAATTTTCAGGGAGATGGATTTGAGAAATTCCTCCCATCTCCTGGCATGGCGCCTGCAATATTAAACCCGTCTCTGCTGTAACCCCTGCTGTCTCAGGGTACTGGCTTCCTCTTAAGCAGCCAGCAACGAACCTAGTTGGGCGGTAACATTGGTACCACCCCAGCCCCCTTTTTCCCCACATTGTTAGTGAGAGAGTCACACACATACACACACATACACACTCAGTGATTTGGGCTCATTTCTTAGAAAGAGTATTGATTACCAGGCCATTCCTCTGACTCTTATCTAAAATCCCAAGAGAAATAACTCTGGGAACATTGAAGAGTTTTCAAACTGCAAAAGGGTAAAATCAGGAGATTCCCCCAAATCTGAGATTCTAATTTTAAAGTTACTTTGGTTTTGAGAACAGGCACTGGGGAGCTCTAGGGGCTGTCTCCTTGACTGTCCTGCATTTTGTCTGTAATGTATTCTAAAGATCACTCTCCTTGACATTACTCTTCTAAATCAAGCATATAAATGCCACTCAGGAATCAGAGTCACTAGATAGTCTGCATGCATTTTACAGTGGGGAGAACAGAGGGGAGAGCCCTGGCGGGGCCAGCTTGCTAATGAAGTGTGGCCTTTAGCCCCTGAAAAGGGACTGTGCAAACCACATCCAGCAGAGCATAACTTCCCTGGAGATGAGCACCACCAATAGCTTCATGAACATCTCGATACCAAACTTGTCCAAATTAGGCCTTAATTTCTGTCTCAGTGGCAATATTGTATAAACTAAATGTAGCAGGTCAATATGCAAAGCTCATTGTTGAAAGAAAAAATAATCTCTCCAATTAGGTACATTTGTAAAATAAAGGGTGGTACCTATCCTCCATGTAACATTATGTCACTGAGTGAGAAGATCTGGAGTCACATTATGGCTTCCAGGGAATTCTTGTCTTGTATGTTTCGTTTTGTGTTCTTCTAGAGCTTCATATCAGCCAACATAACAATTGCACATTTCCAAACAGATTTGGAGGCTGACAGATTTAGACTCTCAGAGGAAGGCCCATAAAACAAATATTCATGGAGCATCTACTCTAGGCTATGAGCTTTACCTGAAGGACATGGGAAAAGATGACATAGTTTTCACCTCAATGAGTCTACAGAACAGGTGAGGGAATAAAACTTACCAATAAAAGCAAAACTTAGACAACAGTTTCTGGAATATCTATGGCATGGATTAGGGTTGCCAGATTTAACAAATAAAAATACAGGACACCCAGTTATTAATAAATTTGAATTTCAAATAGACCATGAATCATTTTTTATACATGCATGTTCCAAATATTGCATGGGACATACTTATAAAAATTATTTGTTCTTAATTGGGAATTTAAATTCAAGTAGCTGTTTAGTATTTTATCTGACAACCCTACTGAGGCATAATTTTTATAACATTGCTGAGTACAAATTAAAATTATAGAGAGTGTAGAATAGTGACTGATAGGGAAAATAGGAAAGAAATGCAAAATCCGTTCAGGTAATAAAGAGATTAATTTAGTCTAATAAAAATGGATTAAAAATTGGTGGATGTGAAACTAATCCCATATTAAAATCTTGGCTTGGAATTCCTACTTGACATGGTAGTCAAAATTCTGTTATAGAAAGAAATGAGCATATTCATGTGTGCTGGAGGAGAATCTAGAGTGTACTGCCCAGCCCTGGTTCTGAATGGGAGTCTTTGACTTCCAGGTAACATCACAGCTGTCCCAATTTATCACCCTGTAACTTCAATTTAGTAAAATAGCCCCTTTTTAAGTGAATGAGTGACCACAAATCAAAAAACGTTATAAATAGTACAGAGACGATGAAGTAATCAAAACTCATAGCATTAACATTTTTGAATAGTCTGCTGGTGTTATTCATTAATTTTTTTGAAATATTAATATTGTTCTTAAAATTGATTTCAGGATTTATATTTTAATTTGGAAGGTGTAAGGGAATTTGATTATGTGGATTAACTGTACTTAACAGAGTAAGAGAAGCTGATATAACTATCTTTACCAGGTTAAGTTATGAGATTTATAAGAGTTGCTGAAAACCTAGGGAGAACTTGCTTGTTAGGATATTATGGCTGCCTGTTTGTTACCCATCGGAAATGCTTTGAAAATTTTGAATGTATTTAGAATGTTGTCGTAGCACATTCAAGAGACTATAACTAAACTTGTAAATAAGACTTGTTTCTAAGAAATTTTAACCTGTTAAATTTGAGAAATTAAGAATTCATTGAAGAATGAGTGAAAAATATTTTTCTTTATACAAAATTGACTATCATGTACATGGAACAAATATTACTAAATTAAAATTAAATATTAATACTAATAAGTTAAAATATTGATAAGATAAACTTAAAGCTTAAGGTCATTTAGGTTATAATTTAAATATATTGAATGTAATTTAAACCTAAGCAATTTTAATAATTCTTTCTATGTACATTCTATGGACATTAAAGCCTCAAATGATAATAACAGATGTTTAAGACATTATTTGCATTCCCAGGAGTCTTAACACTCAACCAGTTCTACAAAATTTTGAAAATAAATCTCCTAGTCAGAGCCCAGTAGTTTGGAGAAACTTCTAATCCTCTGATTAACATCTTTTGTGTTTTCATATTCAGAAGAATATGAAATTATGAATTAAATTAGACTTAATACTGTAGTAATAAGAACTTCTTAAACTCAACTGTTGCCAATGTATTTAATTTTATTTCTCCCAAATAATTTATTGTAAATGCTTATTTTAGTGATGTACCAGGACAACATTATAAGCTACACAGTTATGAACAAGTATGATTTTAGTGCAATAAAAAGAGCGATCAGTACATAGCTTCTGCAAATAACTGCCAAGTCCTGAGTTTCTTTAAGTTTTATTTTACTTTTAATTCACAAATTAGTATACATGTTTACGGGATACAATGTGATATTTTGATATATGTATGCATTGCAGAATGATCAAATCAGGATGATTAGCATTTCCATCACCTCACATGTTTATCATTTCTTTGTGGTACATTCAAAATCTAACCTGCCAGTTTTCATTTATTTTTTTCTTTGAAGCCCAAATAGCAATGTGTCACCTTTCTAGACAAAGGGCCAGCATTGACGTTTACTTTTCTCTTTGAGTTAGAATCATGGAAGGTGCCAGAATCAGGGTGTTGGGGCTTGTGTTTGTGTATGTAAAGGAAAGATCATGAAGTTACATAAATTATGGGGAACTTACTCCATGGAAATCACTGCAGCTATTAAAATGCTGATGTATTTGTCAATATAGAAAGGTGTTTAAAATATATTGTGGAGAAAAAAGAGTTGGTTACAAAGTGTGTAGCATAATCCATTTTGTATTTAAAAATGTATCTACACATCAAAATTATCAGGAAGGCATATTCTGAAATAATTATAATCGTTATCTCTGGGTGGTGAGATTTTAGGTGATTTTATTTTCTTTTATCTATTGATTTGTTTTTTTTTCCTAACTTTTCCCCCAAGTTAAACATATACATGTTTAAATTTTAAACATATACATGTTTAAATTTTAAACATAAATGTAAATACTACAACAAATTTACTAAGTGAGGAGCTGTAACAGCAAACCCTGGCCCTGAATTTCAGTGTATACTGGTGTCTCAAATCAGTCACAGAAAACTTAACATTTGAATGAATTTCTGTGCAGGCCCATATTTTGTTCATTATTAAATTTTTTACATTTATCTTTTATTTTGTTTTTATTTACACAAATAGTTGTACATATTTATGGGATACAGTGTGATGTTTCAATACATATATAAATTGTACAAAAATCAAGTCCGGGTATTTAGCATATGTATCATCTTATACATTTATCATTTCTTTGTGGTGAGAACATTCAAAATCCTCTCTTCTAGCTGTTTTGAAATATACAATACAATATTATAGTCACCCTATTGTGCAATAGAACACCAGAGCTTATTTATCCTATTTAACTGTAATTTTGTACCCACTGACCAATCCTCTTTCCTTCTCTACCTCTCCGTACCCTCTCCTCCATCCCTGCCTGCCTCTGGCAACTGCCATTCTACTTATTCTCTGCTTCTGTGAGTTCGTTCAACCTTTTTAGATTCCACATATAAGTGAGATCATACATTATTTGTCTCTCTGTGACTGGCTGATCTCACTTAACATAATGTCCTCTAGGTTCATCAGTGAAAATGACAAAATTAATACAATTAGGTGACTAGGTTTGATGCATAATTCCTTCACTGAGACTTACTGGGAAGCTGTTTAATACTACAGATTCCCAGGTTCCTTCCCCATTGTTTCAATAATTTAGGGGGTTGGGCAGGAATCTGAATTCTCAAAAATCTCTCCAGTTAATTCTAACAATTAGCCAGGTGAGTATGAAGAACATTGGCCTGCAAAGTCCTGTGCTGTTCTAAAACTCCAAAATGACCATATAAAATACTGAACATTGTTCTTTAAAAAAGAAATCATAACCTAATAAAGACATAATGAGGTGTCTTTTTTAATGCCCATTTAAAATAATGCCTATTATTAATAAAATGTATATTTTATTAATGGATAGAGTCATATATTTTCACTATGAGGAGTCAGAGGATCTCCTGGCTTCTCACTAGAGTTAAGTCATTATTGATATTTATCTTATGCCTATGAGGAATTAGGGGAAAGACTTTAGGGTCTTTAATAAATGGTATTAAACTCTATTGACTCTCCTCTATTATTTCCAAAAAATTTGGAAAGTATTCAGAAATTTAATATTTATTGCATGATATTTCAGTAGGCTTCCCTCTTTCTAGGTAAAGACAAAGGATCTGCCCACAAAGGCTACCTCTCCAATCTGTTTCTTACCAAAACACACAGAGGAATGAAGTAGAAGGAAGACATTCCCATATAAAGAGGTCCAGAGCAAAGGAAAACATTTCTTAACATAACTGATTTTCAAAGTAAACACTGGGCAATGTTGCCTAAGACTCTCAGAAAACATTGTGTGGGAGCAGGTAGCAGTCAGAGAACCTGGTTAGTTTGCAATCCAATATCTTGGTCTTAATATTTTAGAAATGTGTTTGCTTTCAATGCCAAATTGGCAGCAATAGCTTCATTTCAGTTTTTATAACAGGAAAATGGATCAGTGCTTTGGGGCAGCTGAGCTGATTTTATTTCTGAATTGAAACCAGATCCACTCTAAACTAGAAAGTAATTAGAAACTTTAATTTCTCACATTATTATTTACTAAGAAGACCCTAGAAGACTTGTCCATTGAAAACAACTAAAAAGGTTGGCATAGATGTTTTACAAACACACACACACACACACACACACATAAACACACACACACACACACACACACACACGTGCACCCTGATATGTGCTGGCAAATTATTAAAATATATTCAGAGGCCAAAAATTAAGTTAGAGGAGAAACCCAGAGAAGAAACTGATCTTCATTTACAGGGCCTTCTGGCATTTGCCAAACCTGGAAAATTTGAACTGTGGTTTTTCATTTCCTCTTGGGGAGCAGAGAAACAGCCAAATTCCAGGGCTACGCAAAGTAAGTCTGTCAGTAGAAGAGATCTAAAGAATGAACCAGGAAGAAACCCATGCTTTCCCTCAAATAAGGAAATCCCTGCCTTGGTGCTCAGTGGAGGGAAGAAAGGCATTTCCTTCGAAAAATTGTAACTATAATCTGATCTTCAAAGATATTATAGCCCATTTTCATATTACCTAGGTGGCCTGAGGGGCCTCAGGCAGAGAATTGGGCTGTACGTGGTCTCCAACTAAGGGTCACTGAGGCAGAAGCTGACATGACCACTTCCAATGCAGACCTCAAGTAATTCCCACAAAGATTAAACAAACATGAAATAATGGTCAAAATCACAGAACACAAGGAAATAAGGCACCATGACTGAGAGAAACCACAAATAACAGTATTAGATCCATAAAGATTATCTCCAATGAAAGACTATCCACATTAGAATTATTAGACAAAAAATATAAAATGTATATGTTTATTATGTATAACAAAATATGAAAGAATTGAAAATATAAGCAAATTGCTAAAAATTATTTTTAAGATAACCAAGCTAACTAAAAAGAAATCTAAATAGAACTGAAAATAAAAAAGGCAATAATTTATAAAGCTCAAGAGAAGATTTGACAGTGGAAAAATATCAGCTAAATACACAATTAATGAAGATGAATATGAAGTAATTATCTAGAATGTAGTCCCAAAAGATAAAGAGATGGGAAATATGAAAGAAAAGTTAAGAGACATGGAGGATAGAGCAAAAATATCTAATATGTCTAAACAGAATTACAGAAAAATAGGAGAAAGAAAATTGAGTGGAAATAATGATTTGATGAAATGTTTCAGAACTACTGAAAGCCACCAACCTCAGATTCAGGAAATCAAATAAAGTAAGTCCAAATAAAGAAAAATAAAAATAAATCCATAGTTAGATATATTATAGTCAAACTATGGACTTCCAATAGAATGAATGTGGGGTAAAACTAAGTGAATATTCATGTACTATGTGATAATAATGACACTGACAATGTTATACGGAGTTTAAAGTGATTCAGTTTAGATTTTTATAATTAAGTATGCATGTTAAATTTTTTAGTGTTATTTATAAAAATATAGAAATAGAGTGTGTAACTTCCAGTGAAGCTGAGGGTCTGAAGATGTAATAAAAAAAAAAATCAAGCAGAGGAAGGCCAAAAGGAGAGACACAGAAACTTGAAAAAAAACAGAAAATGAAACATATTAGTCAACTGAGCAGCAGTTGCCAAAATGGGATTAGATGTGCAAATGATTGTTTTGGGAGACAATGTCTGTGAAAGATAAAGGAGAGGGAGCAAGAAAAGACAGGAAGAGCCATGATGCCTGTTTGACACCATTGACAGAGACAGGAAAAGAAGAAAATTGGGTAGGAAAAGTCTTAGACTGAAGCACAGTTATAAAAAGGTTTTGACTAGGTCAATGGGAGTCCCTGAGGTAAGTGTCCCATTAGCTAAATCCTATGTCTTAGAGAAATTGTAATACCCCAGCCACACTCAGTCATTGGCTGGGAACAGCCCTGAAGAAATGTGGCTTTCAGAAACATGGGAGTGGATCCAGAAGGGAAGTATGTAGGGTCATCAGTCAACTTGATGTTAAGTCTTTTAATTCATCACGTCTGCATAATAACTACGTGCTTGAATGCATCAAATAATCTTGTGAAATATACATAAAATTGAGAGAACTACAACAAATATTGCTAAGTCTACCTGCATAATGGAATATCTTCACTAAATTTTCCCGGTAATTGATAGATTAAGAAGAAACACTTAATCAGTAAAAATTATAAAAGATTTGAGTAAGACAAAATAGCATGAAAACTGTATAAAATGTATAGAAATGAACTCATTTTTTAAAGTAACTCATAGAGGACAAAAAATCGTAATAGAGTGCTAGAAAATACTTTGAACTGAATGATTATGAAAAGAATACATGTCAGATTTACAGGATCTACCAAAATTGTTATAAAGATAGAAATGTCGATCCCTATATTTTTTATTAGAGAAGATTAAAGGACGAAGATGAATAAGTTAAACATCCAAGTAAAGAAATTAGAGGAAAGGATTAGAAAATAAGTCCAAAAATGTAAAAGGAAAGAAATATTGAACATCATATATCAGTAAAATGGAGTATCAATAGAAAATAGATGATCGGCAAAGGTAAAATATAGGATCTTTAAAAAGATCAATAAAATTGACAAATTATTTTTAAGATTCATTTTTAGGAAGGAGAAATGACACAAATAACAAATTTCAGAAAAATAAAAGGGGGCAGGCAGCACTAGAAATATAAGATAATATAATAATAGCATTATGCTAATAAATATAAAAGCTTTTAAAATTTTTATAAAATTATAATTATTCATTATGACAAAAAACGTAAACAGCTTAAAGAAACTGAAGCAGTTTTCAAATATCTTCCATGAAAGAATTTTCTGGCCAGCAAACCTACAGACAAATCTAAAAGAAGATGTGTAAAATCTTTATATGAGGAAAATTATAAAATACTATTGAAAAACATTAAAAGATCTAAGTAAATGAAGAAATATAACTTGTTTATAGATTGAAAGCTTCACAATATTGAATATAAATCCAATATAGTTGCAGACACACAAAATGAATCAATTTTGACATTATTTTGAGGAACAATGCAAGTTACAGTACCCAAATAATATTTTCATTTATACAAAGTTGAAGCACCTGCAAAACTTGACAAACTTAGGCACATGAATTTAATTTATAAAACTATAATGAAAAGCAATTAAATAATAAACATACAATTCAGGGAAGTAGTTATTTATTTATTTTTCCTCCCTCAAATGTTGGCAATCACTGATTTGCTTACTGTCACTATATAGTTTTGCCTTTTCAGAATGTCATAATGGAATAATACAATGTATAATATTTTTAGACCAACTTTTTTCACTTAGAAATATGAATTCTAGATTCATAAATGTTTTTATGTGCCTTGGCAGTTCATTGGTTTTTTTATCAGTAAGATTCTATTGTATGAATGTGACAGTTTGTTTTTCGATTAACCTATTGATTGATACTGTGGCTGCTTTCAGTTTTGGCTGATTATGAATAAAGTTGGTACAAGCTTTTGCATGCAGGTTTTCACATCAGTTGGGTAAATACCTAAGAGGACTGTAACAGGCCTGTATGATAAGACTGTGCTTAGCTTTGTAAAGAAACTGCCAAACAGTCTTACAAAGTGGCTGTATGATTTTTTTTGCATTCCCATCAGCATGAATAAGTGTTCCTATTGCTCTACATGCTCATCAGCAATTGATATTGTCAGTTTTTTTTTAATTCTAATTAGTGTGTATTATTATCTCGTTGTTATTTTAATTTGCATTTTCCTAATGATAAATTGCAAAAGACAAAAGTCTATGGCTTGTCTTTATTCTCCTAACAGTAGCTTTTGTGGAGAAGCTTTTAAATTTAATACACCCAAATTATCAATTTTTAATCTATCATGCTTTTGATATTATATCTAAAAACTCTTCATCAAACCCAAGTTACCTAGATTTCCTCCTACTTACTATTTGAAGTTTTACACTTTTGAACTATATCTTTAAGTCTATGATTCACTTGAGCCATTTTTCGTGAAAGGTATAAGGTTTATGTCTAGGTCCTTTTTTATACAAATGTTAGCTCCAGTTCCTCTAGCAAAAAATTGTTTAAAGAATATTATTTCTTTATTGAATGCCTATCAAAAATCAGTTTATTATTTAGTGTGGTTCTATTTGGGGGCTGTCTCTTCTGTTCCATTGATCTGTGTTTCTATTACTTCACCAATACTACATCTTAATTACTATAACTTTTAATAAGCCTTGAAGAATTGGGTATTATAAGTACTTCATCTTTTTTCTTTTTCAGGGCCAAGAAGTTGAAGTTCTTCACAGAAGTGATTATTTGTGATGGAAAAGGGAAGCAATGGGACCAAGGAAAGTAACACAAATGACTTCAAAGTAATGGTAATTTATTAATTATTAACATTTAAATTAGATGGTAAGTAGGTATTCTTCATACTTTATGTATCTTTTATAAGTATTTCTTTTTATATTCTTAGCATTCCAGAACATAAATGAAAATCATTTCAGCTTGAATGACACTCTGGGCATTTCTGTAAACACAAATTATGCAAAAGAACCCAAGCCCTTGTGGAAGGAGGAAGATGGAAGTTGGAAGCTGGTAGGATGAAGGCATTTGCTGGTCACTTGTGGAGCCTAACAGCACTGAAATCTCACTAATGAACAGAGCTGGAGGATGGCTACCAGTTTAAAACAATTATATTTGCAAATTCATTACTTCAAATGCTTTTGCAGCAGGAAAAATTAAATTCGTGTGACAATGTTGAACAGAGACAGGGAGAGTGGCCAGTCAAGAACAGTGGCATTGGCATTTAGTCCATAGTTAAATTTCAGTTATCCAAATATGAATATATTAACTCTCCTTTTTCAGTGCTACCCATTGCACAGTAAATTCATGCTCTTTATCACATTAATATTAATGATACTCATAAAGTCATGTTAAAAATTAATAACATTAAATGTTTACTATGTTCCAAGTTCCTTTCACAATGCTACATGTAGGAGCTCATTTCATCCTCACAGCAAGCCTATGAAGTATTATCAACTTTTTAGCAATTAGAAAAGTAGGGCAGTTCTTTGAATCCAAGAGACTTGTATTCTGCTTACTAAATGTTGGCAATAATAATAAACATTTTATTTTTATCTATTACCTAAATACCACTTGTCAATGCTGTGAGGATAAAAGTGGTGATGATATACTCTTTTCACTCAAGCAAACCAAACCTCTAAGATAATGTAATGAAGTAAACTGACATGGATTAACTAAAAATCAGTGAAGACAGAAAATTCTACACATATTATCTGAGGTTTATTACTGTGCACAGATGTTTTCAGAATTTAGAACATGAAACAAAAACAAAACAAAATTGTGAATTTCAGAGGGCATTGGTCTCCAGGAGCTGAAAATTCCTTGAAATCAAGGAATATATTTTAGTTATCTTGCTATTGTTAAGAAAAAATTATGGGAGATCATTGTTTTGGACTGAGCCCCTGCACTAGTCCCCAATAGACCAGACCAAACCAAACCAATGGAGTCATTCATGCTAAATGTCACATAATCAAACTGAAACTTTAAGAAAGCAGATATATTCCCAAAACAGACCAGTCTTTTCAGAAAACAGGAAGAGATTCCAGTCTACCTGAGTCAGTTTAACACAGAAGTCCCCTTTGCTTTAACTTTTCCAAAAAGTAACCTAAACTATTGTTAATCAATTCATTTTTTTCTATTGTTCTGTTTCCTCAGGTTCTCTTGCAAAACCCTGCTGTTCTGGTATTGCCTAGGGGAAGCTTTCCTTCTATTTTGTAGAATGGAGGCTGTCTCATCATGAATTGTGAAAAAAAGCCATTTGGATCTATAATTAGATTTGTTATAATTTTGTCTGTGACATTATCTTGCCTTCGCTTTTCTTTACACACACAGTAGATGTTCAATAAGTATCTAAAGAATAAAAACAATTATGAAGAAAAAATTTTTTGAGGAATTGGATTTTAGTTGGTGCTTAGAAAGAGTGAGCTTTCTTTTATAAAAGGGAAAGATCTAAAAAAGTAATAGAGGAAAACTATGATGTTGAAACATTGGAATAAAATGTAATATGTGATCCAGATGGTCCCATCATATACTAGCACTTATTCATTTGTTAAATGTTTATCTTGGCCTCACTTTGACACTACAGCTTCTTAAGGGCAGGGGCCACCTCTTTACTTATTGCAGCACTTCCTGTAGTACTCCTTACAAGTTAGAATTCAATAAATATTGATTGCCCTTCTGGAGACTCAAAATTTCTTTCTTTTTCCTCATTGCTTTTGTTCCTGAGGAATGCACTGCCTGACAGATGATCAACACGTGAAATCAGATATGTTCTCATTTATATTATTCTATTTGTGCTTGTTTTTCAAATTCCTTGGGAACACAAAGAATACCTCAAGAAAATCATCCAGTTATTAAATATTAGGGAATTCCTGCACAAACATTAAAGAGAATCATTATCATATTTGTAAGTTCAAAAAAAAAAAAAGGTACTTGCCATACTCCTATAAAAGGACATAGGCTCTTTGGAGAAGTGGTTGATTCCAGGGTTGGGGCTTGGAAAATAGAAGATGACTCTGTAGTATATTGCATGGTAGAAAGTAAGGAAGAGCCAAAAAAAAAAAAAAAAAAAGAAAAATGGGGCTGTGCACATCAAATTGAGAACCTTCCTTTTCAGCATATATTTTTAACTAAAACCACTGCAACAGGTACTTACATTTTGTGAGTATAGGAAGATTCCCTAGAGAATAACAAGTTCATCTACATTTTCTATAGTAGATGAAAATACTAACCTGAGGTTCAGGCCAAAGCCAATGTGAAAATCCAGAAAATGCTAGAGAGGGAAAATTGCATCTTTCAACTTATTTTAACTCACTAGACTTTTAAGGTAATTTTAAAAGTTTTGTTGAAGGTATTCATCATTTACTAAGTCCTGGATTTTTGGTTAGATACAGGGGATATATATATATATACACACACAAACCCTTAAGGCATATCTCTTCCCCTCATTACACATACAATGGTAAGAACCTATAAACACCTTCAATAATTCAGAGGAGAGACATGTTTTTCTGTGTGGTTGAGAAAAAAGTGGACAGACAATAAAAGCCGACTTTGGCAAGAATAGGGAAGTCTGGTAGGGAATCAACATACTGATATTAAAATTGTGATGGACCTTCAGAGCATCCAACTCTTTCTGCTCTTCAGAGGTCACAGGAAACTCTCTGTACTGTTCATTATTCATTTCAGCATTTATTAATCTTTGTGTACCATATGGAGAATGCTTAAAACCAATATAGATAGACAGAAAGCACTCCTATAATAGATCCAACAGTTGTATCCCAGCTCCTCATTCTACTCTCTACTCCCCATTGATAATTTACTTGAGAAGTTGTTCCAATTCTTTTTTTCTAAATCCTGGTTCTTTGTGAGTCCATTCTCCAGACGAAACTCCATGTGTATGTGCTGCTGCTTAACCAATCTATGCCTCTGGACACTGGATCATCTCTGAAGCATGGATGCCAATTATGCCTGTGATTTTTTTCCTTGCTCAAATGGCAATTGTGTTTTTCTTTCTCAGGCTTTAAACATTACTGTTTACTTATAGTAGATCTTATTCAGAAAAAGAACCCTGTACTCCAAATCCTTGTCCTTATTTCTATGTGAATTCACCCTCATGTAACTTTTTGTCATAATAATAATAATTTTAACTATATTATGGCTAATTTGTAAATAATAAAATAGTATTATTTTCTGACATATATCTATCTGCTTAGAATAATTTCTAATAGTTACTCTTTTATGATTTAATATTGTCTACCAGGCTAGATATAGTTGGAATATAAGGTATCATCTCTATCAGGAAAGTGTTTAAATCTCCCCATCTATTTGGGTGAGGCAATTTATGAAAAGAGTGAATTTAATATGTAAGTACTTATCTCTGTTGAGTGAAAATAGGATCAGTAAGCAATGAGCAAATCTCATTAAGTTACAGAATCACAGAATGTTTGCTGCTAGAGAGGCACTAAGAACAATTTAGTCTAATTTATTCCTTTCACATATAAAGAAACCTGTGCTTAAATCAGAGGTTGGGAAACTATAGCCCATGGACTAAATTCAGCCACCCATGTTTTTATAAATAAAGTTTTATTAGAACACAGATTTGTCTATTTATTTTCATATTCTCTATGACCATTTTGTGCTACAGCATTGATGTTAAGTAGTTTCAATAAAGACAACATAATTCACCTGAAATATTTATGTATTATTATTTACTATCTAGCCTTTTCAGAAATGTTTGCCAACTGGTTTAGATAGCATATATAACTTGCCCACAATCACACTTTCAAAATAATGGCAAAATTGTTCTAGAATCTATATTTCTTTAGTCCTATGCTTTTTATATTCTCACTATGTCCAATATTCTAATGTTGAAATTAAAAAAAATTAAAGACTAAATCCAACAGTGATAAGAAATAAGACAATAATTAGAATTATAAATAGCTGATTTTCCTGAGTTCTATATAGATTCTAGTTATCAGCCCTTTATTGGATGTGTAATATGCAAATATTTTCTCCCATTCTGTAGGTTGTCTGTTTGCTCTCATGATAAATTGAATTTATCCAGTGACACCACCGTTTTCAAGAGCTCTAACATGACCTCCAGAGAAAATGTCACAGATCATATACATTTTATTAATATTTATCCTATGTCACAGTTAAATTTATCAAACTATAATATATTTTAGAGTCAATAAAATAAAATAAAATACTGATAATTGGTAGGCTATACTAGTGTAGGCTACATTTATACTATAAAATAATAAAATAACTCTTTAGCTGGACCTTCCATTAAAAGGTCTTTGCCTTTTAATAATAGCACCCCAAACTCACTATATAATAATATTCAAATAGCAGAATACCCTCAAAGGGAAAAGATACTGGGAAACAAAATTATTAAAACTCAAAACCTCTAAATTAGACATTCTTGAAGTATGATCCCTGGACCAGCAATATCAGTATCATCAAAGGAACTTGTTAAAGATGTGAATTCTTGGGCCCTACCACTGACCTACTTAATCCAAAACTCTGGGAATGGGTTCTAGCATTCTGTGTTTCAACAAGATTTTCAGGTGATTTTTACGCGTGCCCAAAATTTGAAAAACACTGCTCTATATCAATATAGGCAATAAAGAGACATCCTAAAATACAAAAATAAATTAAATCAATAGGAAATTAATCATTTTAGAGAACAATTTTCACATCATTTATTTCTACTTCATAAGCCATGTTAATAAACACTCCACCTTTTAAAAAGCATCAGTTCTAGTCAACAACTAATAGAGTTTTAGAAACCATGCAAATTATAATAAGTTGACACCAAACATTCCTAAAGAAAGGAATGATATAAGCAAATTACAACAAAGAGTCTGACTCCACTTTGACTGCTAAAGCTTTTAAGGTATAACCCTCCTTCTTTCCTTATTGTCTCATACTTGGGCAAGTCAAGAAAAACCCAAATGTTCCCTCTGTTGGCACTGGTAAGAAGTTTAAACCACATAAGCCCCACTAGGATATGCCTTCACCTCAACCCACTTGCCTTTACCACCATCAAAACCCTAAGCCAGTCTCCTTTCCCTGCTCTCTCAAGCCATTTTGGACCTTGTTAAAGATGTGAATTCTTGGACCTGCTTAAGAGCCACTCTGTTCTCCTGAGAAAGCTCATTTTATGAGTACTGAACCATATCTTCTTGGTGCATGTGTGGCATCACTAGTATTGACATCTGAACCAAATTTTGATGGGAGAAATTCTATCCTGTTTCTACAGGGTAACCACAACACAGATTCAAACCTTTTTTTCTCCTCCACTGAAAACATATGCAAAGCACAACCTGAAAAGTCCTGTCAGAAATTGTAAGCCTCCTCCGTTGTAGCTTTCAGGCAAGATATTATACATATATAATTTATGCCTTAATTTTAGGAGCATGATCAGAAGCTGTGTTTTCCCAACAATAAAATTCTACCACCCAAGACTATTTTATTAAATATTTGTGCCACAGGGATTGAGATATGGCTACATGTGCACTATAAAAGAAGAAGTAATTGCTCTGATAATCATGACACTAAGAAACAACTGAGAGAAAAGTAGCTTCAGGGACAATAATCCATAGCTAATTGTTCAACTCTCCAGTTCATATTGCTTGTAGACACTGAGTCTAGTTATGGGGTAAATCAAAGTGAATAAAACTCAGCTGGAATTTTGATACTAGCAGTGTTTTTCTTTAGTGTTGCTTCCTGAAAGAAAAATTAAAAATAATGCAAAACCTACAAAATGTCAAGGGAAAAGCAAGATACCAAAATGGAAACTACAGACAACAAAAAATCATTTCAGAGCACCTTATGTTTTGGATACTTTGTATGCACTTTTCAATTGTTAATTATAATTAACCTTAAAATCCAAAACCTAAGAAGAGAAATAGTATAAAAACTAATCTTCTGATGAGAATCAGATACTAACTTCAGGCTTTAAACATAACAAAAATAATTTCTTTCTTACATTTTCCATTTTTTAACAGTACTTTGAGTTGCTGTTCTATCCATTTTTTTAAAAAAATTGATTTTCTATACAATTAATGATCATATGTTATATTCAGGGTGAAGCATTTTCATTCTTTCTGATGAGGTAGATGCTCAAGTTTTGGCCATAAACACCAAATTCTTACAACCAAACATCAGGGTGTTTGGGTGCTATAAAACTGATAGCAGTGTAGGGGCGAGGGAAAAGTTCCCCTTTCCCTAGAAAGTTTGCTGAAAGATCAACTCACAATTAAGGCAGATTAATAAGAGAAGGAAACACTTAGAAGCCATGATGGTTCAACTTGATACTTGAATGATATAACCATTTTTCATGGAAGAAACCTAAACATAAAATTATTCTTTTACTCTTTGACTAACCCAAATCACAAAAACATAATATGATATGATTAGAGATAATTCAACCAATGGTGTATTAAGACGAATTCACTGTCAATGACCTAGAAATGACAAAATTGTAGTTAGTCAAGGCTTATATGTTTATAATCAGCAGAATCATTGAGGCTGATTAATTCAGGCTTGTTTTTAAATTATCCAGAAACTTGGGAAAGAATCAGAGAATGAGATCTATATTATGTATGTCATCCATAAAATTTCTAATTGAAGAGCTTTGAGTCATTGTGAAGAAATATACAATTTAACTGTAACATGTGATATTCGTCCTAAAATATTCCATCAAAAATCAGGTTGCAAGGAGTTATTCAACAGAGGGTTTAAGAAATGAAATTAGAGAAGTCTGAGGTCATGACGGCACCATCAAAAGGAGAGGGGACTTCTAGGAAGTAAGGCTGCTTAACAAGAAAAAGAAAACAGAAGAGAAGCTGCATCAGAGGGCTCAAGATATTGTTTAGAAAAATGCTGGAGTTTTGCTTTAGAAAGAAGCTCTTGGTTGAATTAAATAAGTTCCCTAACAATTCCTTGATGTCGGAACATACAAGAACATACATAGCAGACCTAATTCAATAAAAATGAAAGTATGGTAATTTACCTCTCATTTACTTGATAAGCTAACAAAATAAGGTATTATTTGAACATTGCTATTGTTGCAGGTGAGACAATTATGGTTAGAGGACACGAAAGCATTACCCTACTTCTTAATTTTTATTATAATAATCTGAATATAAATGAGTACCTATATTAATTATAGCTTTATTTTGATGCTTTATTCTGCTTTCTATGTTGCTTCTGCTGCAATTATTTCTTTGTTTTTCCAACATGTTTATTATCTATCTGTATTTTATGCTAGAGGCTTTCTCAAAATGTCAAGTTCTCCTTGATTTTTAATTCATTCTTTAAAAACTAAGGTACTAAGGAAATTATTGGAAGCTGTCTGTGCAAAGACTTTCACTGAAGATTTTTGGGAGAATAACTTACTATTTCATTGTAGAATCTCTAAATGTCATTGTGCTTTATCTTAGAATTATAAATTAATGTAAATTAATCATCTGCTTTTCTTTCAGGTACTGAGGGGGAGGATACCAGTAATCTGGGAGCTAAACTGGAGAAGGGGACGAAGTTAATTTGGCTTTTTAGACAATCTCTTTATTGTGGTTGTTCCCATAATCTTCGACTGACTGGTATCCATGAGCATGGTGCATCTCTCGTTCAATTGTTCTAGAAGGCAAACCTCTCCAGTCTCCCCTATACCTCGCATGAGGGAGGGGCTTTGGGAAGTTATCTGAGGCGTCTTACTGCTCCTTAGACAGGATTTGATACAGTCCTCCAGTTTTAAGTGTCTCTCATCAAGGTACCTAGAATCTCTGATTCTCCGTATAGCATGAATGAGCTTGTTTCTTACTTTTTTCCTAGGGCAAGCACTCAGATTGTATTTTTTTCTCAGTCTGTCAATTTAGTTTTTATTTATCCATCTATTATCCATCTTCCAAAAGTTCTGGATTTCTCACTCTTCTCTCATTCTTTTTATCCTTAATTTATCTAATTTCAACTGAGTGGGCTTTAAAAGATAACAAAGATAAAGACGTATTCAACTTTCCAAGTTAACCAGAAATCACCAAATTATCTTCTATTCCTTAGCTTTTGGCTCTCCCCATGATTGTCATTCTTCAGTAACTTTCCCAAACTCACTAAACCCAAACCATTTTCCATCTCTAAATTTTTGCTTATCCTCTTTTCTTTACCACCTTCAACCAGAAGGCCTTTTTGCCTTTGGAATGGTCTTTCTTCTCATATATCAATATTCTGTCCATACTTCAAAGCTAAACTATATCTAACACTTTGTCTCATCTGCCCATCTTGAATTAATTTCTCTTTCTTCTGGGTTTATATAGCCTTCAATTTTGCCTATTATAAAATCAATACTATTATGCATCGATTTAGGCTTTATTTTCCCTTTAGATTTTATTCTCCTTGAAAATTAAGACTTACTTATCTCAATCACCTCTGTATAGTCTGTATAACATAATATCTATAATACAGTTATTTAAATGCATATTTGCTGCCTTAAAACAAATTGAACTCTAAAACTTTATAAGAAGATGCAGTGTTTCTTCTGCTTCTCCATTTTTCTTTCTCTTTTTATTTCCTTCTAGGGGCCCACAGCTTAAACACTTTTATCCAGTATGAAAACTCAAAACCACAAATCCAATTCTGTTTTTAATAAACTCAAATAGCAAGCATTTATTGAGCCTTGCTATTAAATGAAATTAAACTAACATTTTGTGGGTGCCTTTGTTGTGCTTGGCACTCTTTTTGGAGTTAAAAAAGCCACACAGTGTGTTAGGTTTTAAAACTGGATCTCTTTAACTGGCAATGTAGTCTGGGAAACAAGACTCAAACATATGAAACAATTTACAATTCAAGGCAGTATAAAATAAAGAGTTAGATTGTGGGTTATGTGAGGGCTCAGATAAATGGAGAAAATTGTATGAGTATAATCTTTCTTGAAGAATAGGTAAGAACCCAAAAGAAATAGAATAAAAAGAGGGAAAATTCAAAGTGAAAGAACAGAATATTTGAAATCCTAAAGGAACTGTGGAATTTCTTGGGGAGATTGTTCTGACTATGATGACAGTTGGGTCAGTTTTCGAGAGCTGTGGAGAAATATAAATGAACTAAAGATATTTACACTATTAATAGTTTGAAAACAGATGCATTCATAAAAAAGGAAACAAGAAACTACCAATCAGAGGAATCTGATGATGAAATTGATACTTAGAAAATTTATGTCAAGCCTCCCAAAGAATGGCTATGACCAGGAGATAGTAGCTGAAAACCAGAATCAGCCCAGGAATTTTAGATCATGAAATCAAAAGCCCAGAAAGACAATATTGCTGGTATAATCGGGAGCAGGAATGAGCGATAAAGTCTGCTAAACAATATTCAGTCCATCTCTGGCTGTTTTCAGTTGCTCATTCCAACTAGTTTTTTCTGTTAAGCAGCCATATTCTGCAGTTGTTTGCTGAAGGTCTGATGAAGTTCTACAGGATGGGTTCAAGGAGGTAAGTTTAAGGATGGTTGAAGCAATATAATTCTCAAATGATAAAGACCTGGACTGGGTTCTAATTCTAGACGAAAAGAGAAGATGCCCTCTCAGATGTGAACATACTTCCAATGTTAGATGAAAAAATACTAGTTAAGAGACAAGATGGGATAATCTCTTGTGCTTAACTGTATTATTTTTTTAATTCAGATTCTTGCTGCCCTTTTCTTTATCTAATATATTTGTTTACAAATTAAATGGTAATACCTTTATGTGAAATTGCATCATATTTAGGGTATTAGGAATCCAAAGACACTGGTTCTATTCTTCAGATGTCTTATGAATAACAGCAATATTTTTTTCGTTAACAGACAATGCCTTATGAATAAGTGATTACCTAGCCCATGTAAAGCATCCAGGTAGGTTCTATGCGAGTAAAGCATGTATCTCTCATATGATTGCTGTTGCTTAAAATTCTAGCAGATCATGTATTTTTCTTGTCTTAAGACTTTACCTTTTGTTTCAGTGAAAATGGTCTGGAGGGTGTGATATATTTCAATCTGATTTTACTCCGAATGTCTCAGAGCGGGTCTTTTTGGAGTGCAGATTTTGATAGAACGGTGATGAAAGAAAACAAAAATGTCTGGGGGCTTGAGAGCTGGCAAGGGCATCTAAGAAGAGAGACAATCACTACACAGTGTGGGATGACAGCGATATTTCTGCCAAAGACCAACTTTTCTTCAATTTAAAGTTCCATACTGGTCTAGCCAAAATGAATTACAAACCAAGATATTCAACCAGAATGATGGTAGCATTTTTATAAGAATACGTCTTAAAACTGAAGGTCTACAATTGATGTTCTTATTGTTTGTTTCCTTTCCTGTCACCTAGACTTCAATTTGATAATTGTCATGTAAGCCTTCCATGGGCTACTAGGCTAAACAGCTCCTGATAACATTCTCCATCTCAGAGATTAGGGGTCTACGATGACCGGATATGTTAAGAACGAGACATTGTGCCAATATCAAAGTTCAAGTAGAGTTTTACCTCTAAATCTATTTCAGAGGATGCTTTTGATATATGAAATACAATGTATCCTGAGATCACTGCTTTTAATGATTACCCCCCTGCCTTTATCTCAATTTCCTTTATCTCCATCAGTGAAAGAGTCACACTGTGGAAATGAGGATTGTTGGGTTGGAGGTCATAATCAAGTAAACCCTTATTATATCTTTGGTTTGAAATTCATTTCTTTAAATATTGCTTAAGGGGAAAATCAATGAATATAAATAGAAAATGCTCAAGTATGAGAAAAATAGACTTTGAAGTAAAGGGCTTAAAATATATGGCTCATAAAGAAAAACATACAAAAGGCATATATTTCTGCTTCTGGGGACTGAAAAAGATGAGCTATAAAGTGTAATTGTTTTATATTAACAATTTCCATCTTCTCACATTCATAATTGCTTTTGCTAATGCAAGAGTTAAGATCTTAATATGATTAGACATTTGTTTGGGTGAACTGGAAAATGTTATATAAAGAAATAATAACACAAGGGTGCAAGAAATGTACTGCTTTAGAAAAGGCAGCAAGAGTTATATATTCCAACAGTGCTAGATCCCATGATCTTTAATTTGCATATGAATAATTAATATGCATACCCCAATAATGCCAGCTTCCTTGCACTATATTCAGTATGAATTATGCAGAAACACTTCAAAAAAATGCCTTTAATAGTCAAGGGAATTACCACCCTCTAAGGTATGTAGAAAATAAAAATCATTTGTTTGAAAAATGAAATAAAAACAGAAGATCTGATTAAAAACATTCAAGAAAGGAAAGTTTCTTGATCTTATACTCTCTTATTTTTTAAGTGTGGTTTATCTTCTAGGAATTGCACCAGACTTCAGGAATGTGAAAGTACACGTAAGTCCCTGGAAAAAGATCCTGGCGAAATCACACAGGTACAAACACTGCTGAGCAAGTAGGAAGTAGTAAGGGGCAAACCCTGTGAGTTCGCTCCATAGAGACACGTGAAGGAAGAAAGAGTTAAGTAAATATATCAAGGGAGAAGGACATACATTTTTTTTAAGTTATATGTCAAAGCATAGAGAAAGAGTGATTCAATATGTGTTTGGGAGATTTGTTGATAAGAAGATTTATGTAGGCTATACTTATGATTATAAAAATATCAACATTTGACAATGCGAGGGCTACTTTCATGGCTAGGCCAACATATGATAATGTTTTCACCCCTGTTAGCAAGAGTTACTCCTGATAATCAAGTTGGAAAAGAGGCCTAGGAGAGCTAACTGGAGTTCAAAGAAGCCATTTCACTAGAAGAGTTTTGTAGGACCAATGTCAATGGCCCCCATGAACTGCTCATTGCTCTAAAAGTTTGAAGAGAGGACTCCTTGAAATTATTTCAGTTCTTTTCTTTTATATTTTTGTATTCCAGTGGATGGGGTTTGATGAAACACAGCCCTGTTGAAAATACAGGGACATAGTCAATCATACAACAATGGACATTCTTGTTGGACCAAAAAGAACTAGTTACATCGAGCTGCAGGGAATTTAGAAAAGTTCAGGCGGAATGGCTTAGGGAATAATTTGGGGAACTCTAGAGTTAGGTTGCTTGGGTTAAATTTGGAAACCACAATTTACTAAGTGTATAACTTTGAGCAAGTTATTCAAACTTCATTTACCTTAGTTTTCTCATCTGTAAAATGGGAACAAAATATTACCTGTCTTCATAGAACTATTGTAAGGATTAAATTAGTAAATGCATGTAAATTACACTTAGAATAGAACCAAAACATAACAACTCTATAAATATTAGCTAATGTTATTACATCATAAAGATTTAGAGTTTGAGTTCTGGTGTCAAACTGCTACCTTGATTTCACCTATTATTGGCCATGAGAAATTTCTAATTCTCAGTTCTTATTCAGGTAGTACCTATTCCAAATGTTGTCGTGTAGAATTCTTAGCAAAATGCTCAGTTTTCAATGTGTTAGCAGTTAAAAATACCATCACTGTTGTTCATTATATTTTATAAGATTTTCAATAACTATTATAAAATCCTGTGCTTTAATTTATGGACATAATAGCTACGGGATGCTATTCAGAGAAATAAAGAGTATCTTAAACATTTTTATCTAATTCCTGCAATGGCCTCCCAGCCATACAGACTTTCAGATGCTTCAGAATCCTCAGAAAGGGGACAAAGTATTGTATTATATTTGGTAGTAAACTGTGTTCATTTTTAGCATGCAGAAATAAATTTTTATAGCCTAAAAAAACATCCATTCTCAAACTTTGTCTGGCATGACCATGCAATTGGGAAAATATATATTTATATTAATAAAGTAAATATGAATATGAAAAGATAAAGAAAAACAGTTATTCTACTTACAGTAGCTATGTGTTTGTTTTGATGAGAGCAAATATCTAAATATATTACCTTGACAGATATGCAGAATGATGAGGTATTCTCTCCTTTCTATTCTACTGAGGATTGAGCTTAGCTGATCCATAACAATTATGCCTGTATATAACCTGCCAGAGATAGATCAATTTCAACATATGCAGACAAAATCAAATCATGAATGTGTTCTTCTAAGTTTTATCTTGTGAATTAATGGTAATGGATTAGGTACCATTAAATGATTCATACCAATAAGATCATGTCCACTATATTCTCAGCATGCAAAAAGTTACATTAAGGTCAAAGATAGTTTTGATACAAAAAAGATGGGTAAAGATATGGTATAAGATTCCTAGTTTTCATATAAACCACACTGCTCTTCTGGATATCTTCACTTTTTTCCTAGCTCATACAAGGTATATTACAATCATCCCAAAATAATAATAGTTGAGGTCTTCATTACCTAATTATCAATTACTTAATGGAAAGTAGTGAATGGGTGAGGAATCACTTTGTTGAATCCAAAATTGATCGGTATTTATAGATATACAGACACTAAGATCATCTTTGTACTCATCCTTAGTGCTGACTTCCTACTGCTGTGTCATAATCATAATGTCAATTCAACAGTCCTCTTTTGATTGTGTTTTCAGAGGATTTTCTAATACCAGCTTGGCTAAGTTGGCTAAACATGCCTTTTTCAGTTACATATGTTTGTGAAGTTTATAATCCATGTGCCTCATTATAACATGATTTGATTTATAAATTGCTTTTTTTTAACCAACCCCAAGGCCTTGTGTATATCTCAATTCTCTCTATATAGTATCTATCTCAGAAGGTGAAAAACTCATGGAAAAAAAAAAAAGAAAAAAAGTGAAAATCAGAAGCTGAACAACTCATAGAAAAAAGGAAAAATATATATAGTGTCTATCAACATCACATAATTCTTATTCTTTATGGCAATCCAACCAATATCAAATGGCAGAAGATGAAGAACATTTTTACCAATCAGTCTAAACTCTTATTTTCTTTTTCTTTCTTATTTCTTTTTTTTTTAATTTTTTTTATTTCAGCTTATTATGGGGGTACAAAAGTTCTGCATAGATATATTGCCCATGTCCCTCCCAATCCCCCGAGTCCGAGCCTCAAGCGTGTCCATTCCCCAGACAGTGCACATCGCACTCTTCCTGTAGGTATACACCCATCCCCTCCCCCACCCCCGTCCCCCCCAAGTCAGAACTTCA
>CM052437.1:36135275-36205760 GCA_028533085.1 Varecia variegata
AAAAAAAAAAAAAAAAAAAAAAAAAAAAAAACTCCTTCCTCTGATTCTTACTGATTAAAATGAAAAGGAAAACTTTTAAAACCATAGATGATAGACATTTGAACATATTGAGAGATCTACCTTATGTTCTATGTTCTTCACGTAACTTAGGAGGTCAAGTCCTACCAAAATCACCTGGAGAAGGCAGGTCAAGACCAGATTTTTCAAAGGTAAGCCTCATGCAATCAGTGCATTCACTTGGTCAATTTCCTAGCTCTTCTCACTTGTTCCCCTCCTATTCCAAAATATTGATATTCGAAGGACTTGTTTTTTAATTCTCTTTCCATCTCACCCTCTTTTCTTGATTTTAATCTGACTTCAGAGTATACTTTAAAAACATATTCTATAGTAACAGTCAGTAAGAAATTACAATTTTTACATGACACTTTAACTAAAGTTATAGAGAAAATTCTTCTCTAGAGAGACAAGCAACTATTTCAAGAACCTGGATGCCTAAGAACAATTGCAACAAAATATTTCTCCTAATTTATGCATTGATTCATATGTCGGATTATCTCTTGCAAATTAGACTCTATACAAGATATATTCTGAATATCAAAGGTATTGATTTTAAAAGGAAATGTGTTATGTTATAAAAGGCAGGAGTACATCACCTTCTCTCTCTTTCTCACTTTCTAAAACACACACACACACACACACACACACACAATACAGTTCTATATTTAAATAAGCAAGGTTTGATTAACTATAGAAACTTGAGCACTTAACATCTCATTTACCCAATATCATCAAGAAATAAAATGAAGCTCAGTGGTCCAGCATGAGTTTAGAAGGTTTGCAAAAAAGGAACCACACTAAGAGAAAGCTGGTGGGCCCTCCCCATACCATACCTTTGCTAGCCTGTTAGGCTTTCAGAAGATCTGGAGAACTAGTAGCACCAGCTGGCCAGGCACCTTTTATTTCTAGTTAGAGGACAAGTTTCTTCATCTTAGGACAACTATGCAAAATGGTCTAACTACTACAATAGAATCCTGAAGATGAATTTAATAAGCCTAGAAGACTGAAGAGAAAAACTATCAGAGCATGTTCAGACTTTATCTGAGCAATCTTTTCCCAAAGAGCTTGGATAACTATATAAAGATTTCAACCATCTTTGCAGATAAACAGAAGCAAATACTTAAACTTCTCAGGGCCATCATTTCCTCACTTGTGAAATCAGGAAAATAACATCTACCTTGGTGGTGGATTTAATGAGACAATATGTGTTCAATACCTATCCAGTAGCAGGGGCTAAAGGATGATAGCTTTTATTATGAATACAGGAATACAAACTTTAAAATTTTGTAATCATTTACAATGGAAACGTTTTAAAACATAGTAAGTACTTTAATGCCTTAAACCAAAGATGCTGAATGAAATAGAACCTTCTTGGTGCCTTGAGATCATTGGTATTGTATGTTGTAAGAGTGATGCCACTAGATATTTTAAAACCCTGTAGGGTGTTTTGCCTAACTTTTTAGTTCACAGCTCTCTAAAAGTTTGAAGTTGCCAGAAATCTAACTTCCAAGTTAAGTAACCCTAAATTTCCTTCTTAATGCCTATGTTCCATTTAGAAGTTGATAAGAGAAAGTAGTTTCTGTTCAAAAGCCTGAATAGCAGAATATATTTTATTCTGATAACTCTAGTACAAGGTAAAAAGTGACCTACACTGGGAATATAGAAACAATCACGTAGCAATAATTACAGTTCAAACAAGAATTCTCAAATCCTGAGTTTTAATAAAAATGTGGATCAATCTGGGAAATAAGAGATAGCCAGAAGCAAGTGATATTGTTCAGCATTTGAGGTTAACCTAGAAAAAAATAGAGGTCATAGGAAAAGCATCCAAGTTAATGGTAGATGACTTCAACCTTCCAGAAAGGCTTTCAGACAAGAAATTAATAGCTAGAGGGACAATGTGTCAGAAGAACTTAAAGTTCATCCTGGACTCAAAGGACAAAACCCTCCAAAATATGTATTTTGAGATAAATCTTGGAAAATGCATTATTTTGGGGGAGGAATTTAAAATAGGTGGCCCAGACAACATCAGAATTAAATGAGATATCACACTAGATAAAAGAAATTAATTATGTAGTCAGGATTCACATACAGATACCTGGCAGGGGGTTTCTCTTCCTGCTCAATGCAAAGATGATAGAGCCACGAGGAAAAGGGAGAATGGAGTTCACACTTCAGTGGGAGGCAAGAAATTGAAAACATCACAAAGAGTTTTGTGCTTCCCAACTGTTAGGGAAGAGGGCAGCGGGATCAGCACAAGGTTAAACTGGAGAACCATTTTCCGTAGATCACTGCAATAGGTCAATGTTGTCTGATTTACCTATTAAGAAGAATGTGTTCAATTACTTTTGGAAACTGGTGGAAAAATAACTGTTGCAATTATAAATAATAGGATATTCCAAGCTAATCTAGAGCTTTGTATTAAAAACAACTTGTACTAAAGCAACTTCATATTAAAAACAACTTGAAGAAATCATTACAAATAATCACAATTAGCACATATGTTACAATGGGTGCTTGGAGGTGGATGTAGAGAACAGCAGCGAGCAAACAATTGGATTTCAAGTTAGGGAAAAAATGAAATCTTGAATACTTTAAATGTTCAGGCTATAATTTATAATAATTAGAGATAAGGCAAGCTCTTGGTACGTAAGGTATGAGTATGTTCGTCTTTTTTAATCTGTAAAGTGGTTTTCAGATAAAGGAAGTAATTTAGCTTCTCTTTGGTAAACCCTTTTACATTATTCAGGAAAGATTCTCAACAACAAACAAATATTTCTTAAACATTGTTTATGTGCCCAATGCCAATAATATAAAAGGTAAAGGAGAACTATGAGATAAAGACCTCTGTCTTTGAGTAGCTTATATTCTAGCTCGGGAGTCAAAATTAGTGTTATGAAATTACAGGAGTGTGTTAAATGATAGCAAACAGACTCCAGTGTATAACAGATTTTAAAACCAGAAGGAACAGCAAACAAGGAGTTCTCAGAGGAAATAAAGGCAGACAGGGAGGGGAGACATACCTCCAATGAAGAGGTAGATTTGGACTTGAGTGTTGCCAACAGAAATGTTCTAGAAGTTGGCTGCAAATATTGCGTGGAGAGACATGACATGTTGAAGAGCCCATAGGCAAAATAGGAATATAAGTTGGCTGGAAATACTGTGTAGAGAGAGGTGACATGTTAAAGAGCCCACAGGCAAAGTAGAAATGTTATAAAAATGGAATATATTGGAAAATGGTTCCCACTCCACTACAGAAATCATTAAGGGGGAAATATATTCTTAATATTAAAAAAAATCAACCCATTAGCAAAATGTTCTTGGAGCCAATTATGTGTTCAAAGCAGACATTCTCCAAAGTCTCACATTTCATCTTCACTCTAACCTAAGTTTTCTTAAACTGAGAGACAGTGGTCCTTTCCAATGTTGGAGTGTCACAGTGAAGGTTGCTTCTAAAAATTTTCCCCTTGTTGTTTATAGGGAGGATTTCTGGACCATTGCCTTTTCCAGGTTTGTAAGTTGAGTCTATTTGTGAATGATGAACTAACAGATTCCTGGGTAAACTCTCCCTCTCTCTATCTCATCCTCTGCTTAGTTCAATCTCCTTTAGACCAACCTCTCTCTTACTTTCCAAAAGATTGTCCTGGTTTCAGTTGACTAAAGATCACTTACTTTATCTGAGCCTTCTCAGACTGCTCTCAATTCACATTTCAATAGTTCTGGTCCCTTGTCTTCTCCCCAGAGGGCCCAGTTCTGTTCTTCCACACTATTGTGAGGAGGCGGCACTGGAAGTTTACCATTTTCAGTCTTTTGGTTGGATATTTTGATTCTCTCTACTGTGCATGCGAGGATCTTGGTTCTCCAGGAAGGGTGATTACTACTCCAATGAGAGATAGAAGGGGAAAGAGGAGGGAAAGGGGGAGGAAAGGAAAAGGGAGACGGAGACAGAGGAAGATCTCAGTGGCTCAATGGAGCAATTTTAGAAAGTGTAGGGAAACAAGACTGTTTAGGAAGCCACAGAAGACAGCCCAGAGAATGTAAACTCCTCATTTACAATTTGAACATTTGGAATCAGTTTTGTAAAAACACTTATTTTTTTTGCAGATATTTTAATAACAGCATATTTTTAAAAGAAGAACTGTATACACTTCTAAATTATTATTTGTACAGTGGATCGTATGCAAATCAAAAGCTTCTGCACAGCCAAGGAAACTATGATTAGAACAAATAGACAACCTACAGAATGGGAGAAAATATTTGCAATCTACACATCTGACAATGGGCTAATAACAAGAATCTATATAGGACTTAAGAAAATCAACAAGAAAAAATCAAACAACCCCATCAATAAATGGGCAAAGGACTTGAACAGAAACTTTTCAAAAGAAGACAGAATAATGGCTAGCAAACATATAAAAAAGTACTCAACATCTCTAATCATTAGGGAAATGCAATTCAAAACCACAATGAGATATCACCTAACTCCAGTGAGAATGGCCTTTATCAAAAAGTCCCAGAACAACAAATACTGGCGTAGATGTGGAGAGATTAGAACACTCTTACACTGCTGGTGGGACTACAAATTAGTACTGTGGAAAGTAACTTGGAGATACCTCAAAGAGCTAAAAATAGAAATACCATTTGATCCAGCAATCCCACTACTAGGTATCTACCCAAACGAAAAAAAAATTCTATAATAAAGACATCTGCACTGGAATGTTTATGGCAGCACAATGCACAATTGCAAAGATGTGGAAACCCAATTGCCCATCAATACATGAGTGATTAAGAAAATGTGGTGTATGTATACCATGAAGTACTACTTAACTACAAAAAACAATGGTGAACTAGCACTTCTTATATTTTCCTGGATAGAGATGGAGCCCATCCTTTGAAGTGAGGTATCACAAGTATGGAAAAACAAGCACCACATGTAGTCACTATCAAATTGGTACTAACTGATCAACACTAAGGTGCTCATATGGTAGTAATATTCACTGGGTGCCAGTCAGGAGGAGGGTAGATAAACTCACAACTAATGGAGGCAGAGTGCACTGTATGAGGGAAGGGCATGCTTGTAACCCTGGCTTGGGCGAGGCAAAGGCATTATCTGTAACCAAAATGTTTGTACCCCTATAATATTCTGAAATTAAAAAATAAGAAATTCTTAATGAAAAATAGTTCAGAAACCAACTGCAAGAAAAAAGAGTTTGGAGACTATATCGGGGTAGCATGAAATTTCTTCTGCAAAAAAAAAATATTTTCACATGTTAGATGGAGTGGGAGGAAATTTTCAAGAGTTTCTGAGACATTTTTATTCAAAAGACCAATCTTCTTTTGGCTTGACAACTCTACCATATTGGTATGGACTTAGAAAAAAAAAAAACTTCTTTTTTTCTCATTTTTTCTCTACCAGACATAGTCATAGAACTCTACTAATCATCCTATCTTTCTCAAATTGATAAGTTTTTTATTTCACAAATGGTCACTGAGCATTTACATTGCTTCCAATTGTGATCTTACTACCCTAAGGTATTAAATATGACATGAAAATAGGTGTGGCTAGGTCAGAGTAAATTCCTGGCGTAGTAGGTCAAGGGGGTAGGTCAATTCCCTGTGGAATTTATTCCCAGCTCTATCACAACATAGCATGCAGTTTTGGACACACTACCAAACTTGAAGTTTATTTCCACAGTAACAGGTAGAGCTTGGTGACACTAGGACAAATATAGTATATGATGTTTTAAAAATGAATTTAATATTTCTGTGCAAGTAAATTAACATTTAAATGTTATGACATTTATTGGAAATCAGTTCATAAATTTACCCATGCATAAAGTTACCCATGAAATTCATCCATTGACAAAACTAACTTATAAAACATCCTGAAATTTTTGTTCTTATAAGCACAAAAAAGCATCAAAACTTTCTTTTAAAATGGCAATATGTACTGCATTACACCTACAATTTGTTCAAAATGCTTGTAAGAAATCTTGTGAGGTTATGGAAGCAGAGAAAAGCTTTTTAAAAAGGTTTAGAAAAAGATGTGTTTTATATTAAGTTCTGAGCACTGTAAATCTCAATTATTTACCAAAATGGATAAGAAATCTGGAAACAATGAGCAGTATATAAGTTAAAATATTAAAACAAGGAGATAAAATCCAGAGGAAAAGGAAAGTCTAAATCTAGGCAGAATTATATTAGTTTCATAATAGAGGTACATTTGGGGCAAAAGAAAGAGACATCAATTCATAGGTGAATGACTTTACAAACTGCCAGACATGGCTTGGCTTTGAAATGTAGACAGGATATTAATATATAAGAAAAAAGAGCATTCCAAAGGAAAAACTACCTTCTGGTTGAGGGTGGGAGAACAAGGATGAGCAAAAATTACTTGGTAGGATCTGTAAATGATTTCTATTTTCCTCAAGACGTAGCCCCAATGTACATAAACGCCTCTATATTTAACAATGAAGATGAATCACATGGTTTGGAAACAGTCCTGTGGCTCTGGGTAATCTCAGCAGAAATGGAGAGGAGTTTCGACCCATCCTGCTTCACATTCCTCCTCTAGCACAAAGGACACAGGGACCCCCCGAAGTGCTGTCAGAGTAAACAAGGGAAGATGAAAATTGTTCTGTGATCCATGAAAACTAGAGCGGAGAAAATAACTACAGCTTCCCATGCTTTTGTTTTTCTCCTCTCAATTAATTTAAGACTGTTATGTACCAGGAAACCGTTTAGTGATCTCAGACTAAATGGAATATTCAAGTCCACAGCACCCTGATAAATAAAGGTCATTAATTCAAATACGTAAACGCACTCTTTTAGGGGTCATTTTAACAGTCTAAGCCTAGCACGTTTACTGCTTTGGGACTTATCCAAATGATAGGGGTGGGCAGGTGGGGTGGGTTGACTAAGCTTTCAGTCCCTGGACCTCAACAAGTTCTACAATTCACAAGGAGTTCTCTCTTTGAAGACTAGCCTATATTCCTTTGCTTTCATGGGTTTGAAGCAACACATTAGTAGTACTGTGATGATTTTCTTCATGGGGTTTAATGTACTATTAGTTTTATAACAGATGCCTTTAACTAAATGTACCTGCAAATAATTGTTTTAAAGGATAACCAATTGTTTTGACAACTATAGGGCAAGGCTTTCAATAAATGGAGTAGCATTAAATTTGGAGTTTGTAAAACTACCAGAATTGGACTTTGAAAGTATTTATAGTGTTCAAGTCTACCACTGAAATGCTCCCATACTAAGTGGCTTATTATTTCTACTACTGCAGACACAGGGATCAGATCACCTCTTGGTTTATACCCTCATTATCATGGCATCATCTAGCACCACCATGGCTAATTTCCTGGGCTTATCTCTCTCTGATCACCGCAGGAGTTTCTGTGAAAAATTCCATTTCTGTTAGAAAATGTGCCAGTTTCGAATGTATTCATTTCTAGACTCTTGGTGTAAATGTCTTTCAAGGAAATAGATAAAAATCAACTCTAAGGAAAAGACATCTCATTCCATGCTTATGGCACTTCCAAGGACAGCTGTACTAACATGACCAACAGAGCAATTCCTCTGTTAATGGGGTGGATGCCTTTTAAAAATACATTCAGAGAGATATTTTGAGCTAGAAGTAACAAATCCAAGTCCAAGGATGGTATCTAGAAAGAAGCATCACTCCTGATCTCCCTAGTTTCCATCCAGGTGAGACAATGCCTGGAAGGGGGTGCTCCTACCTTGGTCATGGCAAGCAAGGGCAGGCATGCTATGGAGCCCGGTCCTTTCTCTAGCTGGGTCAGTGCCTCAGCAAATCTAGGGCGGTCTACACTTAGGACAGGGCAGATGCTTTCACTTTTTCTGTGGCTTATTGCTCAGACTGAGGAGCAAGGCATTATCCTTAAATCTTATTATGTCTGCCACTTATTGGCAAATAATAATGACAACAACAGAAACAGTAGTGGTAGTAGAGGACATAGCAGTTATTATGGGGTGGTGAGGTGTTACAGACTGAATGTTTGCATCTTCTTCAAATTTATATGTTGAAGCCTTAACTCAGAATGTAATGGTATTTGAAGATGGGGGTCTTTGAGAGATAATTAGGGTTAGATTAGGTCATGAGGGCAGGGTCCTCATCATGGGATTAGTGGCCTTATAAGAAGAGGAAGCTTCAATATCTCTCTCTCTCTCTCTTTCTCTCTCCCTCCCCCCTCTCTATCTCTCATTTATGCAGTGAGGAAAGGCCACATGAGGACACAGAGAGAAGGCTGCCATATGCAGTCCAGAGAGAGAGCCCTCGTCAGGAAGTAAATGGACCAGCACTCTGATCTTGGACGTGCCAGCCTCCAGAACCATGAGAAACAAAAAACAAACTTCTGCTGTTGAAGACACCCATTGTACGGTAATTTTCTATAGCAGCCTAAGTAGACTAGGACAGGGACAGGAGAGGAGGAATCTGGCTTTCCTCTTCTAGTGGAGGAATATCATCTGATACTTGTGGCCTGTCTCCCCAGCTGTCCCTCACTCCTGCACAGGAGAAGAAAATACTCTTATCTGACTGGAGAGTTTGGAAAAAGGAGCTGAGCATATGTGACTGGGAGCCATCTGGGCTTTCTTCGTCAGAGCCTGCTGTGTGGCAGGGGACTGCTCCTGGAGGAGATCTTTATTGTCCAGAGTTCTAGGTGGGGAATTAAATTAATTCAGGAACAAAATATTACCACACTTACTTAGCTGCAGCTCTAAAGCCACATTTCCAATCAGTCTATTAGCAATATTCAGATCTTCAACTGACCTTTATGCTTATCTTATAATTGATTCTGGACTCAGGAAGGATACAGGGGTATTATCTATGGACCCCTAAAGACTTACCAGTGGTAGCACCTAAATCTCACATTTATGGGTCATTTACTATATTCGGGAGACCAGACTGAACACGCAGGATTGTAGCATAGGGGTTAATCACCAAGACTCTGGAAACAAAATGCCTGAGTTCAAATCTCATATACACCATATGTTCTATAATTTGAGATAAATTACTTAACCTCTCTGTCCCTCACTGTATTCACCTGAAAAGCAGAAATTATACTAGCTCCTACCACATAAGGCTATTATGAAAATTCAAAAGATTACATATTACATGCTTAGAAAAATGCCCAGCACATACTACATGCATGATAAGGATTACCTAGCATTCCTTACGACAGCAAGCAAAGTACTTAGTTTACCTTAATTTTATAAATGAGGGAACTGAGGCACAGAAAAGTTAACTATAATTTTCAGGAAGTTCACAGTTAGCAAATTTCAGAGTTGGGATTTGAACCTAGGTCTAGCTAGCTGTATTTTATTCCCAGAAGGAATCTTTATCAAGGTAGAACGCTAGTGAATTTGAAGAAAAGATGGAGGGGAAACTAAGGTTCCTTCACCTGTCTGATTTGTCCATAAAAAGAATGAATATCCAAATATCCACTATTCCACACTGTAACAATCTTTGTCACACATTCTTTAATGAATGTTGTCCTTTTTTACCGTCTCTATATTATCAAATATCCACAGCCATGTTTCAAATGTTGCTCAAGGCTGTCACTGAAGTTATAGCTAAGCTATCATTCAGATATTTGTAAGAATTTTCCATTCTTAAAATGAGGACAATTACCCCTCCCCCTCCTGTCAATATGAGAAAAATCATAAAGGCACTCTTTACGGTCAGAAAGTTTTGAGTATGGCATTGCTATTTTTAATTTAAAAATCTGTTAAGTAATTTAAAATAAGTCTTGGTGACTTCATTTATTGAATTTTCTTTGTAGACTCACAGCCCCAGTTGAGTCAGGTTTCTTAGCAATCAGACCATTTTTCTATCTAACTTTCCTTCTTGGTGGAGCACTGTTTCCAATTTAATGACACGATTTAAGACCAAAAACAGTCCACAATGAATGAAAACGTCATAGAAATATGGGAAATAGTCTTATCACAGGGGCGTGCATTCTCTCACTGCATACTCTTTATTTCCAGCCCTGATTTACAATGAATTTCCTTAATTATTCACTATGAACCTATTGAACTGTGGCAGCAAGAAAGAGAATAATGAAAGCCTGGATGACAGCCAGCAGCTAATTCATCATCTAGCAGTCAGGAAAAAAAAAACAAAATCCAGGTTAGTCTGATGAAGAAAATATAGGTCTACTTGAATCTGGAGGAGACTCTGAGGGACCACAGGGGACCAGGTTTACACAGTGTGGTCAAATCAATTTAAAAAAAAGAAATACTCATCAGCAACCCAGTATCTCATCTAGTTGTTTGAGATACTTCCCGGGCAACCTTGACAAGCTGTATTAATCCATGATCTGCTCTAATTCTGGTGTGATTTTTGCCAACTCACAGATAAATGCACGTCAGGGATTTCCCTTTCCCTATGGAATTTCCAATGGTTTCTATCTAGTCCTCTCCTAAACACAAAGGAATGGGGCTGACAAAGTTGCTTTGCTAAGGCACAGATGGGCAGGAAGTATGTGAGTGCTGGCATCACTCACATGACAACTTCAGCCTCTGACTCCGAAGCTAGAAGTAGAAGGTTGTCACCAAGAGTAGACAGGTGGGCTGCCCAAGGTTATTAAATATGTCTATATCTGACAGTAATTGTTCCTATTATGTATCCGTACCTGAATGATAAGGACTTCTTAATTAGTGCCTGAGGAAGTAAATGAGGATGTAACTGACAGAAACAGTATGCACACTTTCTCTGTAAAGAAACCAGTCATGTAATGAAGCATAAGCCAGTTTATTACTCTACCCAAAAACGAACTACCAAATTGCCACAATAGACGACACTTTCTGAATTATACCCTTCACCATTATAAACATTGTGGGACATTGGCAGGCATATAATATATGAAATTTCTTTACAAATCCTTCGTTTCAGCTTGTGCATTCTTTTAATAAAGTTTATACAAGATAACTGTAAAAAATCAAAAATCAATGAATAAGGAGAGATTGGCATTTTTGCATTTCAAATGATTATAATTTTTACTTAAGAGTATGTAGCAGGCAAGCCCAGTCATCTGCAAAGTTATGAAAGACTGTAAGCTATGTTTATGAAGAAAGTAAGTAAGAGAAAAATTAATGATGCCAAGAAAAAAAGATATTGGAGAAAGAAGAATACTTAAAGAAAGGACTAACGTTGAGGTTTTCCCTTGCCATCCACCCTTATTCCATGAGGCTTTCCTTTCTCAATTCTCTTTTTTCAACCTTCTTGATGGAAGGCTGATTACGTCTGGCATCAGTTCTCCAAGTGTCAAAGAAGGTGATGGAGGATTTACCTTTTGTTCCTTTCGGATGGAATGAGGAGGGGAAAAACATCATATGTTCAGCAAGTTTCTCTAGGAAGCATCATTTCTATAAGGAAATGTTTTAAGGAGAACAACTCCTTGTTAACATTGGGATTGGTCAACACATACTTCATATGTGTTCCTGAGTGGATTTCATTGAAATCCATTATAAAGGATAATAAACTTAAAAAGCACTCACTTTTTATTTTTAAGCTTCACTCCTAAGGCTCAGTGGGCATCTGTTCCTGGGCAGACCAGTAAATGTTTGTAGCTCCCTTTTCCACTTTGATTACATTAACCTTATATGCTACCCTGTTCTCTCATCTATATCCTAATACACAATACTATTTTAAACTCTATTATTTTATTTATGGTTCCTTGTTGATATGGTAATATGGTTTCTATGCAAATTTACCACAAATAATGAATTCTTTGTAGGGAAATTTGTATTCCAGTACTTTTGTACCACCAAATATGTAGGACAATGCTGAGCCAATAAAAGGCCTGTTAAAATATATGTACCTATTTAATACATGTACATATTAAAATACAGGTACCTTTATTTTTTGATATGTGTTCAGAAATCTAGAGCTACGGGATCACATCATATCTGCTTTACAGAAGGCTGGTATTTCATTCCAAGCGCTGCTTATTTGAAGAACAAAAAGTACTTGATGCAATTGAATCTAAATATATCTAAACACTTTCCTAATGTGATAATTTTCAGAATTTTAGATCTAGAAGGCACCTACAAATTGTTTGGACTAGTTAGCTCAGTGTTCTCTTTCTTCATATAAAAAGTCTGAAGATCATAGATATTTTGTGACTTCATCAAAATTACAGATTGTTGGTAGCAAATCCAGAATTAATACCTAGGCCTTATTAATCTTTGTTGCTAAGGTGAAGCTCTATCTCTTATTCTAATAATATTTCTCTCATATTATAAAAGGTGTCACCTTTATTTTTTAAATTTGAATATTTAAAAATACTTTTGAAAATAAAATAAACATAAGTTGGTGATAATCACATCTTTCAGGAATAATGAACATTTTTGATATATATCTCTAATATTTTCCTTATATATTACAGTTGAGAGTTCTTGTTTGCATGGTTTTGATTGTCTTGACTATCAAAATTAAAATATTAAAGGAAGACTTTGTTTTATTATGATGGACTTAAACTTATTTTTCACAGAAATATTATATAAGAATATTCAAATTATATTAAGCCATGTAGCATTTTCTTTTGTAAAAACCCAAAATATTCCACAGATTTAAGAACTGTTCTAATCTGAGAAGAAATAGGATGCTTTGACCTTCACCCATTGTCTCTTCTCACACTGAGCTTCAAAAACATCTTAGAGTAACTCCAGGGCTTGTGGGAACTTGGTTTAAAAGCCATTACCACAGGGGGGTCTATAGTTGATGCATGTTGATGATGCTTTTTGACCCTTTTATAAAAGTTCCACTCTTCCACTACACTCACTTTGCACGGAAGGGTGATACTGAAGCCAGGCTTGACCTCTAGCCACAGACACTTTCTGTTGCCAAGGACACTGAGGCAGTTTCTTCTTCAGGGTATGTGGCAGTTACAGAACAAAAAAAAAAAAAAAAAGAATTCTGTACAAGTAAATCCTTCTTAGTTCAAAGCCAGCAAATTCCATAATTTTATCTGAAATATTTTGCCATGACATCCCAGTAAGACTAATAAAACAAAATGAAACATTTCACAGCCACTTCTGCCTGTCCTTAAAAATGATGTGGCCCTAGAATTGATCATATGACAAATTTTAAAATTATATCATTAATTCATTTTATCTAAAACCAACTACTTTTAATAGGCAAAATCTACCTTTCTTAGGGCTCTTTAGGATATTTGCAAATGCTAATAAAAATATATTAAACAATGATTAATTAGTTGCTCTCTTGTTCCAATGTCTAATTATTATTTTAGTATCTTTCCCGTGAACTACAAGTGCCTGAAAAACACAGTAAAACCCATGTGCAATTAGAAGGGAAGCAATAGTAAAAGTCTAGACCACCACATTCTTGCGTGTTCATAGGTACTAATCAATTTAAAACTAAAGACATTGATAATAAAATATGAAAGAGTTAAAACCAATTTAAAACTTTATTAGGAATATATATTATATACATTTGAGAGATAAATAAAAGTATCTAACCATGGACCCAATTAATCAGTTTAGGTCAGTTGAAGAGTTCCTTTATCTCAGGATGAAGGCACATATTTTTAAGTAGCGTTTAGGTTAGGGAATAAAGAAAAAAGAAGTGTATTCTGTAAAGATTCTGTGGCTCACTCATCTTACGTACTGATAGCACCACTTTATCCTATTGACTAATACAGTATATCTATACAGTAGAATTCAGGCATACAAAGGAATAAAGTACTGAAACACTGCACAACATGGATGAACCTTTGAAACATTAAGCTAAATGAAAGATGCCAGGCACAAAAGACCACATATGATATAACCGCATCATGAAATGTTCAGAATAGAAAATTTCACAGAGACAATGTAGAATAGTGGTTGCCTAGGCCTGGAGGGGTTGAAGGGAAATGGGAAGTGACTGGTAATGCATATGGATTTCTTCTGAAGGTGATGAAAATGTCCTAAAATGGATTGTGGTGTTGATTCCACAACTCCACAAAAGTACATAAAGAAAACAAAACACCGAATTATACATTCCAAATGGGTGAATTCTATGGTATACAAATTATATCTCAATAAAGCTATTTCAAAAAAAGCAGTTGATGTTAGAAAACAAAGCAAATGCCCATTTCTTCCACATATTCTAACTTACTGGAAAATCAACAAACTTGGAAGTGATTAACTTCATAACTGAAATTAAACTCTTTAAATTAACAAAGTTACATTTTCTTTGCATTGTCTACAGTTACTACCAAAACACCTGGAATTAAAAGTCAAAATAATTTTGTTAGCCACCCAAACTGATGCAGAAAGTAAGGTGTTTATCATCATAAATTCAGAATGGAGAAGAAAACAGAAACATTGCATGGATAGTTCAATATATTCCAGCAACAAGATCTCTGTTAACATAGGAAATTAACATGACTCTTTTAAGGATATTTTAACATGGATTTTTGGTTCCTGAATAACATCAGATAACATTGTTGTCATAGAACTGGTGTTCTATGATGATGTGGAGATTTTTTTCCTCCCAAAGTTCTTTAAAGAAAACCAATAAGGAATACAGAGTTATTTTTTTTAGATGCCTGGTTGATTTGTTTCATCAGAACCTTTAGACCATCTCCATGGCCACAAACTTGTGATATGAAAACCAAGCACTATTTGAGATCAGAAAGCCAAGTTTCCATCCAGGGGTAAATGTAATTGACATATCTAGAGCCCTATTGCTATAAATAACTGGAATATTAGAATTCATTAGGATTTCTTCAAAAACAAATGTCACCAAAATCCTTTCAGAAATATATGGTTATTGGTTGAAACAAAAACAATAATTATTTTGTAGGTTGTTTTCTGAATATTTTAAATTCCTAAGTACCTTTGTTAAGCCTGAATTTGAAAGTTAGCTACAGGTAAAAATATATTTCAACTTTCTATTGGAATAAATAAAACAAATCCATGGAATATTTGAGAGGTAATAAGTTCTATATTTATAAAAGACTGTGATCTAAAAGTAAAAACCACAGAATTTGAATTATCAATTTTTGCTTATGTGACATTGGACAAAGTATTTAATCTTTATCCTCATTCTCACCTGAAAAAAAGGATTAAAAGTATTACCTTACACACATATGATAAAATGTCAAGTGAATCTAAATGATGAACATTAAACCCTCGCTAATGGTCTGTGAAATGAGTCAAGCCTCCATTCAAATTATGCTAATGGATTTGAGAATTATGCTTACTTTTCATGTGAACAACATAGATATGATAGTCTAAGAGCATAAAGATGCTCTTAATAGTGTGAGATTAATATGAAGATGCAAGGCTTGCAACATTCGTATAGGTACAGGTAAAAAGTGAGATGGAATCCACTGGTAGCTCAAAATGATGGCATTTTAAATTGTTCTTTTAATCTTTTAAGAGATTACACACTACTCAACCTTTGAGTACTACCTTGAATGGCAGCTAAGTTATAAAAGGAGGACCTGTGGTCAGAAAGCATGAACCTTGATGAAAATTAATTTCAAAGTCAAGATTGGTATTAAACAGATCCACTCAAAACAATACATGGTGCCTTATACTTGTGTACACTTCTATTACATAAGAAGTATAAACATTCTCATTACAGAGAGGTCTTTATAAAGAATTGTTGATGGTCAATGGTTAAAAAAAATGAAATAAATTCCAAGGTATAAAGTATTTCCCATTCCATAAAATTTTCAAGTACATTTTTATCGAGGAAGATGTCAATCTCTCCTTACATCATCATCAAAACGAAATTCAGATCCGATTGTAGTATAGAATGATATCTTCTAAATAAGAAGTAGCTAGAAGAAAATGTAGATACGTATTACTTGATCAAAATGTAGGTAAAACCTTTCTAAGCAAGAAAACAATGGAAACAAATCATTTTTAAAAAACCAGGCCAGGCATAGTAGCTCACACTTGTAATCCTAGCACTTTGGGAAAGCCGAGGTGGGAGGATCACTTGAGACCAAAAGTTCAAGTCCAGTCTAAGTAAGAGCGAGACCCTGTCTACCACAAAAAAAAAAAAAAATATATATATATATATATATATACATATGTATATATATATATATATTAACTGGGCATAGTGGTGCATGCCTATAGTCCTAGCTACTTGGAAGGCTAAGGCAGGAGGATCACTTGACCCCAGGAGTTTGAGGTTGTAGTGACCTATGATGATGCCACTGCACTCTAGCTCAGGCAACAGAGTGAGACCCTGTCTCAAAAAAAAAAAAAAAAAAATTCACTATACTAACTTCTTTTAGCTTCCACAATTTAAAAATAATCTATAGAAATAATAAGTAAATATCAATGTGCAGAAAATTATTTTAAACATATGTCACAGAAAATAGGTTAATATTGAAAATGTATTGGCTGGGCATGGTGGCTCACACCTGTAATCCTAGCACTCTGGGAGGCCGAGGCGGGTGGATCACTCAAGGTCAGGAGTTCGAGACTAACCTGAGCAAGAGTGAGACCCCGTCTCTACTAAAAAAATAGAAAGAAATTATCCGGCCAACTGAAATATATATAGAAAAAAAATTAGCCGGGCATGGTGGTGCATGCCTGTAGTCCCAACTACCCGGGAGGCTGAGGCAGTAGGATCGCTTAAGCCCAGGAGTTTGAGGTTGCCATGAGCTAGGCTGATGCCACGGCACTCACTCTAGCCTGGGAAACAAAGCAAGACTCTGTCTCAAAAAAAAAAAAAAAAAAAAAGAGAAAATTTATTGAGCTAGTGAATTAAAATTGTAGAAAAATGAATAAAGAAGACAATCAGAGAAAGGGCAAAACACAAAGTATTTAAATTAATTATTAAAATCTTAAATTGAAATAATATTTGCTCTACAATTAGCAAAGAGATATTTTAAATGAAAACACATAGAGTTAAAAATAGTGTGAGAAAAAAAGGGTAGCCATGGACCAGGTACAGTGTTAACATTTTCTAACAGCTCTATAGAGATACGATTCACATTCCATACAATTTATCCATTTAAACTGCACAGTTTTTAGTATATTCAGGGATACGTGCAACCACCATCAAAGCCAATTTTAGAACATTTTAATCACTTCTAAAAGAAATCCCATGCCCTTAGCTATCACCCTCTTATCTCCGCATTCCCACGTCCCAGCTTTAAGCAACCACTAATCTACCTTCTATCTCTACAGATTTTCCTATTCTGGACATGTATGTGAATGGACCACATCATGTAGTATGTGGTCTTTTGTGACAGGCTTCTTTCAGTTAGCATTTTTCAAGGTTCACCCATGTTATTAGCATCTACCAGTACTAATTCCCTTTTATGGCTGAATAGTATTATATCATCTGCATATACTATATCTTGTTTATCTACTCATCTGCTGCTAAATGTTTTTGATGTACTATCTCCCTTAATTCTATTCGGAATCCTAAAAGGTTTCCCCATTTCAGTCATTGGAAAAGTGAAGTAACTTGGTATATCACAAGGGGTTAGTAAATGGAGTCGCTGGGATTTAAATTCATAATGCCTGTCTCTAGGACCTGCACTCTGTAACACTAGGCTCCACTTCCTTAAACATGTTTGTCATAGGTTAACCAATAATTCCACTTCTAGGAATTTTTCAGAAGGAAATAAGCAGATACTTACAGAAATATTAACATACAATAAGGGTATATGAGATTATTTATACAAGTGAAAATTTGAGTATAACTGTACTATACAGTAAGTGTGGACTTGTTAAATAAAGTACGTCAACACCATGAAATATTATGCAGCCATAAAAACAGAGTTTTCTAAAAAATAATTAATGATATATAAAATTGAAGAGATCATAGTTTTAAGTATAAAGAAATATTACAAAATACTATGCATAATTATTACATTCAGGAGATCTCAAAGGTTTATATGATCATCATTTGTAAAATGGGAATAATAATATTGATTTCACGAGTAGGTTAGGAAGATTAAATGTGTTGATATATACAAAGTGCTTAGATTAGTATATATACATTTTTATATAACTGTTAGACACACACAGAGAAATGCATGTACATACAAATACCAAAGAATACACAGATACACACAAAAATGTAAAGTAGAAAGATAGTAGGTGATCTTGATATTCTTTCATATCTTTTTCTATATTTTTCATCTATTAAACAAGAAATACAAAAAGAATAAAGTATGGGGACAGAAATGTTTTAAAACAAAATAGTGATGTAACTAAACAAAGAAGAACATTTTGTTCAACCTTTGTTTCCGTGGGATCTGGTGCGGAAGAGTTTGGGCTAGAACAACCACTCCAGGTTTCTCCTGCAACATGAGGCTGGCAACATAAAAATTACAAAACTCTAACCTATGTCCCTAAATGTAAAAAAAGTGATTTCTGTTTATAGATTTAGGCCTGCTTTGAAAAGGAGATAACTAAAATGATCCCAGTAAGAAACAGATGCTTTGCAATCTTGAAAGGAACGGTAGGATATGTGGCAGAATTCTTTTCCACTGTCAGATGTTGCTTATTAACCCCCCACCTAGCTAAGCATGCAGTTAGACTAGGGAAGAGCCTGCAAAACTACGTTCTTCCCAGGGAACAATTTGTTGACATGTCAGTTGCAGAAGACAGTTTTCCAAAATCTGTCTTCTTTTTAATAGACTATACTTAATTAACACTCTTTGTCCCCCCATTTTAAACAATATAAGACAGTTGTCACAAACTGAACTTACTCTAAATAGTATTTCTCTAGAAACTGAAGGCTTTTATGTCATTTTTGTATCATGCAGATACAGAAAAATAAAAAAGAAGTCTCGTAAGAGGAATTCATTTTCACATAACCACCTGTCTATCAACTGACATGTCAACATGAGCAAAGGAGACACTTTAATGGTTCAGATTTAGAGTGACAGGTTCCATTTCTTTTTCTAGATATATTTTTACAGCATATTCTTCCTGATTATAAAATTAATATAGGCATACAATTTCTTATCTGAAATTCTAAAACACAATCCATCTCTGGAAACAAAGATTTTACAACAAGTCAATTTGTGAGACCTTCCCTGAGTTGACATAAAGGTGTATTAGCACCACTGATTGTGAATATTCATACATTTTGCTGCAAAATATTAATGTACTTCATTTGAAGAGGCTGCTTCTGATTCCAATGAAGGTATAACCTAACATAAAATATACATATCATATAACCCTCCCCAGATTTAAAAATTCTCCAATTCCAAAACATATTAGGTCATATTGGTGTTGAAAAAGGGAATGTAGGCTTCCATATTATTATTGCAAAAACATACAAAAAAAGCATGAGAAATAAAATTAACATAAGCAATATGCCACTACTCAGAGCTAACAAGTATGAACATTTTGGTGAATGTTTTTTAATGATTTTTTTCTATAGTAAGATATGCCTAAAGGATGAATAAATATACACTCTTTTGTCATTTCTTACATCATTTAATACTATCTTATGAACCTCTTTTATTGCAAATAAATATAGATCTACCACATCATCAAAATAAAATATTGTATACAGCTTTTATAACATATTTTACCAACTTCTGTTTTTTAGGAGTTTAGCTTGTTTCAAAGCATTCAAACACTATAAACAACACTGTGATAAATATCCTTATACATACGTATCATTATTTCAATTGTGTAGACTTCAGGTGGTGTTGCTAGGTAAGAGAGCATGACTGCATAAAATTTTGACATGTATTTTTCAAATGCCTTGCAGAAGCATAACACCAATTGACATCTCCATATACAGTGTGAAATAGTGCTCATTTTCCCACACCACCTGCAGCATTGAGTATTAATAATCTTTTAAATTAAATAAATTAAATATTTAACACAAGCCAAATACAAGCCAAAAAATTTCAACTTTTGCTACTGAATTATTTATTTATTTAGAGGGCCTAAATATATCTGACAATAGAGTAACCCAAAGAAAGAAATCTAAGGAGATGACAAAGTAGCTTGTTTCCTATTCTGCACAATTTTTGAAAACAAAGCCTGTTTTAATTGATTATAAAATAATGCATTATTTCCCACTGGATTTTTTAAATGAGGGAAGCATTGAGGAATACCTGTGCTGGTACAAACCCCTTCAATAGCCAGACTTCAAAATGAATTAATATATAAGAAGTTTTATCAAAGACACTAAAAATACTACCTTCTATTTGTACAAAAAATATTAATTCATTTTTTAAGAAGTGCAAAGATACAAAACTCTTAGGAAAAGTGTATATATTTGTGGGGGATGAGTAGCTGTGCTATATTGAAAGGAGTGGTGACCACAGAGTGAGAGAAATTGATTGAAGATTCCTGTTTCTTAAGTTATCTACTATTTGACCTTTGTAAATTTGCTTAACTTTTTCTGTGTCTCAGAGTTTTTGTAGGCAAAATGAGAACAATTTAACCAATATCACAACGTATTGTGAGGATTAAGTCAGTTAGTTGTCTTATGTGAAAACTTTCAGTGCAGTTCTGAAAAATACTAAGTGCATAACTATTAACGAATTTTAAGAAAAGTGAGGTCTAATAATTTCATTCATTCATTCAACACAGCTTTTTGTCTATATACTTAGTATTATTCTCATAGTCATCTCATTTGACCCTGGTCTGCAAAAACATTTGGGGAAATACAGGTTCTGTTCAAATGCTCTGCTACTTAATGACCTGTCTACTCTTTTAAGTTCCTCCCTTGCAAAATAGTGATTTTAATGCCTATTTAAAAAAAAATGGTTGTAAAGAATGAAATGATGCAATACATTTAAAACAGTGTGATGCACATAGTGCACAATCGTCTAGGTAATGTTGATGGTGAATGGTTCAAGTTCACATTCCACTGCTTTACACAGAGCTGAAACCATTCAATATCAGTTTACTTCCTTTTTCTCTCTGGTTCATAGTCAAAGATTACATTTCTTACCTGGCCAGCCATTGTAAAAGCACAGAACCTGCTAGAAAACCTGAATAAGAAGGTGAAAACAAATCAGCTAGACAAGTTTTCAACCACAAAAAAAAATGTATTTTATTGAAAAAAATCCATTCCTTACTAATACATATAATGAATATATAGGAAAAAATGAAGTACAAATAAACCATGAGAAAATGTACCATGATTACCAGAAAACCCTAAATAGAAATCTCATTGAAGAAATAAAAAAGTTACTTTTAAAATAGCTATTCTTCTCACCAAAAAAGAAAGAAAATTTAAAAACCTATACCTTAAATAAAGTACTTTGTTCTGTAAGGAAAATCCAAGAGTCATAATTAAGTAATTGTAAATTTTAAAGAAATAATTTATGTTTTCAAACTCGTTAATTTCAAAATAACAAATTTTTATAGTTTTGTGTCTCTTATTCATAATGACTACATATTTGATAACCATTATTTTATACTCCAAAACCACTGTCATTGGTATTTAAAGAGCCATGACTGTATCATCTAATAAAGCACGTATTTGCTCAATTACCTGGTAAGCTTGAGTGCACAATGACATTCAATCTAAATCATTATAGCAAAAACACTGCAAAGTGATTCTAGCATCAAACATCTTCAAAGTTTAGATTAGCTGTCTTCATGGGGAACAAAAAGCCCCAATTTATTTATGAAAATATTTTCCTTGTAAAGGTCAGGGGTGAATCCCCAAGGAATCGGTTGCTCAGCTAGCTCCATAAATTGTTTCCACCCTTTTACTTATTCTCAACCACAATGGGACTGGTTCATAGGACAAAAAGGCATGAACAAGGACCATCTTTACAACTTTAATAGAAAAGACAGATGACTGAGCAGAACAGCTGTGACATTACGAGCATTAACCAGACTACTCTGTGGACTATTCTTAAAAGAAGAAGAGGTACAATTCCCTGGAAATAAAAACTCAGTTTTGCCTTAGTAGAGGTGGTCTCACCTGCTCTTTCCTGACCTTTTGGCATTTGGATTTGTTTATGAAGTGGTGATAAAATTCCCAGTTGTATGAAAAATGCATTCTGAATAATAGCTGGGTATGAGAAACAGCTTCAGTGTTTTAAGACTGTTAAGGTGGAAGACTCAATTCCTTCATCTAAGAGATCGATAGACAAGATGTTACTATGTAGTTATCGTCTTTGATAATATGGATAGTGGCTAAATAACATTTTTATTTTATGAATTTCACTCCTATATTAAAATATCTTCCCAATTTTGGCAGAATTTTGAAGCATGCTGTGAATTTAATGATTCAGGAAGAGTTCAAATGATTATTAACAATCACTTGAAAATGATAAACAAGGGGGTTTAGACACAGAAATGTTATATAACCAAAGCTACAATATATTAAAAAAAATTTCCTAAAGTGAATTTAGAAACATTCATCCCTAACTTCTTTCATTTGGAATCACTAGACTTATTCACGGCATCTAAACTATTGGGAGTTCAGATTAGGTTTAAGGTAGCTTACTTCCGCTTACACTGTTCCTTTGATACAGCTGTAGATAGAAATAAGGACAAGGAAATGGGCTGAAATGTCAAGTTAGCTTTAGGGGCTGTTGACTGTGCAAGCAGGATCAGTGTGGGTGAGACCTGGCAATTTCCATAGCAGGAGAGCACATGACCGGATCAGGCTTAAGTCAGACAGAGGTCAAGGACTGAGTTAAAAGATCTTCACACCACCCAGTTGGTGGGAATAGTCCAGCACCCTGGATAGCACAGGGCAGGGGTAGGGGTGGGGAGAGGCGATAAAATGTGACCTTCAAAGGCAAAAGACCTCCTTCTTTGTTATGCAGTAGAGAAGAATAATCTTTACCCTCCTAGAGTTTCCTAAACAACCTAAAAGTTTACATTTTTCTTTCCTTGGGAGTTTGTTACTTATTCTTGTTCTTAGCATTCCAGCATACTATTTATATTTGGACAAAGGATTCATCTTCCTTTTTAAGCTAAGGTTTCCGGGAGGCTTTCTCCTATGGGCAGGGGTGTATTTCAGAGCCAGAACCCTAGCTGTCCTACCTAGGCAAGCTCTGTAGTATGCCACAAAATAGCAGACGTTTCTATAATATAAAAAAGGAGCTAAACATCATGAAACAACTGCTAAGAAATTGCATTTCAGGATTAGTAACTAACCAAACTCCTCCTCTCAAGATACCTCTTAGGAGCTACTAAAATCAAAAGTAACTATCTCAAACACCTGTTACTAAAATAAGAGGAACTTCATTATTTCCAATTTAAAAAGACACATGGTTATATATATATATATATATATCAGCAAAGATAGGTACTCAGTTTATAGTTGTGTCATGAGATTGCCTCTTTTCCCCTTGCATTCTCTTTTCCAACCATTCCAGCCAATAGTCAAAGGTCTGGCTCTGAACCTTGGGTCAAGAAGATATTGCTTTCATGAGGTAATATATACATCTAAAGACCTGAGCTTGCAACTGATTTGTTTGGATCACTGTTAAAATTTTTATAGAATGAAAGGACTTCTCTCCCCTTCTACTCCTTGGGCCAAATGTTTACTGATTACTTGAAGCATGTAATAACTGCTTTGCCTGCTGCTAGCAAGGAATGGAGTGGTGACGTCAGCTACTTGCTAGGTCACAGGCAGTAGGGAAATTCTGGGATTGGCTGCTGCCACTATTAGCAATACCACTGATATTAGGGACCAATCGATGTAGGCAGACAGTTAGAATAATCAAATAAACTAGGACTCTAGGATGACCAAAAGATCCCTCCTGTTGAGACATATATACTGAGAACCAGGGCCATTTATCTGCTGGTGGATATGTCACCCTCGCCCCATAAACAAATGGGAAACTTGTGTTTGTGTGGCTTTTTGTGTAAGCTAATTGTTTGAAAGAGACTATGTTTAAGGCAATAATTGACAAATTTGAATCATTATTAGAGTTCAAGTTGATCGATCCGTAATAATATGAATTACCAAAGTTTTACCTCATGTGACTCTTTGATAATTTTATCATAGATAATTTTTTTTCTGGATGAATACACTAATGCATAGAAAGCGTTATATCTCATTCACAGCAATCACTTTGCTTCTGGTTCTCTTCTTCCCCACTTCACTGCCCTCACATCACAGCCTCCAACTCTGAAAACTGGACATTTCCTTTCCCATAAATAGGAACATCCTAGCCTTGGCAGCTACCATTATAGTATCAAGATCCTTTGTTGTCCACAATCTTTACCGGACTTTCTTCTTGTAATTTCTCATTAATCAGTCTTCTATCTCATATTTCTAACCCATTGTTCTTCAGTTTGCTTACCTGGGAGTTACATGTCTACCCTCCTATGCTGTCTCATGAGATTTGCCTGCACTCTCCAATCTAGTCTGCTTAATTTTGCTTTACCTTCAGAGCAATTCAAACTTCAGTCTACTGACATCAGTAGATGTGAGAATGAAAAAAGGCAGCTTATCAAACCCCACCTTCCCATTATAGATTTCCATTAGGTTTCCAGGTTTTTGCTACAGAACTCAAAATGAGAATGGAGATTTTAAGTGGACCTGAGTGGGAGAACATGGGCTTAGATATTGCTGATATATCTCAACTGGACCCCAAAACGTGAAGAAAATAAGAGATTAACAAATTCCTGAAACAAACTGTACCTTTTTTTCTAATTTAGTAAACATGTTGAAAGTTTGGCTATACCCTATAGCTTTTATACCTTCATAATACCACAAATATCTACTTCATCAATCAGATTATATAAGTAAATGAGGGAGTGATTCTCTATTGTTATCAGTTTCTCAAAGACAATTGGAATGGAGTAATAAAAGCCATACTGAAAAGAACTCAAGCACTCTTTAAAGTCTTTTTGATTAAAAAGAAAAATAATATCACCCTGGAGTTTATGTCAAGAGCTAAAGAACACTTGAGGAGAAATTACAAAAAAGTATTTTTTCTTTCTTTTAAACAAAATAATTGTTAAACACTCAGACACACACAGAGAAATACATACGCACATCTTTTCTTCAATTTTAGGACAAATCTTGACATTTCCATTTAATACCCACACTCCAGATTCAGCCTTTTCCAGTGGAGTTTCCGTATATCATAGAATTCTCATACCTCTCTGTAGACCAATGGTCTGAATCCTCAGAAAATGTAAAACTCTGACATCAGAAGAACTCTCTAGGTTTACAAAAGAAGTTCCATGGAGAATACTTTGCAATGGTATCTGAATCTATCATCCCAAAGCCCAAAGCCATCCAATGGATCCAGTTTGTCTGTGTTTTCTATCATCACCTCCTGTTATCATCACTCAGCTTCCCATTTGCTCTCTCAAATTTCTTTCTTATTGTTAAGCTTTTGCCATTTGGTATATGGCCTTTTGTGGGTGTTATTTACACATGTCTTTTCTTTCTTGATTGTACATTAGGTAAAAACAAAGCAAATGCAAATAGCAAGTCATCATGTAACCGCATTTATACAAGGTGAGTAGAAGGCAACAAAGGATATCACCTGTCACAAAGGTGATCTTACAAACTTTTCTCAAACACAAAGTTCTAGGGACTACATCTAAATTGAAATCCAGAGCATTAAGTTTAAACCCTGGCTAGAAGCCAGATAATCCTTTAAATAATTGGGGCTTCTACAGATATTACAGGAACAGGTTTTCAATTTTGAAATCAAATATTTCCCTTTCTTCTAACACCACTTTTCTCCTCCCCTCATAGACCCTCTTTCTGTTAAGAAGAGCATCATTCTCTCAGTCACCAAGGATCTGCACTACAGACTCAAATTTGACTGCTAGTTTCTTGCTTCTCAGTAAGCTGTCAGTCCAACCATTTCTACCTATACAAAACAGCTTTGCCATCTCTTACTCTTTATTTCTACTACCCTATTTCAGCACACCCCCTCCCCCAAATCCTCAGAATATATCTAAAATCTGCTTGGCATTTAACGTTTTCTGTTCTGTCTCCTAGTCTTGTCTTTCCAACTTATTGAGCAAGCAAATAACTGTCATTTCTTTCATCTGGGGCCTTTGGGATTTTTTTGTGCCTAGAATATCCACCTCTATCTTTTCCATTTGTTTGTCTTGTATCCATCTTTCAGATGGAAGTACAAATGCCATTATGCTAGAAAGCCTTCACCAATTTCCACAAATGATAATCATCACTCACTCCTCTGAATTCCTGTGTACTTAATTATCATAGACTCCATCATTATAATTATTCATGTATTTTTTTCTAGTAGACTGTAACACCCTTGAAGGCAGAAACAATGATTAATTCAATTTTATTGTCCCATCATCTTTTGGAACATAAATGGATATTCAATGCATTTAGGTAATAAAAAATACATAACACTGTAGTACTAGCACTTTAATAGATAAATTGGTCCTTGGTGCTGTCTAAGTAACAAATGGATCCACATGAACAGAGAATGAATCAGCATAGCCAGGTGATGGGTTTTACCCTGCTTTACATTATTGTCATTACCTGGTCACCTTTGTCATAAATGCTCTTGGTTCTGCTCTGAATTGATCAGAAAGATGTAAAATGCCTCCATTTAAAAAGGACATTTAAAAAGATCTTGTCTGGTATGAAATTCAAATAAGGTAAGATGAAAAAGAAGGAAGTTTATTTCTTGTTCCACAAGCCTAGTCAATATGACAGTCTCATTAATGCAGTAAGTTAGCCTGAAACTGCTTTTTCAAGTGGAATTCACTATGGACCTTCCAAATCAGTATTCAAGTATCCTTTTCACACACCTGGTTCATACCTGATGCAACTTCCTTCGTCTCTCAGAAATGACCAGCCAACATACCAGTGAATTAATATAGTAAAAGTTTCTTTTAACAGATTTTTGCATTCATTTGCAAGTTTAATGAAAACTGAAAAATCAATTGCAAGAGAAAAATTTAAACCAAAATTGAGGGGAAAAGGAGGAATATAAAATAATAGGCTTCTGATTAAATATAACACAAACAGGGAGGAATTTTAAAAAACAAACCCTTCTCACTTGTCAGGAGCTGTTCCTCTGGAAGTCCTGCATTCTCAATCAGAGAAGTGCCAATAGCCATTTGAAGAAGAAAAATAGGAAACAAGCCTTTTATCCACAAGAAAAAAAATAATATTTGTCAAGGGCAGTTTATTAAGAAATGTCATTTCCAGATGACTCCCTGTACAGAGTAATAAAAATCATTTTAAAAAATTAAATAGAACCCTTGCAGACAAATATAAAACTTTCCTGGGGAGGCAGAGTATGAAGAACCAGAGTTCACCTTCAGTCAAGAATATGGGCTGGAGGAAAATAAAAACTGCAGAAGAAGAAAGAATATCAAAGCCCAAGATACTCAGTGGCAAATACAAAAACCAGAAATAGGTTTACTATATTAATGCATCAATAATAATTTGTAAGTCTTGCTTATACTAATATACTTCCATTGTTGCCATCTTGGACCAAAACTTTCAATTCAGAGAAAATAATAAATTTTGAAAAAGATTTTCATTTTCTTGAAAGCCAAACAGCAACACACAGAGAAAGAAAGAGCCTGTAGAGTCTAACATGAACTGAACGCTACCTTGCAAAACCATAATGGTTTGCTTGCAAAAGCGAAAAGTGAAAAAGGCAGAGTGATAAGTTAACATCTGCTGGAAGGACTGAGGCAACTTCAGGTCAAATAAGTTTAACCCAGTGCTATGGAATAAATTGTGCCCCACCCTCCAAAAAATGTGTATGTTGAAGTTCGAGCTCCCAATGTGACTGTATTTGGAGACAGGGCCTCTGAGAAGGTGATAAAAGTTAAAGGAGGTCATAGCAATGAGTCCCTAATCCAATAGCATTGGTGACTATGATGGTTAATTTCAAGTGTCAACTTGACTGAACTAAGAAATGCCCAGATAGCTGGTAAAATACTATTTTGGGGTATGCCTGTGAGGGTGTTTCCGGAAAATACTAGCATTTGAATTGGTGAACTGAGTATAGCCAATGGCTCTCTCCAGTGTGAATGAGTATCATCCAATTCATTGAGGGCCCAAATAGAATAAAAAGGCAGAGGGAGGGTGAATTGTCTTTCTCTATTTGCACCGGAATATCCATCTTCTATTCTCAGACATTGATATTCCTGGTTATAGGGCCTTCAGTCCAGGACTTTTTTAGCAGCCCATCCTCCACCCCCTAACCCCTGGTTCTTGGGCCCTTGTTCTGGGACTGGGAGTTACACCATTGGCTTCCCTGGTCCTAAGGCCACTGGGCTCAGACTCAATTACACTACTGGCTTTTCCTGGTCCTCCAGCTTGCAGACAACAGATCATGGGATTTTTTAACCTCCATAACCATGTGAGCCATTCCATTTTATCTATCTATCTATCTATCTATCTATCTATCATCTTATTGGTTCTGTTTCTCTGGAGAACCATGACTATTATAGTGGCCTTATATGAAGGGGAAGAGAGCTTCCTCTTTCTCTTTCTGCTATGTGAGGATGCATTGAGAAGGCAAGAAAGTGGCCACATGCAAGGTAGCTTTTATTTTCCTGCAGCTTGTATCTTTTACTGAAGGTGAACCAGGCCTTGTATTCTGTGTTCTGTAAGCTAGAAAGAGAGCCCTCATCAGAAACCAAATCATCTGGTGTCCCAATCTTGGACTTCCCTGCTCTAGAACTGTGAGAAATAAATTTCTATTGTTTACGCCACCCAGTCTGTGATATTTTTTAATGGCAGCTCAAGCTTACTAGTACACACAGATAACCTGTCAACTTGATTCTAGCCTTAAGAGAAAAGCAGTGGGGTCTAATTCAGTCTGAGGGGGCTGGGCAGGCTTCTCTGAGCAAGTAATCTTTGAGCTGAAAGAGAAACAATCAGTGTGAGTTGATACACGGCTAAGGACAGAGGGAAGGGGAAACAAGGGCAGGACAGGGAGAGCTGGTAAAACTGGGGAAGCGGCCAGTGCAAACAACCAGTGAAGGGGTGATGCATTCGAGGTAATTCTTGTCCTCACAAATCTTTTAACTGAGTATTGTGAATCAAAGTCTGTGAAACAAAAGCTTCTGGGAAGGTTAAGGTAATTCCTGTATCAGGATAAACAAAGTGCCCTTTCTTACTGGGAAAAGAAAAAAATGATCTTAAAATTCATCAGAGATACTTAAGGACTCAAGGACAGTGTGACCAATGAGGCAGTGGGTAGCATCTGGAAATGACACCAAATGGAGACAAAAGCAAAATGAATCCTCTCAAGTTCCACTGTTCTTTCTGAGCTCTTAACCCAAGTGGCCTATGTTGGGAGCGAATCTCAGCAAAAGAATTCAATGAGTTAAAAATAAGAATGAGAGCAATGATAAACTTGATTTGCCCCATGGTCAGAACTCTCTAGAACATTACTCGGTATTGCTGGGGGAAGTGAGAGGAGGGATGAAGGTTCCTCCCAAGAGAGGAACCTGTTTGGTACAACACATTCTAGTATGCCAGGCCATACAATCCAAGGTCACTGCCAAGTTAATAAATGAGCTATTTTCTTCCCAGGATCCAATGTGATTATAGGGAGTGGAGAGGGATCCTGCAAAGGTTCCTGAAGTGAATGAGGAAGATTTCATTAGAAACAGATGTCAGCAAAAGTAATGATCCAAATCTAGTACAGTTTTACACAAAGGGAGACATGTATGATTTTAGGAGCTTTTTAATTCTGCCAAATAATGATTTAAAATGTAGCTCTAAATATACCACTAAAGCATAATTAATTTAGCTAGAGGTTTTATCTGTTTATTCAAGTTCAGATACGCCTTTCAGCATTAACATTGAAAGTTTGATCAGTCATTTAAACCTTAATGTGAGATAGTTTCTTAGATCTTTTCCTAAAAAGATATTTTCAAGGGAGTGGAGTAAGTTACGGGGCATGTGGCTGATGTTTACAGGTACAAAATAAAAGAGGCTGAAAGAGGTGTGGATTGTCTTCTTACACTAAATAATTCTGAATATAGGGAGGCTGGTTCCATCCCCCAATATCTTCAGCTCATCTTCCATTCTTGGCCTTCCTGATCTATTCTTTAAAAAGCAATCACAAAGAAGTTTTTGCAGCAGATGTTTTGTTCAGAGACCTACTTTGAAATGTTAACTTCCTTTATTTTCAGGAGCAGAACTACAGTTTCCTTTTTTAAAAGTCAAAAACAGTCCTCATTGGAGACTCTAGATCCTCTGAATCTGAAGCTTCCAAAGAAAGAAGTGGTCTGGGGAAGAAATCAGGTTTCAGCAGTTTTATTTGCAGTTTATTGATTAACAATGAGAAAGATAAGTAAAATGGGGCCCTGTCTCTGAAAATGAACACCCAAGAAAGCCAAGCGGCTGAGCCCGTGTTTAATAATGCAGAGCAGTAGCAGTTTGTGGAAAATCTGTTCCACAGCCTACGCTTTTCTGCCTGTGCACCACAGAATCAGAAAACGAACATTTTGTCTCAACCCAATGGCCAGAAGATATGCACAAAGGCCTCTGCATTAGCATCAGTGTTTTAACTACTTGAAAAATAGGTCGCTAAGCTAAAACAAATAGGGACAAGGAATGGCGTGGCAAACAGAGATGAAAAGTAAGAATTTAATATATTGTGGGCAAGAAGTCCACATCAGGCCTACTAGATCAGAACTAAGGAGAATCACCTGATTATTTTGCTTGGCATTAGCACCAATGCCTTCTAGTCTCTGTAGCTGATTCTCCAGTCGCCTGTCCTGTATTCAGGCAGGAGGAAGGGAAGTAGCTAAAATCAAGCAGGCAACTAAGACTTCCTTGCTATATGGGTTACTGAGCTTCCTCTATTATCCTCTTAGAATATCATGATATTCACCCTTTAACACTGATGCTTCATTGAAGCCTGGTTAACTCCTGTCATGTTAACTAGATCCGTGCCCTTTAAGAAAAATCATTCTGAGCCTCCAAGCTTCAGAGTTTTTACCTGAAGAATATGTATATAATGTCTAAATGTCCTTGAGCTCTGTAATCATGTAAGGGAAACATATTTATTCAACCATAATAAAAGGCTGATTGTGATAAGTGCAGAAGCAGCTCACATTTACAGTTATTGCTGGGTTACTGCAATGACTATGTGAGAAGGGACCCTGTTATCATCCTGATTTGACAGAGGGCACTGAGGTTTAGAGATGTCAAGTGAACTTATACAAAGTCACATTGTTGGTCAGAGGAAAAATCAGGACACAATTCGCTTTGGTCTACTTCCACTGTCTATGTTCTTATAGAATAAGGAATGACTTAATAGAATCAGAGTTTTACCAGAAAGAATAAATTATGATTTAATCATGCAGAGATGGCTGGAAGAACTGTTCCTGGTAGCTCATCAATTTAACATGATAGAAAGGATGTTGGATTTGGACATAGGAATTTTGTATTCAAGTTCCAGCTTTACAAGAAGCCATCCTGGGAAAGGTAGAAGATAAGAGAAAGGAAAATGTATTTCATTTTGCCTTCACAAAACAACAGCTAATGCAGGCAATAGGAAACTAATGCCGGGTGCCCGCACATTATTGCAATAAGCACTTCAGTGTTCTGGAAAAAATAACATTCAGACAATCTATATGTAGAGTTTGTTCTTTAGAACAAAGCTTCATCAACTCACTTGCCTTTGTATCACGTCAAAGAAGGGGATGGTAGGTGGATGGTGTTAAGAGTCTAGTTAGTGGTTTTCTATTCCTTTTCTGTGCATATTTGTGGTTCTTTCTGTTCAGAATCTACTCTGGGCCAGGCCTTTAAATTTTTTTTAATGTTTACCAGTGTCCCAAATGTATGATTTATTTTTAGTGTAATTTATTTTTTTTTCTTTGAACAGAGATAAACATTCACTTACACTATCCCTAAATGAGATAGTCCTGGGAATTAATTCCTAGGAATCAAATATTAAATTCCTCTCTGAAAACCATTAGTATTTACAGTTATCTCTTTTCCTCTTTGATTTTTCTGATTTTGACAATGTGAGGAAAAAAGAAATTACAGAGAGCTCAAGTATGTATACTTTTTTTATTTCTTCTCCAGAAAAAAATATTATTTCTAGGATAGAAAAGGATTTATCCATTAGAAATAGAATTATTATTCTAGAAAGAATGTGATGAGATCTTTTTTAAGCATGCCTCCTTTTCCCTTCAAAAAGAGGAAAGGGATTTGATGGCTAGAGAGAAGATGGAAAAAAAAAAGAGAGAAATTTCTTTTCTTTAAAATAAGTTAATTTGGACATACAAGGGAGATTCTATGGTATTCAGGTTAAAAGAAGACACATAACTCTTATTTTAAAACTTGGAATGTTCCAGATCTGGCTCAAACAGCATAAGCACATGCCACCCTGTCTTTCTCACTGAATGCAATCATCTGAGGACTCGAAAAAGCAAATGGTCACAGGCAAATTGGAGAAAGAATTTAAAGCTCAAAGTACAAATCATCTGGTGAATTTGTATGTTTCTTTTCCTTTCATAATTCTCGGCCTGTATGTACTCAAAGGCAGTACACATCTAAGAACTATACATGGAGTGTAGACAGAAAGAGCTTCAAGAAATTCCCTCTCCTTCTGGTCTAAGAAGTAGAAAGGGAAGCCACAAAGTGTAGGGAAATTTCCCTGTTTTTTTTGTTTCCTTTTCTCTCTAGCTCCTGTCATAGGAAGTGCACAACAGAGTGAGGAGATTTCAGTTTTCTATCCAAAGGGTCAAAAAGGGAGAGGAGGACTTGGTGCTGTAAAGTGTTCAGAAAAGAACAGAGAAGAGGAAAGTCAAGAAAGGGATCCCATAAATTGTAAATGCATTCATGGGCTCAACCTCATGCTGCACATGCATGGATCTGACCTTAAGTAAAAGCATACGGTAAATTTTGAGAACAGAACCCTGGAGCAGATCATCACTTAGGTCTAAGGCTGGGCCCTGGGTTGTGTACATTTTTGGAAAGATACAAATAACACCGAAAAAGTTTTGAAAACAACTAATGGAATCAATGCAATTTGGAACTTCTGGCCTGAACCTAACTGGGCCAACTGCTTACTATAAAAATAATAAATACATTCTCCATAAAATTTAAACAAGATCCACATCTCATAACATAATATTCAAAATATCTTGGCTACAATCAAAAACCAGGAAAGCCTGACAAAAATCTCATGGGAAAAGACAACTGACAGAAGTCAATCCCAAATTGACCTAGACGTTAGACTTAAGAGACAAAGACATTAAAACATTTCTCCTGGTCATTCTCTAAGAACAAAGGGCAAACACTTCTGAAACACATGAAAAGATAGAGTCATTGCAGAGAAATTAGATATTAAAAATAATGATCATTTTAGAACTGGAAATTTTAGAACTGAAAAACACAATAAACAAAATTTTAAAATTTGCTAGATGTACTCAATAGTAACACTGATATATCAATGAACTTGAAATAGATCAATAAAAATTACCTAATTTGAACAAGAGAAAAAAAAAGATTGAATAAAGAGAAACAGCACCTCAGTACCTGTAGGGCAATATAATAAGGTCTAAATTTGGTGTCATCTAGGTCTAGGTCACAGAAGACCCAGAGAAAGAATGTGGTGCAGAAAAATTTTAAAGAAATAGAGGCAGAAATCATTTCAAATTGGTGAAGACATAAATTTAGAAATTCAAGAGGCTCAGCAAAGCCCAACCAGAAAATCTCAAAGAAATACATACCCAAGATATATTGTAATTAAAATGTTGAAAACCAAAGACCAAAAAATCTTAAAAACAGATAAAGAAAAATGACACATTTCACATAGGAGAAGAACTGCTCAAATTAACTGATTTCTTAGAGGAAACTACAGAGACCAAAAGATAATGGAACATTTTTAAAATACTGAAATAAAAGAATGGTCAACACAGAATAATACATACAGTACAAAAATCCTTCAGAAATGAAGACAAAGTAAAGACATCTCATTATTGGATGAAAAAAAAAATAAGAGAAGTTTTCACCAGCAAATGTCATACAAAAGAAATGTTAGAAGAAGTTCTTCTAGCAAAAGGAAGTAATACCAGAGGGAAACTTGGAACTTGGGAATTCAGGAAAAGCAACAGAAATGCTAAATATCTGGGTGGATGTATTACCCCGTCCCCACTCTCTTTTACATTCTCCAAAATAAACATGACCGTAGAAAACAAAAATTACAGCATTGTGTGGTAGGATGTCCAATCTGCATAGCTGTAATTCATAATAACTAAAGTTTAAAGGGGACAGGGAGGTAAAGAGACATGATTTTAGTGTATCAACATTCCACTTGAAGTGGTAAAATATTAATTCTAAGTAGACTCTGAAAAGCTTAACAATGCATTGGCAATCCCTTGAGGAATCCCCTCAAAAATAAAATTACACCAACCTATAGTTCAAAACCTCATAGATAAACAATATACAAAGAGTTACTTTTATGACTTGTTACTATAATTTCACAGTAAATAAATGCATGTGTGCACACATATACACAGACCTTTTATGCTCTAAGAAAATTTTAGGCTGAGGAAAATGTTCTATATATTGAATGTGGTGGCAGTTATATGGATTATAATTCAAAACTAATCAAAGTGTTCTCTTAAATGGGTATATTTCATTATATGCTAATAATACCTCAATAAAGTTGATTTTACAAGGAAAGGCAAAACAGTGTGCACCACAGGAAATGTAGCTATGGCTCTAAACAGAACTTATTAGTTTCAGGTACATGATAAGTAACACTTAAAATTATTATTTCTGAATTATTAGTTGTTCAAATTTCAGGTATAATTTCAGCTATAAAGATATTAGATTAAAAAAAAATACAAGATAAATTGTTTTGTAATCTTAGTAGGAGCTCCAAAAGTATTCTTTATTTCTTTCAATATGATTTCCTCCAGTTAGGAAACCTGGGTATATTCAAGTGTTTTGAGTGCCTACCAATTGTGTAACACGATGCTTTGGGTGATGCATAAAATATTAAAATGGATCCTAACCTTAAGTAGCATGCAATTCATCTCAGACTCATGCTTTATGCACATTAGGCATAAAAATAACAATTAAAAATAATAAATAGCAAACAAATTGAGTGGTATGGGCAGCAAGTATACAATGGTGTGGATTAGGACAGAAAAATCAATGACTTTAGAATGGCGTCACAGGAGAGGCTCCATGGAGGTGTGTGTACAGGGCCAAAGTGCCAAAGATTTCACAGGAGTATTCTCAAATGCTGGCAAAAACAACTGTAACTAAGAGCAAGTGTACAGAGTTTTCCAGAATGACAGAAAAACTTCCTGTGACCTTAGCAAAGGAAATCAAAATAACAACATTCAATCCAGACAAACTACATTCCATGTGCTTAGAAGTTGAAACCTATGTACCATTAACTAAAGGTGATGACAGTCAAATTAAAAGAGTTTTTATTGGATTTTATTCTGTTACTATAGTATCTCAGGGACTGAATAAAGCCAGTTTATCAAGTATTTCCTGAAAATTCCTCCTTCCTAATGCCACAATGCATAATGCAAAGGATGGAGATTAATTTGGCTTTCTTTTATTTTCATGTGCTACAAAACAAGTCCACAATATTAGCAAATGAATAATTTATTTAATGTAAATGTACACACCTGTTCTCAGACTGATGCTGACGCTTTCACTTATTGTGAAAAAAGGCTTATAGAATAAATCTCCATAGACATTTCTAGCTCATGAACTTTTTTATTGTTTTTTAATTGATAAGGCCTCATCATCCATCAGCTTACTAATGAAAAATTGTTTCTTGCATGTAAATTTTTTAAATGTAATAGAATAAGGGGTAAAATGGAGTTTCTGAGGGAGAACCCCTTCCCCTTCTCCAAAAATAAATTGGCATTCTTCCTTACCACTTAGTTTCCACACATATTAAGAAGTAAAACAGAATGGCATATGGAGACCAAAATACACCTTCTTTTATTTTAAATGCTAAGTTAAAGGTCACAACTTAGTTGTGAGGAATAAATAAACTTCTAACACTGAACCCAAGCATTAGGCAAACTTACCCACCCATTCTCTCTCATAGTCAGAGGTAGCAAAAAGGACCTTTAGAAAAACCAAACAACTTGTGTGGTTACTGCGCAGCTTACTTTAATTCTAAGAGGAAGAAGTGGTAGATCTGAGCTGAACAAGCTTTTTTTTTTTTTTTTTCCCCTTCCCAATTTTATCAATCACATGTCACTCCACTGCCCTGGATTGAAGCAAATACAGGGACAAACAATTTTTTTTTTTTTTTTACAAGCAGAAAACACAGAGTGGGGATTAAGTGTTGCCCATAAAATTCCCTCTCCTTTTTCTTCAAAACCCATTAAGTTTTTCTGGCTGTCCTCTTGGGAAGTCGGAATCAGTGGTTTATGAGGAAAATCCTGCCCAATCTTCTCAGCCCGCATTTCCATTACCAACCACTGCTCTTTGGGAATCACCCTGGGACCCCGTTACTCACTTTAAATTTTCCTAAAATATATCATCTAAATCAGTTCCAAGGGCACTCTGCACCCAAGAGTAACGATCCATTTCTTATTGAATTGGCCATCCTAAATTATAACCAACCATATCATACATTCGGCATTCCAGAAATTCTACAATGACATTAAACACATCCTAATAATAAAAATTAGCTGCAACGTAAAGACACACCAATTCGAGGAAAAAACACTCTCTCGTTATCAAATTCCAAGAGAGGATGATTAAATCCCCTTGCAAATTAAAGCCCCTAAATATTAAAATTCAAATGCCTTAATATCTGGACTCAACTTATTTTGCCCTTTTGAGTTAAATATACAAAGCCCCCGATTTTTAAGTTAAAATTTAAGCTAAAAGTCCAAACCTGATATTTTTCAGTAAAATCTTGGCGGTGTGGAATTGGGGTTCTTTAAGCAGTCTCTGAAGAGGGAGTAGTTTCTGTGGGATCACAAATTGCAATGCCAATTCTCTGATATATTTCAATTTTAAACATCCCAAGGATAGTACATACATGACTATTATTAAGCACTGGCCCCACAATGGCCAAAGTGAAAAAGGAGGCCAATACCCAGGCCCTAGAGCCATTATGCCAGGTGGCATCATGTTCCTAGTATTTGAAAAGGCCACAGCAAAGGGTGATGGAGCTCTTGACTGTTTCAGCCTTGCCAAGATGCAGGTGGGTCGATGCCCAGATGTCTAGAATCTCCAAATGGAGTAGTGAAAATGAGCAGAGAGGTCAGATGCTCCTCGCAGAGAGTGGCCCAGTGTCCTGCTTCCTAGGGTTGGGCTGTATGGGCGCCCAGAGCCCGCCTCCCGCCTGCTCACAGCCCCCTCACCGGCTGCATCGTCACACCCACGTCCCCTGCGGAGCCTCGGCCACACATCGCCACCAACCGCCAGGGCGCAGCAACTGCCGCTCCGCTGAACCCTCCGTCTGCCTGTCCGTGTCCTGCTTTGACCGCGACGCTGCGACTTTGAAGAACTCTGCCAGTTCTTCACCAGTCTCAGGAGAAGAGGGAACTGGGTTAGAGCTGAGAAAACGGCTAGGTAGGTGGCCCAACCAGAACATGGAGAAAGCCAACAGACCTCGACCTCTAGGCCTGAGATTGCCACCGAAGACAACAGAGCTGTGTCACACTTGGAAAATGGTGTGAATCAGTCACTACCGGAACTGCAAAAACTGACCACCGACACAAACGACACTCACATGTGAGACTTCTTTGAGATTCATGATATGAAGGAATAAACAGATGAAAGCCACGCAAGAATTGCACGACCTTGTAACCAACGCGCGCTAGATGGAAGGGCCCCTCCCTGCGCCCTTTGTCACCTCCCCCACCCTGGAGTCTGGCTGGACCTAGTGTCGGTGCCAAAGGCGCTCCTGGAGACAGACGACTAGAGCTAAGCCTGAATTGGCTTCCCTATAGCCCCAGTGACCCTCGTGGTCACCTATGTAGCGCATGCATATCGGGCTTACCTTTATACCCTTTCTGTAAGTTATACCAGACCATCTAATAATTCCTGTCATTTTTACCATACCTTCAAATGAAATAATTTGGTACCCTCCCCACATTCCCAATTGTGTATTTGACAGAGGCGGGGGGGGGGGGTGGGAGGAGGGGGATGGGTGTATACCTATATGATGAGTGCAATGTGCACTGTCTGGGGAATGGGCACGCTTGAAGTTCTGACTTGGGGGGGATGGGGGATGGGGGTGGGGGCGGGGATGGGTGTATACCTACAGGAGGAGTGCGATGTGCACTGTCTGGGGAATGGACACGCTTGAGGCTCGGACTCGGGGGATTGGGAGGGACATGGGCAATATATCTATGCAGAACTTTTGTACCCCCATAATAAGCTGAAATAAAAAAAAAAATGAATTGAGAAAAAAATCTCCCAGAATGGTATTCATTTTGTCCCTATCTATATACCATATTTAGGGTAACAAGAAGGATGAAAGAGCCTTTCTTTCCCAAGCAGTATGTATATTTTAAATTTCTTAATGTCCATTTCCTCTTGGAGTTACATGATTTTTGAATCCTGGTACTTGAATACAAACTCTAATGGCATGCTGAGGGTTTTTTCTGTTCTTCCCTTTTCAGTTTCTGTCACTACTTTCTGTGATGGATACTTCGGCCTAAGGCTTTTGCCTCATCCCCACATTTGATTTAACTGCAAATCACCCTTAGCAAATTATAGAAATTGCTGTTGTTGTTTCTGAAGCTTGTGGCTGAGGAACTGGTTCTCAAAGTGTGGTTCCCCAGACCAGCAATATCAGTATCTCTGGGAATTGGTTAGAAATACATATTGGGCCCCTCCAAGACATCTGAATCAGAAATGTTGGAGATGCAGCCTAATAATAATCCATATGTTAACAAGCCTGCCTGATAATTCTGATGCATGCTCAAGTTTGAGAATCAGTACCCCTCTCTAAGAGAGATTGAAAAACTTTCCCTATAAAAAGCCAGTGGGCTATATGGTCTTCACCACAACTACCTAACTCTGGCACTGTGGAGAGAAAGTAGCCTTAGACAAATGGGGGTAGCTTGTGTTGCAATAAAATTTTATTTACAAAAATAGCTGGCAGCAAGGTTTGTCCCATTGGCCATGGTTTGCTGACCCACACCCTAGGGGATTAGAATAGAATGATACTTCTGCTGGTGTCCCTCAAGACATTTTCTTCCACTTTTCAATTTCATATACATGTGAAACTTATTCTATCAGGGCACGGGCACACCACCCATAATAACTCAATCATTTTGAAATATATCCACTAATACTTTGAGAATTATTCATTCTTATGTAAGAAAAAGCTGCATTAAAGATAAGATTAATTCTTTCAACAGTTTCTTCTTGGCTCTGAATATATGACAGAATTTGGATCAGTCCTCTGGCAATGCCTATCTGTGATTTAAACTAGATTCTGTGAACTGTAAATCAAAGAACTATATGATCTTGGCTTCTTTAATATTTAAATGCAGCAAATATTTTATGTTCATCAATACAAAGGAAGCATATAAAGATTCTCTTTTTCCTATAGTAAAAGCTTCGCCACAGAAACATCTGTTAGAAAAAGCCCAGTTTATGAATGAAGCTGTGGCCACATACAGCTGTTAGAAGCTCATCCAGGCCCCTTGGTACTACAGCTACGAAGTTTTGTGATTGCTGGGCACCTTTGCTGAGGTCACCTATGTGGGCTATGTACCTCTCCTGGGGTCCTCTCTTGCTTCTGCCAGACTTTTTGCAGTCCTTGTCTAAGGCCCACACAGGCTTATAAAACTAAGCCAGGCCTATTCTAGCCTAAAGTGTGAAGTCAAGTTGCAGCAGCTAATATATGGTTAACTATTAATATATGTCTCTAAAAACACCAGATCAGAATACCGTGGTGACACATGAAAGCCCAAAGTCCAAGACACAATTATGATCCCATCAAAGTCTTCCTAGTATATTTTTTTGTTCTAAAATTCTACTCCATTTTTAATTCTCAATGCCTCTAGCCAAAGTACCAAATATTGAGGCCCAGTTAGGAGATTTAATAAATAGCTCCCTTCTTCCACACCCAGGTTCTAAATGCATTGAAAATTAATATACAGGCTATCTCTCAACTTTATTGCTTATAAATCCTGAGTTAGAAAAAAAGCTTGAGTATAAGGGTGTAGTGGGCCTTCTAACACTGAACCCCAGAAGTGGGTGGAACTGTACAGTCCTGATACCTAAAGACTGGGACCGACTTTCCATCCTCACACCAGTTTGCCACAGAGAAAAAGCCTCCCCCTGGTAGAGCAGCAGAAGCAGCAAGGTCTGTGCTCCCTCTAGAAAGCTCTTCTAAAAAGGTCACTGCTAAGCTGAGTATAGCCTGCTTATTCTTCTCAAATTTATCCAACAACTAAATCACTTCTTGCCCTTGGGACAGAATGAGTAAAAGACTATAGAGCACAAAGAGATTATATTAGTTTAGCTTCTTACACCTGGAAAAAAATATATCGGGAATGGGAAGTAATTATCCCATTTAACAGAAACTGACAGGAATATGTGTATAGCTGGGACTATAGGTGCTTGCCACCTTTCCCAGCTAATTTTTTCTATTTTTAGTTGCCCGGCTAGTTTTTTTTTTTTTTTTTTTTTTTTTTTTTCTATTTTTCAGTAGAGACAGGGTTTTCCTCTTGCCCAGGCTGGTCTCGAACTCCTGACCTCAAGCAATCCTCCCACTTTGGTCTCCCAGAGTGCTAGGATTACAGGTGTGAGCTACCGCACATCAATGTTGATTTTTTGGTGCTTATTTTGTGGCTATTGAAATACATTTTTTTAAATGTTAAATAAATACCTCTCTTAGAATAGGTGTGAGGAATGGAAATTCAGCTTTTTATTAATTTGCCATATTTCAGTAGGTTTTTCTTGTTCCCAATTTACTTTTGAAACCTCTTGTATTTAAATGGAACTGGACTGATAAATTAAAAGTGTAGACTTGGTAGAGTAGCCAAACAAAATTAGAATGAAGAGAGCAAAATGTTGAAATATTAACGACAGTTTAAATGGAACAAATGACAAATCTTTTAAACAACCTATATTGTCAATTTCAGAGTGGAGTCACCAAGGATCAATTAATCATTCATTCCTTAATTCATTTATTTATACAAGAAAAATCTACTGACTACTTATTATATTTCAGAAATAAATGTATATGTGTAAACATGTAGAGACAAGATAGCCAGAATGTGCATCAAAATGATAACTACAGTTATCACTAGGTAGTATGACTGGGCATGGTGTATTTTTTTCTCTAAATAACTATATTTAATGAATTCTCTTCAAAAGGATGTTTTATTTTATACCTTGAAGAAGGTTATTATTTTTTAATCACCCTGAGATGAAGACAGTATAACCTCTGAATATTAACATCACTTACCTGGGACAGGAGTTCATATGGTACAGATTGGCAAATTGCCATGTACAGATACATAGTCTCTATTGTCCCTAGTTTAATGTCATCTAGAGCAACATCCATCATGTTTATGCTAGACATCACACAACAGTTTTTTTTCTTTCTTTTATACAGCTGGTAGTAAATTAAATGCTCAGCATATGACAAAAATAGAAAGAAGGGAATAGAGAATCTGTTTCTAAGGCCCAAGCCCAATTTTAACTGCATATATATTCTTAAGTGCATTCAATTTTTATACTCCTAAGCCAAATAGACTTTCATCAGAGAAAATCCCAATGGCTGTTTACTGTTTACTAATGGATGATTTTTATTTTTCTTTCTTTTCTTTTTTTCTTAGATTTACTCTTTATTTTCTTTTATTGATACAGAGTATTTTACATACTTATTGGGCACATGAGAGTATTTGTTACAAGCTAGAATGTGTAATGATTGAGTCAGAGATTTAGGGGTATTTATACATGACCTTCAGTATTTATCATTTCTATATGTTAGTAACATTTCAAGTCCTCACTTCTAACTACTTTGACATATATAATATATTGATGCTACCTATAATCACCCTACTCTGCTATTAAACATTAGAATTTATTTCTTCTATCTGTGAGAAATCTTCATACTATTTTACATAGTGATTGCATTAATTTACATTCCCACTAACAATGTATAAGGGTTCTCCCTTTTTTACACATCCTTGCCAGTATCTGTTATTTTTTGGTTTTTTCATCATAGCCATTCTAACTGGAGTAAGATGATATCTCATTGTGGTTTTGATTTGCATTTCCCTGATAATTAATGATGTTGAACATTTTCTTCATATACCTTTGGTCGTTTGCATGCCTTCTTTTGGAGAATTGTCTATTCATATGTAAATCTTTGCCCATTTTACAGTGGGATTATTCATATTTTCTTGTTCAGTTGTTTGAGTTCTTTGTATATTCTAGATATCAGTCTCTTATTGGATAAATAGTTTAGATATACTTTTTCCCATTCAGCAAGTTTTCTGTCTACTCTGTTGATTGTTTCTCTTGCTGTGAAGAAGCTTTTGAGTATGATACAGTCCGATTTATCTATGTTTATTTTAGTTGTCTATGGTTTGGGGGTCTTAGCTATAAAATCTTTACATAGACCAATGTTTGACCAATGTCCTGAAGTATTTTCCCTATGTTTTTTTCTAGTACTTTTTTTAGTTTCAGGTCTTACATTTAGACCATTAATCCATCTTGAGTTGATTTTTCTTTAGCATGAAAGATAGGGGTCTAGTTGCATTTCTTTCTTTTATGTAGGTACCCAATTTTCTCAGCACCATTTATTGAAGAGAAAGAATATCCTTTGTCCAATGTATCTTCTTAGCACTTTTGTCAAAAATCAGTTGGCTGTAAATATTTGGATTTATTTCTCAGTTCTCTATTTTATTCCATTGGTTTTTGTGTCTGTACTTACACTAATAGCACATTGTTTTGGTACTATAGCCTTGATGTCAGGTAGTGTGATGCCTCCAGCTTTCTTCTTTTTAGTCAGGATTGCTTTGGCTATTTTGGCTCTCTTTAATTCCATGTAAATTTTACCATTGTTTTTTCTATTTCTGGCAAAAATGACATTGGTATTTTGATATGGATTGCACTGAATCTGTATATTGCTTCGGGTAGTGTGGTCATTTTAATGATATTAATTCTTCCAATACATGAGCATGAGATTATTATTATATTGAAGACTCTCTTTTTAGATCTAGTAATATTTACTTTATGAATCTGAGTGTTCCAGTGTTGGGTGCATATATATTTAGACTTGTTATATCTTCTTGCTGGATTGATCCCTTTATCATTATATAATGACCTTCTTTGTCATTTTTTACTGTTTTTGACTTAAAATCTGTTTTATCTGGTATAATTATAGCTTTTCTTGCTCACTTTTTGTTTCTGTTTGCATGGAATATATTTTTCCATCCCTTTATTTTGAGTCTGTGTCTTTACAGGTAAAGTGTGTTTCTTATAGGCAGCATATAGTTAGATCATGATTTCTTTTCTTTGACATTAAAGCTAGTCTATATCTTTTAAGTGCAGAATTTAATCCATTTATATTCATAGTTATTATTGATATGTGAGGCTTTGTTCCTGCCTTATTGTTAATTGCTTTATGGTTGTTTTGTATATTCTTTATTCCTTTCTTTTTCTCTTAAATTGTTTGTCACTGTGGTTTCGTGGTTTTCTGTAGTGATACCATTTGAATCCTTTCTCTTCCTAATTTGTATGTTTGCTTTATCAGTGATTCTTATAATTTCATGTGTTTTCATGATGGGAACTTTATCCTTTCACTTTCAGATTTAGGACTCTTGAGCATTTCTTGTAAGGGCTGTTCTAGTGGTGGAGACTTCCTTTAGCTTTTGTTAGTCAGGGAAAGACTTTATTTCTCCTTCATTTATGAAGGGAAATTTTGCTGGATATAGTCTCCTTGCATGGCAGGTTTATTTCTCAGCACTTTGAGTATATCTTTCCATTCTCTCTTGCCCTATAAGGTTTCTTCTAAGAAATCTGCTGAAGTCTGATAGAGGTTCCTTTCTAGGTGACTAGATGCTTTTCTCTTGCTGTTTCTAGAATTCTCTCTTTGTCTTTGACTTTAGACAGTCTGACTGTAATGTGCTATGGAGAAGATCTTTTTGTATTTTATCTGTTTGGGGATCCCTTGGTCTCTTATATCTGGATGCCTAAATCTTTTGCTAGTCTTGGGAACTTTTCATCCATTAACTTGTTAAATAGATTTTCTAATCCTTTTGTACTCTCTTTGCCTTGTGGACCCCAATAATCTGAACATTTCATTGCTTTATGGTGTCTTATAAGTCCACGAAGGCTTTTCTCATTCTTATTTTTTTCTTCATTTTTATCTGACTAGGTTATTTCAAAAGACCTGTCTTCAAGTTCTGAGATTCTTTTTCTGCTTGATCTAGTCTATTGTTGAAGCCTTATGAAAGTATTTTGTCTTTCATTCAATGAATTCTTCATTTCTAAAATTTCTGTTTGGTTCTTTTTATGATCTCTATCTCTTTGATAAATTTCTGCTTCTTATCCTAAATTCTTATTTTTGATATCTTTTTCTTATTTCCCAGAATTCTCTTTTATTTCACTGAGTTTCTTTAGAACTAGTAATTTATTTTTTCAGGACTTTGTGAATTTATTTTTGTTTGGTATCTGTTGGAAAATTATTGTCTTCTTTTGGAGGTTTCATTTATCTTTGCCTTTTCATGTTTCCTGTGTGTATTTACATTGATACCTATGCATCTGGTGTGAGAGTCATGTCTCCCAATTTTTTAAATTTGCTTTAGTAGAGGAAGACTTTTACCTGAAGATGGTGTTGGCTGGGTAGGGCACTTTGGCTTTAATTCTGGGTGTGTGCATTAGTGTTATCTCTGTATAAATTCTTTGGCTCCAAATAGTGTTAATGGAATCTGTAATTGCCTCAGTGGCTTGGGATGCATTTATTAATGGAGGCTGTGGTGAAGTTTTGCTGTGAATTGGGATCCCAGGTAAGCCAGTCTTCAGGTCCCAATAGTGGCAGTGGTGGGCTGAGTGTGCCTGTCCTTGTGCTTCAGGGCAGCTTACACTGGTACTGGTGTTAGTGGGTCCAGGTTAGCTGATTCTTGGCCTTCTGGAGGCTTACCCTGATGCTGGTAGTGGCAGCAATGACTAGGCAAATGGGCAGGTCTTTGTGTCCCTGGGAAGCTGTTGTGGTGTGGGCGATGGCAGTGGCAATAGAAAGACAACTCTCTGGGTCCTGAGCATTGTGCACTGGTGTTGGCAGTGGCTGCTATGGGCTAGGCAAGCCAGTCTCCATGCCTACAGGTGGTGCGTGCAGGTAGGTTCCAGCTGAGCTGGTAACAGCCCGCTGCATAAGCCCAATCTCAGGCACCCAGGGAAGAATGTTTATGTGCCAATGGTCATAGACTGGGCTAAGCAATACCCTGGCCCCCAGACTATATGCTCTGGCCTGAGGGGTGGCAAAGCTAAGCCAGGCAGGCTCGTCCTAAGGCCCCCTGTTAATGTGTGCAGGTGTCAACCATGGTAGGCAGGGATGGAGGTGGTCCCCAGGCCTCCAGTGAAATGCTTGAGGGAGACAACAGCAGCCATGCCTCCACCCTGCCACTGGTGAGGGTGGGGCCATCGAAGGGTGGGGCTGCTGACAGGGAGGAGCACAAATGCCACTAGTGCCTCAGCCCCAGCAGCGCTTGTACATCGGCCCTGGTAGGGCTTGTGCCTCAGCTGCTGCTGTGTTAGCCTATACCTCAGTTGTGCATCAGCCCCAAATATGTTAGCCCGTGGTTGTTTCTGCCTCAGCCCCAGGGGCAGCAGTCCACACTTCTCTTGCACCTCAGCTGTGGTGCCACTGGGGTCCAGGATAGTGTGCAGTCTTGGGGGTAATGCTCTAAAATAGCACCTTGCTGTAACTGCTTAGGTTTCAGGGAGTGTGAAGGATCCAACATGATTTCCCTTCCTGGAGAAGTGCCATTGCACAATCTCCCAGCAGTCCCCTATGTTAGTTTCAGTGCCCACAAGGATCAGGAGGCTCCCTGTGGCTAGGATTGCAGGAGTCCACAGTGTGAATGTGGACCCCTGAGGGTCTCTCACTTACACTTCCCCCATTTTGGGAGTCTTTTTCAGCTGATCTCGGCTGAGTAGACTGTCTCGCTTTCTTGTCCTTCCTTGCTCTAGGTATTTCCTATCATTTTTGGGTTGAATCCCAGTCTTCCCTCTTGGATGAGCTATTCAAAGTGTGATTATCTACTCACTGTTTTGGTTCTTCTTAGTGGAGGAGGCAATTACAAAATGCCTTTAGTCAGCCATCTTGAAGCCCCTCCTTAGATTTTTAGTGCCTGATTTTTCTAAACTGTCCCTATTCCTTAGAGCTCTGCTCATCAGCTTAGTCTACTGGATCTAATGATGGTATCAGAGGGATCAAGAATGTGTGGCAACCATTCCTGCTTTCAGCAAGGAGTTTATATCTTCCTGGCAATGTCCTAAGTATTGAGAATACATTGGTGAGCAGCATAGACAAGACTCTTACTCAGAGAGTTTCCCTTCTAGTGACAAGGGGAAGATAGAAAATAAACAAAAGGACAAATTGCAATTCATTGTAAGTGTTAAAAGGAAAAAATATATACCCAAAAGTACTGAAGTACTCTAGAAGGACAGATCAGGAAAGTCCTGAGTGGTGACATTTAAGCTAAATGACAAGAAAAGTCAGGCATGGAAAAATCCAGGTGAGAGCATTCTGGGAGAAAGGAACAGGAGTACGTAAGCACTGAGGTGGGCAAGAGCTCAGCGGGTCAAGACAGAAAGAAGGCAGTGAGGCCAAAACATAATGCACAAGGAAGAGTAGGAGGAAATGTAGTTTAAGAGGTAGGAAATCATACAGGTGGCCCCTGTATGATTTCCAAAATTACCACAGATCCTGGCAAATTACTCATTTCCCTTTCTAGTTTTTATGTTTCTTTACAGAAATAGTCTCTCTCATACTTTCTAAATGTAATTTGTAACACTGATTATGGGAATAATTATATAATAGTACAAAAAGATGACAGATGGTTACATTCATTCTAAGGTGACTTAGATATGAAGAGCAAATGGTATTTGAGATTCCAAATGTTTGTTTCATTTCTCCCTAGTCTCAGCTTTAGACTGACTGTGTCTCCCCTACTCATTCATGAACATGAGTTATTGAACCTCTATACCAATAATTTTCACATCAGTTAAATGCAGATAATAATCCCTGTAATAGCAACTGGGCAGTCATAATGTGAGATTTTAGCGAGATAATGGATGTGAAAGAACTTTAAAGAGCTGGAAGCACTAAGCTGAGAGTAGGAAACTGGTTTTTAAGTGGAAGATGCTAACCTATAAAAGACTTCTTGTGAAACAGGAACTAAGGTTTTGTTGTTTTTTTTTTCTCTTCCCACTGTTAGGAGAGTATTCAAACTATCAATGAAATCACCACCTTTATTAGTTTCCTATTGTTGCTATGGCAGATTGCCACAAATTTAATAGCTCAAAACAATAAAAATTTATAATCTATTCTGGAGGTCAGAAGTCAGAAATGAGTCTCACTAAGCTAAAATAGGTGTTGTCAGGGCTGAAGTTTTTTCCCAGAAGCTCTAGGGGAGAATTTATTTCCCTGCTTCTTGCAGCTTTAGGAGGTTGCCCACATACCTTGATTCTGGGCCTATTTCTCCAACTTCAAAGCAGCAACATGGGGCTGAGTCTTTCCCATGCAGCCATCTCTCTGGTTCTCTCTCTTCTACTTCCCTCTTCCACTTACAAGAATTCTTGTGATTACATTGAGCACACCCAGATAATATAGGATCAACTTCTCACCTCAAGATTGACTGACTGGCAATCTTAATTGTAGCTCCAATATTATTAGGGCATTAAGTATGGAATGTCTGATTTCCTTAAGTACTAAGTTTGACAGTGGTATCTCTGACATTTCACTTTGACACTTCTTGGGGTTTTTGTTTGTTTGTTTGTTTGTTTTTATTGTGAAGATATATCCTCATTCTTTCAAAAGCATGTTTTGGCTTGTAATTATCTTTCAAATTTTTTTTAGAGCAATTTTCGTGAAACCATGGACAAGTCAAAAATTCATGTTGGTTTGGAATATGAGCTCTATCATGGAAAAAATGCAACACAGACAACTCAAAATATCAACAAAGTGTTTGGGAAGGATGTGGCTAATGAATGTACAGTATATCAATGTTTTCAGAAGTTCCGTTCTGGTGATTTTAATCTTGAAAATGAGCCATGTGGGTGACCTGAAACCAAGGTGGACAATGATGAGCTGAAAGCTGTAGTGGAAGTGAGTCCATCTCAACCTATGCGTGAATTAGCAGCAAGGTTTGACATTATTATTGCAACAATATTGGACCATTTGAAACAAATGGGCAAGGTAAAGAAAATAGATAGATGAGTAACACATGAATTAAATGAGCATCAGAAGAGAAATTGTCTCAAAGTTTGCCTTTCTTTGCTATCACAACATAAAGGCGAAGCATTTCTATACTGTGCTATTTGACACTTGCAAGCATTTGGCACAATGGTTGGACAAATATGAGGTACCAAAACACAGTCCAAAACTGAATATTCATCAAAAAAAACTAAGGGTGTCTGTTTGGTGGTCTGGCACTGGTATTATCCACTACAGCTTCATGAAACCTGGTCAATCCATTACAGCGGATGTCTGCTGCAACCAATTGGATGCAGGATGCTTGTGAATAAGCCGCTGAGATTGGTCAACAGAGACAGACCAATCCTCTTGCAAGATCACATGCCACAAAGAACAATGCTGCTCAAACTATAGAAGCTGGACTTGGAAACTGTCATCCACCCTATTCACCAGACCTTGTGCCAACTGACTACCTACCACTTCTTCCAGGCTTTGGACCACCTCTTGCAAGGAAAAGTATTCAATTCTCAACAAACTTTGGAAGACACCTTTCGTGATTTCACTGCCACTCACTCTCCAAGCTTCTTTGCTGCTGGCAAAGAAGATTTGCCATTAAGATGGCAAAACTGTGCCAATAGTTTAGGCACATATTTTGATTAATTGTACTGCTTCTTATTTGAGATACAATACACTACAGTTTTGACTCAAAATTGGAGATTTTATATTTAATGACCTAATAATTCCCCCTTGCCATGTAACCTAACTTATTCACAGGTTCTAGGGATTAGAATGCAGACTTTTAGGGGGAGCTATTATTTGACATATCACACCACATTAGAGTGGTTTATTAAGGAATTATTACATAGGAAGTCATAGCTAACATAGTGAGGGTTTTAAAGGGAGAATAAGATTGTAGCTAAGGTTTTTTTTACCCCCCTCAAGATAGTGATTTTATTTCATTTGTACCCAGAAGTGGAACTGCTGGATCATATGGTAGTTTTATTTTTAATTTTTTGAGAAACATTCATGCTCTTTTCTGTAATGGATATAAAAATTTATAGTCCCACTAACAACGTGCAAGGCTTCCCTTTTCTCCAAATTCCCTTTTTTTTTAATTTCAGGATATCATGGGGCTAAGGTTTTGATGCTGAGAGGAAGAGAATAATCCATATAAAACTGACACACACACAGAGAAATACACTATCTCAAGAGGAGAAGTAGTTGGTTCTCCATTGGTTCCAACTCAATCTATATAAAGAATAGCACAAACTGTCCAGTGTTCAGGCCCTCCTGAGAAAGGAAACATGAGGTGATATTAAAAAAAAAAATCAAATTCCACCAGTAGAGATCTGCTTTCATAGCACTTCCAGCCCAAGCTTCTTTTTCTCATGTAAGTGCCCTCTAGCCTGAACCCAATCAAGCTCTGCTGCTTTTGTAAATATCTTCTTGTTTAGGCAAGAATTATTTCTGTTGCCCTCTAATTTAATAGTTGGTTCATTATAAAAAAATTATTTTGGACCAAAATGTCTACTGTTGCTTTATCTATGCTAATGTGTAGTCATGACAATTAAAAACTCTCCCTAATGCCAAAACTATGACAGATCAGGAACTTAAGCATAACATATGATCTGTGCATAACTAAAATTTATTAAAATCACCAGCATCAAATATTAATCATGAGCACACTACCCACAGGGCTTGCTATATTAGGCAATGAAGATAAATAGGTACGAGATACGGTTTCTGCTCTTAAAGGCCTGACAAGCTCTTCTGGGTGACAGAATCCATACATAAAATGATAAGCAAAAATGCAAGGCAAAATGCCAAGAGAGTGGTTGAGGCAATGAATGCTACAGAATTTCAGAGAAGGAAAAATATCACTGAAAGAGGGAACATTTATTGCAGGCTTTATGGAGCTTGAGTTCAGTTTGTGTTGCACAAGGACAGAGGAGCAAATAGGTTGTTTTAGGCAAGGTGAATATAGCGATGCAGTAATGGACACAAAGGCATGTAGGTAAAATCACATGATTTTTTGGAGGGACAATGAGAAGTTTATTGTGATTAGCACTAGTGATATGTGTAGAGAATAGAAGGTTAACTCGAAGTATGAAGGCAAGATTCTACATGAAGGTGATCAGGTTGATCCTTACGCTTAGACAAGAGAAAAGAGCTTTGAATGAGGCGATACCAGTGTGAAAAGCCAGTTCGGAAAGAAAATCTAACAGAATGCATTATTATTCTGGGAAGATAATTATAATGATGTACCTCCGATAACATCATTATCAATTTTATTATTTCCATTTATAGTTCTGTATCTATACCTATACAGTCATGCACTGCACAATGACTTTTCGGTCAACAAGAGACTGCATATACCATGGTGGTCCCATAATGGACATGCTTGAAGATCTGACTCGGGGTGTTGGGGGTGGGGGAGGGGATGGGTGTATGCCTGCATGATGAGTGCGATGTGCACTGTCGGGGGAATGGACACCCTTGAGGCTCAGACTCGGGGGGTTGGGAGGGGCACGGGCAATATACTTAACCAGAACGGTTGTACCCCCATAATAAGCTATAATAAATAAAAAAAGAAAAAAAAAAGATTATAAAAGAGCTGAAAAATTCCTATGGCCTCATGACACCATAGCCACCATGACGTGGCAGTATAATGCATTCCTCACGTGTTTGTGGGGATGCTGGCGTAAACAAATCTACTTTACTGCCAGCCCTATAAAAGTATATCATATACAGTTATGTACAGTACTTAATGCTTTATAATGATAAAAAATTACTATGTGACTAGTTTATGTATTTACTATACTATACATTTTATCATTATTATAAAGCATACTCTTCCACTGAAAAACAAGTTAACTGTAAAACATCCTCAGGCAGGTCCTTCAGGAGATATTCCAAAAGGCATTGTTAACATAGAAGATGGCAGCTCCACACATGTTCTTGCCCCTAAAGACCTTCCAGGGGGACAAGATGTGGAGGTGAAGACAGTGATATTTGATGATCCTGTGTAGGCCTAGGTTAATGTGTGTGTTTCTGTCTTAGTTTTTAATTAAAAAGTTTAAAAAGAAAAAAAAAGAAAATTTAAAAATAGAAAAAAGCTTATAGAATAAACATATAAAGAAGGAAAGTATATTTGTACAGCTGTACAACATGTTTGTGTTTTAAGCTACCTGTTAATACAAAAGAGTCAAAAATTTAAAAAAATAAAGTTTATAAAGTAAAAATGTTATAGTCAACTAAGGTTAATTTATTATTGAAGAAATTTTTTTATTAATTTAGTGTACAGTGTTTATAAAGTCTACGGTAGTGAATAGTAATGTCCTTGGCCTTCACATTCACTCACTACTCACTCACTGACTCACCCAGAGCAACATCTAGTCCTGCATGCTCATGGTAAGTACCCTGTACAGATATACCATTTTTCTCTTTTGTACTGTATTTTTACTATGCCTTTTCTGTGTTTAGGTATATTTAGATGCATAAACACTTACCATTGTGTTGCAATTGCCTACAGTATTAAGTATAGTAACATGCTGTTTATATAAGCATAAGTTTATATAAACTTAGGTTTATAGCCTAGGAGCAACAGACTACACCGTATTGCCTAGGTCTGTAATAGGTTACATAAACCACCTAGATTTGTGTAAGTACATTCCGTGATGTTTGCACAATAACAAAATAGCCTAATGATGCTATGATGTTCTCAAAACATATCTCTGTTGTTAAGCAATATATGACTTTATATGAATCTACAAACATGCACATATACATGTATAATTTGACCTATTCCCCTCATAACCACTTTTGTCCAAAGGGCAATGCAGTTTTATTTTTATGAAGCTAAACCATGGCACCAAAGAGGTACTAAGAAAAAACACTAGCCTTTTAAGGTGTGAGTATATTGTCTAATATTTCTGTAGCTGAGTACTGTAAACACAATGTCTTCTTAAGCTGACTGCCTTCCTGAAAAAAACAAATACTCCAATACTCCTCTGGTGAATACCTTTCAGTGAACACCTGTCTCCTGGGAACAAGCAGAAAAAACATACCCCTAGTACCAGGTTTCAAGTGGCTACCTTGACACCCTCCATTCCTTGAATTATGCTCCTCACCATCTTCCTAATGCTGACGCAGTTGTGTGTGTATGTGAGTGTGTGTTTTAATATCTCAAAAATGCCTTCAGCTTTGGTGATTTAGCTCTAGAAAAGACAGGGATATAGCTCAAAGAAATGAGTTCAGTAAGAATCAAGCTGATACTTGACAGTAGTTGAAAACACACCTGAAAGTTCATGGATTCTATGAATAAACAGGCAATGAAATAAAAATTATTACCAATGTCTCTGAATTTTCTGTACCTTATAATCTGAGGAGGATTATTTTGTTCTTACATATGACTCCTCTCACTAGTCGTGATGGCAAAATAGATACACAAAATTAAAGGAACAGTAAGTACATTAATAAAAATATTAAAAATGAGACATCACTTTTTTAATTCAAAACAAAAGCTCTCATGCTTTATACTTGTAGCCAAAATATAATTTTAAAAAATAGTGTCACATTGTATGTATATCAGATTTTATGCTACACAAGGTACTTTATATATGCAGAAGATCATCAAAATAAACCTGTGGATGAGACTGTGATGGTTTCATCAGTTTTGTTTTATGAATGAGAAAAAGTTTCACAAAGAAAATTAATCACTCATCAAGGTCATACAGTCAGTTGATAAAATCATACTAAGGTGTGTAAGCACACGGCCTTTTGATTCTGAGGTATCTTGGTAGGATTCCTTTCTCAGTCCCTTTATAGATGGGAAATATTCTAATTTAAACTCCCTGAGTTTCAATTTCTACACATCTAAAGTGAGAATATTGTCTAACATATAAATTTTGGTGAAGATTAAATGAGATAATAAATGTAAAGTTTCTAGCACAGTATCTGGCACATGATGAACACTCAATAAATGAAGATATTTTGGTTTGCTGTTACTTCAAAACAAAACACCCCAAAGTCAGTAGTTTGCAACAACAAAATCACTTATTATCCCTCAAGAGTCTGTAGCTTGACTGTGTGACTTCTGCTGCAGTCTTCCTGAGCTTCCTGATGCCAGAATCTCCCACAGGTCCTTTTTGTGATTTTATAAAACTGGAAGTGATTGCTATCACTTTTAATTACTCTTGTGCACTTATTTATCTATCATTGTCAGCCTGTAATTAGTATTTATACAGAGGAGGGATGCAAAGCCAGTTCCCTGAACTTTAAGCATTTGGAAAATTCTGGCATTGGCTGTAGCTATTTCAATCTCAAATGGGTTTAGTAGAAGAATAATGTCTGGTCTTAATCTTTTTTTTTTTTTTTCTTTTACTATCTCCCTATTATCTCTTTGAGCCAAGTACTACAACTGTTATCTTTTAACAAGGACCAATGTAGTAAAATAAAGAATAGAGTGGACACACCATCATAAGCATTTAGAATGACACCTGTATGTAAACCAAAAGTTTGAAACCCAAAGTTTGAACAATATCATTTCACCTTAAGTTGAGGAAAAGTCGTGACTTGCTTCTAGGTCCTATACCTAAAGCTGTTTTATAATTATCTCCTGACATTTCCCCAACACACCCATGAAGATTTCATCCAGAATCTTCTGAGAATCCTTAGCCCCATTTGAGAAAAAGGAAAAAGAAGTTAGAGGTAAATAAGGATATTACTTTAGTTTAACAGTTAATGTGTAGACATAATTATATGTACCTATTTTATCTTATGTAATTGTTATGTATTTCTAAGTTTTATATTTTTAGTACAAATTAAATAATATTTATAAAATATACCTAAAGAATAAAAAATAATAATGCAAGGAGCACCAGTATACACAATGCCCAGTTTAAAAAAAAGAACATTACTGATATCTAAACCAAATGCCATTTCTTTCCTTCCCCCACAAAAGAACCTGTAGTTTATGTTTATGTTTTATGTTGATTCATGTTTATAATTTCCTTGATTTTATTATATTATTCAGTGCATATATTGCAATCCTAACAGATTGTTGTTTGGTTTTACAAGGCTGTTGGGGGAAAGGGAAAATCAAACATGTCCTGCCCACACTGGCAGTTAATGCTGGTGTGATAGCTTGGAGCTCAGCCAGGGCTATCAACCCGATCACCTTGTTTCTCTGTCCTATGTCTATGCAACTTGGACTTCTCTCAAAATTTGCAAAGAGAGACTATGCCCAGTACAAAAAGCCAGTAGCTGAAGACCTCTTACGGCTCAGTCCTTGAAGTTGTACAGAATCATTGTCTTCTCATTCTATTGATCAAATAAAGTCATAGAATCAGCCTAGATTTGAGAGAAGAAGGAATAAACTACGTTAAGGGGAAATAGGAGGCATAGGACAGTTACTGGTTCACATCATTTGTGATATTCAACTGGGTACGTGTCACCAATTCCACCTCCTCTAGGGGAAGGAAATGTTCTGGATTTGGGATATTTTGTTCACTGATAGTGTTTCTCCCTGGTTCTTGGCCCCAATCTCTGAGTCATGTTTGCAAGTGAGTAAGTTTCTCAGCTTTCTTTCTTTTATTTTGAATTTTTGTCATTTTTAGTCTAAGCTGATGCAATTCCTTTAAAAATTCTGTGGATTTTCTATGCACAAACTTATGATCTATCCCATTATGCAAAGCCACATCCATAAGAATTTTCTTTGAATCAGACTCCTTTCTATGTGGGGATGTGAGTCAGAGTATTGTGGGACAACATTCTTAAGAATCTTAGAAGCCTTTTTGCTTAGCTGAGAGGGCCTGTAGGCTTTGCCATAAATATTTCTAAAATGTTATAGAAATCACACTGGATGTACTATTGATCCTGTGGACACATTTTACTCACACTGCCCTGGATTGGACCTTTGTTTTGAGGCATTTTTTACTTTGAGAAACTTGGTGGCTAGAGATACTGTCCTGGGCCCTCCATGGTTCCTTTTTAGTCTGCATGAAAATTATATAATTCTCTCTTGTGCTTGTCATTAGCAGCTAAAAGAATTCAGTTGAGATTTTCAATATTCTGTCTCAAAATCTTCTTACCAGATCCCAAATTGATTAGGTACATTTTCTACCTTCCATATAGCCACATGAAATATTTTTCCATCAGCACATAATTATTTTCCTATTCATAGAGAATAGAAAAGTGAAATAATTATCTAATTTGTTATCATGAGTTGATATGGGAAAATAATGGGTTTGTAGTTAATCTGAATGCCCACTTTTTAGGTAAAAGGATGTCAAGTAAGATTCCTCCTTGTCTACAAACTGATCATGTAATCTGGGTCATTTTCTTTAAATTATCCTTCACTTGTTTAAAAGAAAAAAGTTTGGAGCTAGTGATTATAATATTTCTTACAAATCTATAATTATAATTCTATTAGCCAATAGTAATATAATTGAATATTTTTTATCTTAATCTCAAAGAAATTACAGATGTACCTGTTAAGATTTGTATAAGGCATAGCATTCTTTCAATGTATAATTGAAAAATAATGATAAGAATAAAAATGATAACAATAACAGCTGACATGAGATGAGTAAATACTAAACTCCAGATACTGTTCCTTGATCTTTATGTATTAATAATTAATACATTTAATCTTCAATACAATTTAATCTTCAGTACAATCTATGAGGTAGTCACCATTATTATCCTCTACTTTTTACTGATGAAAAAACTGAGGCACAAAGAAATTATGCAATTTGTCCATGGTCACACAAGTAAAAAGTAGCAAAGCCAGAATTTCAACACACGTAATGTAGCTACAGTGTTCACAACTGTAAACTACTTTTGTTGTATAAAATGTATGTGCCAATAAGCACTTGGCCAAAATTGGTAATGCAAAAATATGATTAAACATATCCTCTACTCCCTGGGAGTTTATAATCAGAAAGAGGTTACATAATGAAGCCAATTATAGTTCAGTATTATGCTTGGGGATAAAGCTAGGTATACACAGGGTTACAGGAGTGCAGAAAAGATATGCCAAACTCTGCTAGAAGAATAAGCTGGAGAATTGAATTCAGAATGAATTTTATATGGAAGAAATTACGTTCAGATTAAGTCTTAAAAAACAAGTAGAAACTCACAAGGCTGACAGAGCTAATGAGAACATTTCAATCAAAAATATATGAAGCCAGATATTAATAATATTATTTCAAAAGGAATATGTTAGAAATAGCTGAGTATCAATGAACACACCTTCATCCAAAAGCAGATTAGGTCACAATTTTAAATTATGACTCTAATCCTAAGCAACTCCATGAAAAATAGTTATGATATGTTTAGTATTTTTTAAAAGGCAGGATTTAAAATTATATATTTATTTATTATGAAAATAAAAAGCAATTTCATGGAAAAATAGACTAGAAAGAAACTTAAAGTATAGAGGGCAAGGGAATCAATTTGCTTTATTCATTCAAAAATATAATATTGTAATCAGATTTATAAGGTAAAATATGCATGCAATAAAAATAGTAATGGGTATGGAGGAACATTATTATATTCATTTCTTAAAAGGTAATGTTTCTCATTTATTGCAATATGTATAAACTTAAAAATATTGAGGATATTATAAAATCTATTATAAAACAAAAATTTCACAGATAGTATAATGGCACAGATGGTTGGAAGGAAAATCATAATAGAAAGTTATATATAGATATGTTATAAAATATAGTGGGATATATGATAAATGAAGCATCACAAAATAATGTGGAGAAAACACAGGATTTCTGTACAACAGATGAAAGCCACAGGGACAATGACTTTATACATATCCCTTAAATTGTAAGTTATACAACAATTCTACAAGAAGCAGTGAGATATACATAAAAGTAATCAATTAGAGTTTTAGAGATTATACACACTACTAAGAACTGGAATAATATGTGACTTCCTACAGGGGTCAAAGTGAACTCAGGATATTGCTGTTGAATCAATGACACAATTCACAAGTTTTGAATTTATTCTAGGATCTAGGATATTTAGATTTAAAGGCATGTCTGGGACTTGCTGGGGAATGTTTCAAAGATCAATATCTGTGCTATGACTACTTAAAGGAAACTCAGTACAACACAGGAAAATAATCCTTCCTCAGCTTTAGAACAGCCTGGATGACCTAGTCTTAGTCATATAATCCTACAAACCAATATGCTGTATGTAAGTAGTACTTTTTAGAGCTTAAAATGTACGTGGGACTATAGATATAGAATTCATTTAGGCAGTTGCTATTAAATGAAATTAAGTCAGATTCTGAGACTATAAAATGGGTCAACATGTTAACTAGGTTTTGAGAGGAATATAAGTTTGGCAAGTAATGCAATGTATTGAAGTATTTTCAGGAAGAGAGGATTTCATGAGCAAATCCGTGAAATTCTGAAACAATATGCCATGTGCATTAATTTCATGTGGCTGCTGTAACAGATGATCACAAACTTAGTGGCTAAAAATAAAGAAAATTTATTCTCTTAAGTTCTAGGGACCAGAAGTCCAAAATCAGTATTACTGGGCTGAAGTACAGTGTTAGCTGGGCCATGCTATCTTTGGAGGTTATAGAGGAGAATCCATTCCTTGCTTTTTCCAGTTTCTGGCAGGGGCCATCACTCCTTGGCTTGTGGCCACATCACTATAATCTCTTTCCAGGGATCACACTGCCTTCTCCTATTTTTATTATTTGTGTGTCTCAAATCTTCCTTTGTCTCCCTCTAACAAGGATACAAGTGATTTATATGGGGCCCACCAAGATAATCCAGGATAAACTCTTCATCTCAAAATTATTGTGTTACTCACATCTGCAAAAACCCTTTTTCAAACAAGTTAACATTTACAGGTTCCAGGGATGAGGACCTGGCATCTTTGGGGGCCATTATTCAGTCTACTGCACCATGTTTAGCAAGCTATGTGATCAGCAGAATGTCCAGACTTTTGTAATATCATAAAATATTGAGATCCACAAAATTTTTATAGCAATTATCAAAATGCTTCATTCAGTGACCAATAAGTTGTGTCACTAAATATTCTTAAATGCATGACTGTGATTTTCAAGGTTTATTACTTAGCAATTCTAACATTCTACGGCTGAGTAACATCCAATTCCTGAATATTTGGCTTTGCTAATGTGGCAGCTATATTTCTATTAGAGAAAGGGATAGAAAAGTAAAAGATTCAGGAGAAACAAAAATGAGAAGTAATACATGAGGGGCAATTCTGGGCAGGGAGAGTACAGAGAAAGACAAAGAGAGGGAAAAGGAGTATAGGAGAATCCTATTGAGAGTTTTAAAAGTACAATTATTTTTGTAACTGATGAAACAATATGTGTATATTCTGAAAATTCAAATACTAGATGCAAATAGAATGAAAAATTAAAGTCAAGCATAGCTATTCTTAATATTTTAACAAACATCCTTTCAAACATGTCGTCCTAAACAGAGGAGATTTCTCACACACACACACACACACACACACAGTCTGTTTTGTTTCAATAGGATCACATTTTTTTGTTTCCTGTTTCATTTCTTCAACTCTTTGCTATATACCTCTTCACATGTTAATAAATATGAATACATATAATTAATTGTAATAGCATAATTCTTTAACTAATACCATTTAAGTCATGCTCAGTTCCAACATATGCAACTCAAGTATCTTTGCATGCATATTCTTACATTCCTGTGCAATTAGTTATTTTAGATAAAAATTCTAAAGATAGAATAGCTAGTTGAAGATAATGCCTATTATTATATTTGGCACTGTTAATGTTTTTAATTTTTCCTAATATAAAATGTGAAATATTTATATTTTTGATTGCCAACATTATACATCTGTTTCATTATTTACTGTACATTTCAATATCTTTTTAAATTGCATGCTCATGTCTTGTGACCATTTTTCTACAGTAATATTTTATATATTGCTTATTGATTCATTAACCAGCTCTGTATATTAGTAATACTAGCCCATCAATATATATTTTGCAAGAATTTTACAAGTGTGTTTTTTGTTATAATTTTATTTATGGTGTATACATGTTTATAATTATTACAACACAACAATTATAAAAGATAGAGAATAAATTTAAATTTTTAATAAGAGAAGTATAGAGTGATTCTCAGAAGATGGTAGTAGTGGCAATATAATATTTTAGTTTCCCTGACTCTCCTCATGTATAGCCATAGAAAAATTAGGACAGTACACAGTGTAGGAGTATCTATAAGATCACCCTCACTTTTAACACCAATTGCAAGTTTGGAGGTTCCCAAGACCACCCTCAGTTTAATAATTCACTAAGAGTAATAATTCACTAGGTGGACTCACAGAAAGCAGTAAAAGCAGTTATACTCATGGTTATGATTAATTACTGTGAAATAATACAGGCTAAAATCAGTCAAGAGAAGAGATGCTTGGGAAGAGTCCAAGAATGTACCACATGTGGAGCTTCTAGTTGTCCTCTACCAGGGGAGTTAGATAAGCCAGTCTTGCTTTTCTTCTTTACTGAATGTTAATTTCTTTATAATAATGCTTGTTCTATACTTAACATCTTCTATTTAATTAAAAATATTAATGTGTCACCAATAGAGGTTGATTCAAAATGGAACTATTTTTGATGCAGCCATTACCCATGGGTTCTATTTTTTAATTTTTAAAAACACTTTCATTATTTAGATAATTTAAAAATTACAAAAGGCATCAATTCTTATAAAGAGTTATAACAAAATAGACCTCCTTTCTTTGTAATTTCCAAACTTTCTACAAAGAGTATGACATTAGTGCTAAGATTTTATGAAATCACTAAGGATGAACACCATAAAATATTGAATGACTACCAATTGCTGACTTAAAAGTATGATCTGTCTATAATGCCAACTATATAAAATAATGTGTGGGTACAGCCAAAGTCTAGAAGGAAGTATTTTGAGTAGGACTGTTTTTGTCCCAGTAGAGATGACTAGTGCCCAAAGCAGAGGAGTAAGGGGAGATAAAATTCCCCCCAATCTAAAACTGGATATAAAATTTTTCTTAGAGCTTATTAATAAATTACCCAGCTGGTTCTGTAACCCCAATTCTCACTCTGGCCAACCCCTGCCTAGTCTCTCCTAAAATACTGGAGAATAGAAAGAGAGGAATTGATGGAGTGGTAGGAAATGCCATCTTCATTATTGAAAGAGTCCCCTAACTCTGACTACATCATCATCAACCCAATTGAGAGGGATTGCCGAGAAAAATGTGTACAAATTGCAGGTACTTAAAAAATGAGGAGATGGGCTCTCTACACTTAGTAGGCAGGTCACTGAGCTGAGATTTACAGGCTTACCCTAGAGTTGCTCTTGGTGCAGTCATTGGGGCAAAAAGGGGTTTAGTGATAGAGTTGTTGGAAGAACTTGGCAGGTGTTCCCAGAAATTTAGGGCCGTACCTGAAAGTAGAAAGTGGAGTCTATCACTCACATGGAGATTTCTAAAAATGAGAGGTTTGAGAGAGTAGCCCTCTCCCTCTGGCCAATAAGGGACTGTAGTATTATATAATGGGACCAGAGAATAGTCCCACGTGTCCCTTAGAGGGCAGGAAAAGGCAACTTAGTGGTTCTCATGGTTCCATATAAAGGAGCACAGAGTTTGGGGAGATGAAGACAATGTGGAAGACACCACTGAATGTCCAGCAAGATATGCCTCCCTTTAGTGCATAGCATGGAGCTGAGGCTGAGACATGGCTGACACAGCATGGCTGGAGTTTCTAAATTCCTTTGCAGGTAGACAGATAACTAAAATCTTGTCAAGGAAATGTAAGCCAAAGGGATGTGTGCAACTTCTGCTCACTTCCTTAAGAGGAAGTTTCTGAGACTAGTCCTTGATTCTGTCCTCCTCCTTAATAGCAAGGTGGCAATGGCCAGAGAAATTTTATGCTGTGTGTAGGTGGCACATCAATCTATGTGTCCAAAGGACTCTGTGAAGCTGACCTGTGACATCCACCCTGGACCACTGTGCAAGAGGGAAATAAACTTTTGCTTTGTTTAAGCTATTGATATTTGAAGTTTCCTCATTTGAAAATGTTTTAGTATGTATTCTCTCTAATCCAGACTGCATATGCCGTGGGCCAAAAATTTAATAGGATAATTGGACTACTGGCAGGACACAAAGAAGATGTAACTGCCTGCTCAACATGATACATACTTTGGTATTTTTAGCATAGTGAGTTCAACTATGAAATCAAACCACTGAGATACACATATTCTTTTGAATATTCAAATATACTTTTGTTTCCAACTGATAAAATCATTATAAAATACCTTAAAGTCTTTACAGCAAACATACACTAAGCCCTAATTTGGTCTGCTCCACAAGGTTATGAAGAATTCCAGGAATAGAGTAGGGAGGAGAATGAAAATCTCCAGGGAAGATGCCAATCATTAAACTGAGATTTTGTGTTTGCAGAGCCAAGACATAGCTATGGGGGAATACCACTGAGGAACATTAAAGAAACATCAGGCTGACTAATAATAAGAATTTCCATCCAAATCCATCTACCAAATCAAGTGAATCTGTAATAAATATAAATCCGCACGCAGTAGTCTCTCTCTAGGGAAATCTAGTATTTTCCCACCAGACAGGATTGTTCTGCATAGCAGCCGTTTTACAGGGAGAATGACAGCTTGTCTGTTTTTGCCTAGTGGGATCAGATCAGAATGTCAGCTATGCTACCAGTCAATGCTCCTCTCCAGTCTAACTGAGGTGACAATTTGCCAAAAGGAAACATTCTCTCAGCCATACCATTGAAGGGCAGGATGTTAAGAATAAATTCGGCCAATACAAATGCACTAAGAAACCTCTTAATATACATATAGGAAACTTTTCAAATTCGAAGTTCAACAAAAGAACACACAATGTCAAAAAGCTGTTTTAGTAACAAGATATCTTGAGTAGGATTAGTGATTTCTTCAAGAATCATTTGTTTTCTCATTATTTCAGGTAGTGAACCAGAAATTGAGCTGTAATTAACTTCTTGAAGCCTTGCAGGTTTTAAATGTTTTGTAACTTTAGCCAGGGATCTCTTTTAATCTAATTTAATAATAGTAATTATTTCAATATTTGGGAATTAGTTGAAATTAAAATGAAAGTGGATGGCTTAATTGGTTCTTTATATTATTCATATCCATGGAAGAGTTCCTCCCTTGTGATTATCCTAGAATAACATATTTTAAGTTTTCTAGATTCAACATTACAATGAAGTATTGATATTGTTATATGTTGTGTGTCAATATGCAAATGGCTTGGCCTTGCTTCAAGGCCAGTGAATTAAATACATAGATAGACAGATAGATAGATAGATAGACAGATAGAAAAAATAAAGCTGTCTCAGGAAATCTCTTTCATCCAACTTACACCATGAGTCCAAGTGAAATATTCACCTACGAGGAAATCACATTACCCTGAGGTATTTCCTACAACACTTGTACAACATATTGGATTATGATTCTATGTAGATTTTTAGTTAATTTGCCACAGAGATATATACAATCCAATGTCAACTTGAATTAGCATTACTATTCCTTTTTTGTTTTATTTTTTTGTTTTTTTGCTTGTGTTTTGTTTTTTACAGTCTGTGATAATACATTTATCTAATATGAGAACAAAAATTCCTCTGCTTCAAATAATAGAAAACCTTCCATAATATGCATTTTTCATAAGTAATACTTCAAGGAAAAAAAACATTTTTACTAAGATATTGGGTTCGTTGTATACTGAGAACTCATGAATTTCTCCAAACGTTAAGTGAGGTTCTTGTTGACTAAGTGAGGATATGGCTAGGCTCCAAGCTGAGGCACAGCACATCAGAGATTACTTATAAGGACGACTACATTTTATTGTGGAGGAATTTATCAGCATATGGCAGTGTGTTGTAATACAAAGGTGTTAGCTAATGGAAGCAGTGATACCCAGAATGTAGTTACATATTTTAAAAAATTTTTCAGCCATGTTACTAAACAAAATAAAGAGTAGGACCACTCTTTCCAAGAATTAGAACAAAAAGCTAAGAAGACTGACCGTTAAGGAGACTATATTTTATATGCATTGTTACTATCACCATATATCCTCCTTATCTGCCACTTGATAATGTGAAAGCTTTCAGGGTGAGTGAATCGTGAGGTCTAAAGAATCAGGAGGAGGAAAAGGAAGAAATCTAGGCAAAAGCAGAACAACAAAAATAAATGGAAACTTGCCTAAATTTTGTCCTCACTCAAAATTTTCCAACTGTAAATACTACTAAGCAATTCTGTTTTTAATTCTTCCTCTTGTCAAAGCTTCTAGGAAAACCTTAGCATGTGCCATTGGTTTACATGTTTTTAAGTTTTTTCTTTTTTTAACTGAAATAAATTTTGTACATTTTGAAAAACATTAAAAATACAAATAAGCAATATATAAATTTTAAATCATCTTGATCCCATTACTCATTTTGTTCATGAAGATTTATGCTTGAACTCTCAGTTCGAAGGGAACCCATTCTCCCACTACTGGTTTCCTAGAGCAGTAGTTTACCCCCCATAAACTTCTGTCTTGTCTCTAGGCCTTGCCTTACTCCATCTCTGGGGAGCAGAGTGATTGATGAATATGATAGGAATAGGACCTGGCATGGTGGCTCACGCCTGTAATGGTAACACTCCGGGAGGCTGAGGCAGGAGGATTGCTCGAGGTCAGGAGTTCGAGACAAGCCTGAACAAGAGACCCCATCTCTGCTAAAAACAGAAAAATTAGCTGGATGTCAAGGCACATGCCCATAGTCTCAGCTACTCAGGAGGCTGAGGCAGGAGGATCACTTGAGTCCAGGAGTTTGAGGTTGCTGTGAGCTAGACTGAAGTCACGGCACTCTAGCCCAGGCAACAGACTGAGACAATGTCTAAAAAAAATAAAATAAATAAAATAAGTTGGCATGTTTAGTTCAGATTCTTCTACCTCCAAGTTCTGCTGCCACTCTTGGGGGATGGGTGGAGTATTGCTGCCCTGGTTTAGGTGGAGTTGCTGCCCTGGGTAAATCTGCTTAATTCTAGGGTTCCCATCACAGGCCCCGAATGCTGAAACTAAGCCACACACCCCACCCCCCCACTGAGTCATAATCAATACTGAAATTGATACTGGAGCTACCTCTCCTAGTTCTGTTTCTCAACTTGCTCAGAGCCCAGGAAGAATTATAGGAGTGCTTTTAGTTGGCTCCCTAAGGGTCCTGAATCTTATCTATTTTTTATAATAATAGGGACAAGTTTATAAGTAACATAGAAACTTATACGCTGGTCAATACAGGCCAGAGAAGTTTTATAATTAGCCCTGCTCTGTAACCCTAGTTAAATCACAAAACCTCTCTCTTAATACAAGGGTTGGTTAACTTTTTAAATTAAGAGCCAACGAGTATACATTTTAGACTCTTTGGGCTGTAAGGTTTTGGTTACCTGTCTTTTTCTTGAAAAAACATCCACAGACAGTACTTAAACCAATGGATGTGACTGTGTTCCAATAAAATTTAGTTGACATAAATAGGTGGCCTATGCAATTGGCCTATCGACAGCAAATAGTTTGCTGACCCTTGAATATGAACTCAGAGAACTGAATGACGTGAGTGCTAAAAACTCAGTATAAAACAGCATGGCCTTCTATTTTTAATTCCTAGATAAAACTCATCGTTATTCTATCCCAGAATTTTTTGTTTTCCTTTTTACATTATTTTTATTTAAGTAGCTGAGTAAAATATGACATATGGCATTTAAGAAATTAAATTACATAGCATATAGGATTCTGTCACTTCAAGATAAATTAAATGACTTGGGCAATGCTGTAAAGCTCTCCTATAAATAGTTCTGGGTCTAGCTGGGAGACCCAAACCCATAAAGTGATTCATTATCTGCTCTGTCTACAGGGCAATTTGGGTCCTGGGATAGCTAACATTTCTGGGATGGGGTTAATAATTCCAGAAATCTCCCTCTTAGTTGGTACTCACTCTAAGGAGATTGGACTTGATCATAGTGATGAAATGGACCAGCTCTCTGCTTCCCTGCTTTCATAACTAGGGTTATTTGCTGTTTCTTGCCCAGCGACAACTTCCACTTTCGGCCCTTTTCCTAGCCCCTGTAGAATACACCTTTAGCTCACCTTGGTTTAACGCAGGAGCTGAGCAGAGAGTAGGCGCTATCAAAGAAAAATTGCCTGGGACAAAGTTAAACAGGAGAGAAAGACTCATATTCAAGACTATTCCAATAGGGGAGAGAGATTAACTCAACTCTACTGAAACAAAAGACAGAAGGGTTTTCAAGCACTGAGGTGTGCTAGCGGAAAAGTACTGAAGAACATTCATGGGGGACATTGATCAATAGGATGTGCTGAGTGCATTGTGTTATTCTTGAGTTTGTCAATATTTTTCTCTATGATTAGGCCATCTGTGCTTGCTAACTGGCGCCCATTCAAGTTAGGCTCCCATAGAAACTGGGATATAATGGTGCTATCTTTCTTGAGGATCACATTTCAAAGGGATGATTCCCAGGTCCTCCAGAAAGATATTTCTGAGTTATAAAACCAACAAGAGGCTAGGAGAAGAGGCGTTTCAAAGAGGCTTAGAAAAAGTTTACAATTACAAGTTTTACTTACAAGTTTTCTAAAATAAATGCTCTAAGAAAAGGGAGGCACTAGAGTTAGAGCTACAGTTAGAAATAAACCTTTCTAAAGTTCAGTCAAGCTATGGAGAACATTAAGGCTGCCAATCAACTATATTTAAATTTTCATTACCTCAGGAGGAGTTATTGAAGAGTTTTACTATATATGTAATTGTCCATGCATGAAATTTTTGTATTTTCTTATTTATGTAAACAAATAGCTGAAAAATTTTTTTTTGCTTTTTTACAATCGTCCATTGGTTGGTATTACCATTTCCATTTTTTAAAGGAAGAAATGAGAAAAAATAAGGAACATCCCAAGGCTACAGAGTTAATAAGTGGAAAATTTTAACCCAGATATAATTCCATAACTTCTTTCTTTAAAACACCAGGCTATTTCTCAAAGAAAAGAAAAATTCTGGAGTTCTTGAAAATGAAGAAAAATAACAATCACAGTTTTATAAAATCAAGATTTTCCAGCTCTTCTAGAGAGAATTTAGATCTGTTATAGAAATCATAGCTCTATTTTACAGTTGAGTTTCTCAACCATAGCACTATTGACATTTTGAGTGAGATAATTTTTTGTTGTGGGGGTGCCATCCTGTCCTGTGTATTGTAGAATGTTTAACAGAATCCCTGACCTCTACCAACTAGATGCCAAAAGCACTTCCAAGTTGTGACAATCAAAAAATATCTCTAGATAATTTCAGTATCCCCTGAGGGGAAAATAAGCCCTGCTGAGAGCCACTGCTTTAAAAGAATGTTCTCATACAGTATTTTCAGTGCTGGAACTGCAAATCCAAACAAAAAAAAATTATAGAACATGGATTTTTAAAAATTGGATGAAGGGGGTTGCCCTAGGAAATAGAGCTCCACCCACTTGATTTTGTTCTCCCCTTTCCTCACCCACCTCCTGTGATATTTATATCTATCCCTAGAATTCCCACATGACTATGTAGAAATGGTTGCTCAAATAGAACTTGTATCTTTCTCTTGAGATGTTGTCACACATGGTTCTACAATACATTCTATCTACCCTTCCTCTCATTAAACACAGATTTGCCAGTTGTACTTTTGGCAAGGTAGATAAGCAGAGTTATTATCAGGGTTTTGTTTTTGTTTTTAAAACCTTGTTCAGGGCAGACAAAGGACTCCAACTGTTCAGGAAAATGGCTGTTATATTCACTTGGGTGAACCAAACAACTCGTTTGCCACAGAGCTATCTCCAACAGTGAAGCTCCCAGCATGCAATAGATCTAGCTCAGATTTCATTAAGGGCAAGATAGATCCTTGGCTCAGCTGGTCCCAAACTTAGTTTGCAGTTTATAAGCATTCTAGATGGGAATCTACCTTTTCTTTGTGGTTATTGTTCTATAATGGCTTTTTCTTTTGTTACAATTAAAGTATTCTATCACTACCTGTTTTACAAGGGGGAAAAATCCATAATGTAGGTTAGTTCCTATGGAGAGAATGTTTTACACTTCATCAGTCTTCAGGAATGTTGGTATAAATTAAATTTCATGCTGACTGGTTAAAGCCAGAAAGGTCAATGGTGTTGGTATTTGGTTAATTTTGTCCAAAGTTTTTTCACATTACTAGTTCCATATTGAATGTTTCTGTTGTAAAAATAGGGTACTTTAAAGTAACTTTTAGAGACCAGAGAGTGAATATTGTATGTAAACAAACCAGACAGGGTGTACTGCACAGAATAAAATGCAGTGTATATGGTATAATTTGGTATAATGAAATGTCTATATTGACCCCTCAAAATAGTTGGCACTGAACTGTCAGGGTACCTAAAATCATTAAAACCTTCTTTTTTGAAAGAGATAATATCTTTAGTCACTAATAATACAGAGTGAATGAATACATCAGTTTTTTATTTTTGTTTTTTCATTTATCAAATACTTGATAGAATTCAACAAAGTTTAAAAAGCTTGTGAATTGTTTGGGGAATAAAGCGGTGTTTATTAAGTCCCTAAATAGGTCCTAAATACTTATCTTGGATAAAATTAAAAATACGAAAACCTCTTCTTCTAAATTCAGCAAAAATTAAAGGAAAGACTTTCATCTATTTTCCCTTATCTTTTCTTAACAAAAATAATACCAATTATTAGAACAAATATGTCCAAGTTTGAGTTACTTTGAGAATCCTCAAGTTTTATATTGAAGGAAATCAAAATATTTTACCCCAAAATATATTTCTTTGACACATTTTGAGATGGCTGTCAGAGAGCCAGCCAACAGAAGTAGCCCCGCAAAGCTGTCTTTTGTGGAGGAAATTTGCATCTGTGGAGAATCTGTATTAATGCAGCCAGACCTTCCTTGTGCAGATCTAGGAAAGATTAACTGAGAGTCTCTCCCTTTTAAAGTTCCAAAAGAAAAACTTACCATCTATCCTCTCTGAGCCTCATAGGCTGCCACCTATGAGGTCTAATCTGCACAAGGCCACTTTTGCTTGCCAGTCTCTTCTTTTCCCCCTCCCATAAACTATTTTGACATGATCTAAGCCCTCACTCTTTCCTTAACCTCAAGAGGGTGTATAAGCTTCTGCTTCCCATTAGGGGTTTGGGTAATCACTCTATGATGTTCTCCGTGTATACCATAATAAAATTCATATGCCTTTTCTCCAATTAATCTGCCTTTTCTGAGCTGATTTTTCAGCAAACCTTCAGAGGGTGAAGCGGAAGTTTTTCCCTTGGCCTTTATAATACTATCATTATTGTTGTTTTTGTTGTTAATCCAGAATAGACTGTGCTAAAAGAGATAGTGAAAGAAATAGTGTAACCAGCCCCATGAACAAATTTCAATGACTCTATATGTTTTTTATAGTCCTCTCCCTTAACTACTTGACCTTTTGAGTTGTTTCCTAAAAATGGTGGATTTGCTGCAAGACAAAGGCGCTGAGATTCTGAAGACCCCTAGGCAGACTTCCTGATGCCAAGATTCACCATCCCCCACAACCTGCCACCAATGCATGTGGCCCCTTGTTAGTTACACAATGACCTGCCTCAAGGCACATGGCCCCTCCTTTAAAAGCCTCTCTGTTATTTGGAGGGACAGATTTGTGGTGGCTTCCTTCATTCTCCTGACAAGATATCTATCTTATTAAAATATTCCTTTTTTCCTTGGCAGTCCTCATTGTCTCAATAATTAGATCTTTGTGTAATGAGCAACTAGACCTAGACTGAAACTCTCTTGTGGTTTTGGCAATAATTATGGGGGTTCTTCTGGGATGGCGATGCTCGTGGTTTGGTGGCTGTGGAGCAGGGAGAGACCAACAGCTTCCGTTAGCAGCTGCCTGGCCATATTTGCCAGAGGGCAGCTTTAGACTCTCCTGCCGGCTCCACTCTTACTGGCCTCCAATGCATTCATGATTGGCTACCGATTGCCTCTGAAGAAAGGAACTCTAGATTTTGACATTTGCTTCTGTATGGATGAGTGATATTTGAAGGTTCTGCACAGTGAGGGACAGCCCTCTCAACTTGGAGAATTCTGAGGGAATTCTCATTCATTTGTGGTTTGATAATCCCCCAACCATTTGTGAGAGCTGGAACTAAACTAACTGTTTTTATTTGGCACTCCCTAGGCTTATTAGGGATAACTGCAATTCCTTTGTTTGGAACCTCTTAAATTTCTCTTTATGTTGAGTGTGTATCTGTATTGGTATGTGGCATGTAAACTGGAATTTGTTAAGCTCCTTATCTGTTTTCCTTTTGCCTACTTTAAATTTGCTGTTGATGGTATTGCAAGTGCAGGTCAAGGTCTGGGAGGCTGAAAGACACCTCCAAGGGTAGTTTCTCTTCTGGCAGGTTCTAAGTTCTGAAAGGTTAAAAGAAACCTCCATAGTAAGGTCTGGGAGATTAGAAAACATCTCTGTCCTAAGGTCTAGGAGGTTGAAAGACATCTCCGTCCATGAAGGCAATCTGGCCGAGATGTGGAGACACTTGCTGTTAAACAGAGAAAGAGGAAAGGAAACATAATGTATACAGATTTCTGTGGAAGTTCAGAGGATTTTTTGGCTAGAGTTCTGAGATAAAAGCTACTGAAACTTTCTTCCTTTTGTGGATATGTGTTTAGATGTGTTTTATATGTGTACATGTATTACATATCTACATGGTCCCAAAACTGGCTTATAAATACAAGAAGCTCTCATAAATTAAATAATAAGCCCAAATACTTTTCACGTTCATTGAATTTAGTAATCTTTGGTAAACAAGGTGGTTTTTAAAAACTATTGATAAAATAGCAATAAAAATGTCTTCAAAGTTATCAGTATATATTTTTGCCTGAGATTAATGGTCATTTTTGTATTTGAAAGTATCAGAGTTTGGCACAAAGGTTATAAAACTAAAAAACCAGCCCAAACAAAATGATCTGTGTTTGCCTGATTTCTAATAAGTAAGAGTAATTTAATATTGTTGGTTTAAGAGAAGCAGCTGAACCTCTTATCAGCAAAAATTCCC
>CM052437.1:36206260-36251087 GCA_028533085.1 Varecia variegata
ACACCTATCAAATTAAATCAGCCTCCCTCCCTGCATCTAAGCCTCTAAAACTTTTAAGATAAAAAGGACAATGGCTCAAAGTTTGCATAACAAACCTTACCTTTGTTTAAGTGTAAGTTCTGTGCCTTGAGATATAAATTTTCTACATGGTTTCAGGTCTTTGGAAATGCAAATTTAGTGTTGCCTAGCAACAAGTTTTTAGGGCAATAAAACAAATAGTCAAGAAATCACTTATCTAAAGTGGGGGAGAGAAACTATTTGAAAACTGGCAAATGAAGAATCTTATAGATCTGTAAGATGTGCTCCTGTGTGTCTGCATGTCATAGTTTCAAGATTCTTTTCAGTAATTTGAAATCTTAAAGTAAATTAAGTAGTTGATAATCATAAACTTTCTGGTCATTTCTGGAAATGTAAGTTTAAGTTCAACAGCTTATAATCAGTTATGGTCTAAGATTTGTTTCTTTAAGAAAATATCACAGAACTGAAAGTTTTTAAGACTTTTTATTTGAAATATTAGCAATTCTTTTTGCTTTATTTTCCAGAGTCAAGACAAATATAAAGTAGATAGCAAAGTTTATCTGATATCTTCAGCATTTAAAAACTATTCCACTGCCAATACCCTACTGCTAAAACCCTGAACAGCTGGCAAAATGAGGGACTTTGCCTTTTTGGGCCACACAGTCCAACTATCCATCCCAACCATAAATTTCCTGCTTCCCATAGACTTAAAATTACAGAGAGGATATCAAGATATCTGGTGACAGAGATTCCTGGATATAGTTGTTCACAGTTACAGAGTGTATGCAAACAGACTTGTAATATAAAATTTACTGGGCATCTTAGGACAAATTACTAAACTGACTACAAAAAATATTGCTGTATAACAGAAGTCTATAAATTCCTTAGGTTAAAAGTTTAACAATGCTTATGTTTTATCTAATAAATTGCTATAAGTCTATAACTAAACCCAAGATTACAATACCTCAATGCTTATAGAAGAGTTAATTTTATAACCTTGATTTTGATGTTTGGTTTCTTGCTCTCTTACATTGTAGAAGTTGATAAATGCCTTTCCACCTCTATCCCTATCTGGCTTAGAACATTTAATTGGCTAGAAGTCTTCTAACCTTATGTCCCTTGGACACGGGGGTTCCACTAAGGGACAGAATAGAACCAGGACAGGTAGCCACATCGTCTTGGCAATCATGGGTCAAAATAAATGTTTGCTCATCAATGTTGCTTCTGGCAAATCTTGGCCAAAATGAGGGAAATGTAAACTAAAATAAAATCCTAAACACTCCCTTCGCCCTAACTAAAGAAACCACCCTCTTGGCCAAGGAGAACTTCCCCCAAGGAAAACCCTTAAAACTGAGTTCCTGGCCATGAAGGGAAGTTGGACACACCTCATTATACCCCCATTCTGCCAGTCAAAAAAATAACCTTAGCACCCAAGAGTACTGGTTTGTTCACAATCTAAGGGCAATAAACCAAATAGTGAAAGGATATTTTTCCTATGGTACCTAATCTTTACAGCCTCCTTACCACTTTATCTGGAAATTTTGCTTAATTTTTCAGTAGCAGATTTAGTAGATGCTTTCTTTTTCATTTATCTTGCTCCTGAATCCCAGGTACTATTTGCTTTTAAATGGGAAAACAAAGTCTAAAGCCAAATGACAGTACTGCTGGACTGTTCTTCCTCAGGCATTTAAGAAAACCTCCTCAACAATCTTTCGAAAAATATGGCCAGAGATTTGAGGGAAACAGCTTCAGGACAGGAAATGATTTTACAATATGTAGATGATATCCTGATAGCCAGTGAGATTGAAGCTGAATCAAGGCAACATGCCATAATTGTATTAAATTTAGTGTCTGACAAGGAAAATAAAGCATCTTATACAAAGCTCAGATATCACTTCCCACTGTCAGATACTTAGGGTTTGAATTGTCTCTTGGAACTTGGAACCTCCTCCCAGATTGGAGAGAAGCTTTAAGTTGAATAGCAGTCCCTACTACCCACAAACAATTGCAAGGATTCATGGGTATCGCTGGATTTTACTGAATTTAGATTCCTGACTTCAGGCTAATAGTGAAACTCCTCTGTAAAGTCTTAAAAGGGGAAGAAAAAAAAAAAAAAAAAAAACACTTACTTGGACCAGGGAAAACCACAAGGCTTTCTTGACTATTAAAAAATGAATCACTGCCTTCACATTGGGCCCCTGGCATTTTGATTTGTTTAACATTCAAGAAAGACAAGGAATTAGACTCAGGGTATTAATACAAACTCTGGTGGATCATAAGCAACCTGTACCTTATTTCTCTAAGCATTTGGATGAGGTAACAAAAGGACGGTTCACTTGTCTGAGAGAGGTGGCTGCTAATTATGATATTTTAGAGGAATCTAAAAAGTTCACCCTTGGGCAACTCGTGACTGTTCATTATATATTACCCCTACTAGAACAAAAGGGAGGCTTTCAGTGAACAGCCAGTGTCCAGATGGGTAAACATCAGCCTGCATTGTGAGACAATCCTAATGTAACTCTGAAGGTCATGTCCATCTGAAATCTAGCCACCTTGCTTCCTACAGACTCTCATTCCCTATTCTATGATTACATTCATATTTATTGGCCAAGTGTATTCTTGTATCCTGGATTTGACTGTGTAGACCCTGTTGGACCCAGAAGAATAGTTTATAACGGATGGAACCAGCCTTATGGAATAGGGACAGTGCAGAACTGGGTATTGCTGTGGCTACCAGCCAACAGGTAATGGAGCCACAAGCCCTACCCCCCAGGATATTTGCCTAGAAAAACAAATTAATTTCACTAAACAGAGGTAACTACTGTTAGTGCACCCTCTGAGTATATTTTTGTCTGTGAGGTAAATGGGAAAAAATAATCCCTTGGGCCTATGGTTATCTAAATAGCTGGACAATGCAGGACACTTGCTTATTAGAAATTCTTACTGTCCACATTTCAGTCCATAACAGTTAAAAAGTTACCCTTTAAATTAGCCCCCAAAAACTGTTTTCATAAATGACTACTGGAATTTTGGATGGAAATTGAATCTGGGAGACATTGGGCCAATATTTCTCAGGAGGGATTCCACAGGGGGAGTGGGTACTTCTTTTGATATACTTTGCTACCTTGGTGGGGCGAGGTTAGCAACTCAACAATATGTACTAAAAAGTTTTGGTTACAGGCCCAACATTTTCATTCTTCCTCAGAGTCCAACTATGTCACATTTAAGCAGGAAGCAGCCAGATAGATCAACATCTTGATTCCCCAGGATTGAGGAATAAACTAAAAAGAAGGGGGAGTTGTAACTAGTCTCATGAACAAATTTCAATGACTCCATATGTTTTTTATAGTCCTCTTCCTTAAGTAACTAGAATTTTTGAGTTGTTTCCCAGAAATGGTAGATTTTCTACAAGGTAAAGGAGTTGAGATGCTGAAGTCCTCAGGGCAGACTTCCTGTTGCCAAGATTCACCATCCCCCACAACCTGTTCCCAGTGCATGTAGCCCCTTGTTAGTTATGCTATGACCTGCCCCCATGGCACATGGCCCTTCCTTTAAAAGCCCTTGATCTTCATTAGTTGGAGACACAGATTTGAGGCAGTTTCCCAGATCTCCTGACAAGGTATCTGTCATGTTATAAAAATTCCTTTCTTCCTTGGCAATCCTAATTATGTCAATAATTGGATCTTTGTGTGATGAGAAATTGTACTTAGGTATAAATCCTCTTGCAGTTTTGCCAACAAGAGGATAATGTGCCTCCAAATTTATGACTAAAGTACAGAGTGATTGAAAATGGACCTTCCTTTATTTTGGAGGTAACTCAGTAAGTAAAGCCCTGCATCTAGAATGGAAATTGCACACATCCTGGAGACCTCAATCTACAGGAAAAAATGGAGAAAATGAATAATACTTTAAAGAGGACTATAGCAAAATCGATGTAGGAAACTCCCCTGAAGTGGGGTAAGGTATTCCCACTCACCCTCCTCCAGATAATGGTAGCCCTAGAAGCAGGCTCTAGTTCAGCCCCTATGAAACAGTTAATGGGAGACCCTTCCTAGAACTCTGAGATAGGTTTGGTAACATAATCATAAGTGAATAAAACAGAGTAAAGCAATATATTAAACAAATAAGTCAGATACTAACCACTAGACATGAGTTTGCCTCTTTTAGATCCTTGCCTCAACTGGAGGTTCCCTCCACCCCTTCAAACCAGGAGACCATGTGTTGCTTAAAGCCTGAAAAGAACAAGAACCTGAAAAAAAACTACAGAGAGGTAGAAGGGACTCTATGAAATGCTTCTAACAACTCACATCTCATTGAAATTGTCAGAGGTAAAAGCTTGGGTCCATCATACCAGAGTAAAGAGCTGCCCCAGGGAAGAAGAGGATGTAAAGCCCCAGTGGATGGAGCCAACCTTTAGGCAATCTAAAATATCTGTTTAAGAGGAAGGAAAAAGGTATAAATGTTCCATCTAAAACATCAACCCAATTCAGCAAGAAGTAGTTTGATGACCATGTCACTCTTCCTTCCATCAATACGGAAGGGTAATATTGACAGTGGGGAATGGCCTGGAAAAGGGTAAAAATATTTTCTGTCTCTTGAAATCCACCACCCCAACTCTTTCTTGAAATTAAAACCTTCATTCCTGCCCAAGGCCAGTGGTCATGAAGGGCAGGGAAATGTCCTTTGTTTTTTGTACCACAGGAGATGGCTCAAGACAACTGTCCAGGTGGAGGTCATGAGATTGTCTTAGACAAAGATGGGATTAATCAGAACCTTCAACAGTATAGTTGAACATCAATGGCCTAAAGCTGAAAACCTCCCCTTTAAAAGCTCTGTATTCCTGCTCAGAGGCAGGACACTGGCACTTTAAGATAGGAGTCTGTCAACCTCCTCATTTGCCAGAAAATTAATAAACTTCTCTTTCCTTCTCCTCAAACCACTTGTCCTCATTCTTCTGATGCAGCCTTGGGGACAAGTGTCAAACTTCAGGTAACACTAGGTGGTCTAGGTAACGAACTGAAGTCTAAGATGGATATCTATGTGTATGCTAAAGCAAATTGTAAGGAAGCTGGTATTAACCAAGTTTTATGGATGCTTATTGGCTAATTTTGATCAAGAGGTCTATTAATCATCACTTATAAAAGTTAGGCTGCTCTTCTCCCACAGAGATTAGGCAACAGGGACCCTACTTTTTTGGATGATTCTATTTCAAAAGGATGGCTTCCAGGTCCTTGAGAAAGACATTCCTGGTTAGACAAGATTTATATCTCAAAGAGAAAAGGAAGGATTTATAATCCTCTACAAGCTTTCTAAAGTAAATGCTCTAAGAAAATAAAGTAGGCCTGTAGTTAGGCACAAGGCCATTTAAATTTATTCAAGCTGAGGGGAATGTTAAGCCCCTCTCATACACTCCCACAATTGCTGTGATCTGTTCTGGTCTTATTTCTAACCAAATCAGATATAGAAACAGCAATATAGAAAAGTGCAGAGGTAACATATGTTATATTAATAGTTAATGTTCAGAAACAAAAATGGAAATTAGAGCCACTACCAATATCCCCAAGCTCAGGACCCAAAAATTCCATGAGTAAAAGAAGACAAAGATCAAGACACAGATAACTCATGGGGGGAATGACTTATCTGATGAAAATGGACACCTCTTTTTACCAGTATTAAGAAACTTACTTCAAGTTGATAGCCTCTTCAGGATTTAGCAGTAATGACTATTAGTAAGGTGACTCTATCCTGTGTTTTCTTGTGAATTACACAGGAAACCAGTTCATACTTGCCCAAGACTATTTCTCAGAACTAACTGTGTCCAAAGTGTTCATATAACAAATCACTATTTCTGAATAAGCTTATTATATATCTTAATGGTTTTGCTTTATTATATGGAAAATGGCAACAATAATAACTCCTCCCTCATTGTTACTTTGTAATTAACCTCTTAAATATAAGAATGCTATCTCTGCAGCAAAGATAATCATTTCAACTAACAAATATTTATTGAAGACCTACCATGTACAAGTTATTAAGCTAAGTGCTATTGTTAGAAGTGCAAAGATGAAAAATATGTATTAATACTCCTCAAATAACTTACAGTCTAGTAAGAGAGATTGCACATATTACCTTGCTGAGGCAGTATGCCATATATACCATAAATGTGTCCTCCCTGGAGTCAGGGGAAGAGGAAGAGAGGCTCTCTGTGTTGACTAGAAAGGAGGTTATGGAGGAGATCATCTTTAAGTTAGACTTTAAGAATTTGAGGAGGATATAGGCAATGGCCAGAGAGTTTATGTTACATTTAAGCAACATTAATGGAAAGTTTCCTAAAATACAGCATTGAGTGTTGTCTTAGTTTGGGCTGCTATGACAGAATGCCATAGACTGGGTAGTTTAAACAATAGAAATTTATTTCTCTATAAGTGGACCCTAAAATGAAAAGAACAAAAGGTAAAAAAATAAAATAAAATAAAATAAAGAAATTTATTTCTCACAGTTCTAGAGGCTGAGAAATCCAAGATCAAGGTGTCAGTAAATCTGGTGTCTGGTGAAGACCCTCTTCCTGGTTTGCAGACAGTAGTTTTCCTGTCTCCTTCTCATATCCTCACCTCGTGGAGAGCAAAGGGAGCGAGCAATTTCTCTCCTGTCTTTCTTTATAAGGAATTAATAATAACGGACTAATCCCATCTTGAGGACTACACCCTCATGACCTAATTACCTCCCAAAGGGATCCCTTATCTTTAAATGTTATCATATTGGGTATTTATGCTTTTTTTTGCTTTTTTTTTTTGAGATAGGTTCTAGCTCTGTTGCCCAAACTGGAATGCAGTGGTGTGATCATAGCCCAAGGCTGCTGCAGCCTCTAATTCCAAGTTCAAGTGATCCTCCCATCTCAACCTCCCTAGTAGGTAGGACTATAGATGCACACCACCACACCCAATTATTTATTTTTTTTCTTTTTTAAGAGATGAGGTCTTGCTATGTTACCCAGGCTTGTCTCTAACTCCTGGCCTCAAGTAATCTCAGCTTCCCAAATTGCTGGGATTACAGGCATGAGCCACCTCGCCCAGCCAAGGCTTCAACATATAAATTTTGAGAAGACACAATGTTCGATCCATAGCAGGTGTACATAGAAGGGATATAAAAGATAAAACTAGAAAAACAAGTGGCGCATAAATGTTAAAAGCCTATCATGTCAAGCTAAGAGGTTGGGTTTTGGGTTTTGTTTGTTTGTTTTCAAGTAATAGAGAGTCATTAAAGGTTTCTAAGCAATGGTGTTGAGTTAATCAACAACATACATTGAAAAATATCTATCTGTTTAAAGTATGGAAAATGGATTATTTGAGGGAATAATGACTTACAGTAGGCATAGTAGCAGTGAACATTTAAAGAAAGAGCAGACTTCAGTTATTTGGAATCTGGAATCCCCAAGACAGAGAATAATCAGGTAGATGAGCTATCTTGGGTGGCAGATAATAAATTATATTTTGTTACAATAATTGATGTTAAAATTTTCCATTAAATAAAACTGTTCTTAAAAGTGGACATAATTAGAATTTTGCATAACAGTGTTTCTATAACTTTGGGTCAGATAATTTTATGATACTTCTTTAAAACCCATGTGTTTTAGATTCATAGCAGCTATGTCTTCTTTTTTTATTTATTGTTTTGAAAAGCATGGAAAACTAAAATATTATTTTCAAAATATCAAGTTTTTAAATCAGGAACAACAATCATAATTTCAAATTTGATGCTTCCATATTTTGAATACTTCTACGACTTGATGTTTTTACCTTTAAATAGTTCTATTTCAATATTATCAACCTTTAAAATTTTTGTTATTTTGAAATTTTTCATACCTTGCACAGGAAAGAGAAGTTGAGGTTTGAAAAATATGAATTTTAGGAAGAAAAATGAAACATTAAAGATGTATGCCATTTACCCTGCTTACTTCAACACACACAAACATAAATACGGATGTGAGCTTTCTCTCTCTCCTTCTGTCTACACATAAACACCTCCAAAATTTCAGTTATGTGAAACTGTGAAGGGAATATATGAGATGAGCTAATAGGATCTACTGGAATATCCATCCATTTGCAACACACACACATGAAAAAGGGTCTCCTGAGAAGTATTTACAGGATCCAATTCACCTGGAACCATGAATGATTATGATGAATCTCCTCTACTTAGGTTAATTGAGTTAGTATGCAGCTTGAGATTTTGTTATTTAAGATAAACTATTTCATTCTAAATTGCATTGTAAAATTTTAAAACCCTCTAATGTAAAATTCTATTGTTTTGACTATCTGAAGCTTTGAACACTCTTCTCTTTAATGTAATTTTTTCTATATAGCATACTAGCTAACTGCTTAAAAGGATCTGAAGTAGCTTGTACCAATGACTTCACCAAACTAAACAATAATCTGCTAAAAATCAAAAATAAGCAAATAGGTAATGAGAAAAGTTGCAAAATTGACCACGGTCATTTTTCCCTCCCTTTACATTGTGACCCTGATATTCTTCTCAACAAGACATGGAGTCTATTTCCTACCCCTTGAATCTTACTAGGTGTGGGCAAGTGCTTTGACTATAAGAATGCAGCAGAAATGAAGGTGTGCCAGTTTTGAGTCTAGGGGTCTACAGATCCTGCATGCATTCTCTGATCCCCTGTCTCTGTCTCGCTGTTCCTCTCTCTCTCTCTCTCTCTCTCTCTCTCTATTTCTGAGCCCTGCCACAGCTATGTGAACAATCTCAGGCTGGCTGCTGGAGGATAAGAGACTATGGTGGAACTGAGGCCAATATGGACCAGCCATTCTTAATCTAAACGGGCAGCTGATTGCTGAAGTTTAAATCCAGCTGAGACCAAAAGAAATACACAGCTAGATTCAGCCCAAACTGCTAACCTAAAGAATTGTGACCTATGCAAATAGCTGTTTTATACCACTAGGTTTGGGGATAGTTTGTTACAGAGTAATAGCTAATTGCTAAAGATGAATTTTTAAGTAAATACAGAATAGACTTATTTAAATAAGGTTTTTTAAAGCCAAAATCTATACGTTCAGTAGCAAATAGAACATTATAAAAATATCTTTTAAATTTTATTAAGACCAAAAAAACTAGATCCATCTTGCCAAGTAACTCAAAGTTATATTTCTTGGAAATTATATTATTTGGATTTCTTATTTACATAATAAAATTCCCATTTAAAACACACATTTTACTTCTCAGTAATGATCATTATTGTTTCTGTTTTAGTAAATACATTCTTATGAAGAATGTATTTATCACTTATATAAAAGTGCAGACCCAGTTTTTTTAATTTAAATGATGTTCAACTTTTATTTACATCAAATGACAAATCCTTTTTTTCAGTTTAGATAGCACCACCTAATCAAATAGCACATAAATGCACTGATGTTGGAATAAAATAATTTTTTTTTAAACCTGGCCCCCAATTAGTTCTAGTCCTAGTTCTAACACAGACAAACTATCAGATTATGGTCAATCCCTTTTCCCTCTGTTGTTCTATCCACAAAGGAAAGAGAATGAAGCCTTCCCACTAGCCTTAGAAGGTAGCTGTTAAGAAGAGGTGAAAAGGTACATCTTTAAGTGTTTCAAAAAGCATAAAGTACTATGTAAATGTAAGGCAATGTCATTACAGCCAGGGAATAGACTCTTCTGGGCTGCATAAATAGAGAAAGATAAGAGAAAGAGTTATTCCTGACTTAAAAATTAATCACTTTATTTTGTGAGATCCAGGAAGCACTTTCTTGCCCTCTCTGAGAAGGGTGGGGGATACCTCTGGTGGGCACTCCAAGCATTTCACAATCAATCTCACATGTCATCAGTCAACCTCAGACATTTATAGAGACCCCCTGTGCTCTTCTAGATGCTGCTTAAAATGAAAAAAGTCTGCCCTAGGTGACTATTTTCTGATTAATCTGGATATTTACTGTACTATTTCTCACATTGTCATCAATCCCTCTCAAACATGTAAAGTCAAAAAAAAGCTTATAAAAATATTATGTTCAGAAAAGGCCACAAGAGTGAGTGAAGGGGGTTAGAATAGGGGAGACAATAGAAACAGGGAAAGGGGTAGGGGAGACAAGGGTCCTAGATGAGTAAAATTGTCAAATGCATTTCTTCTGGTAAACGATGGCTTTTATTTTTTTTAGAATAGCAGGTAACCCTTTGTTAACTTCGTGGACTTTATAATGACTAGTTTTGTTTTGTTTTTTTTTATTCTTTAGTGAATGTGCTTACCTCAGAATGAAGTCCTGATAAAATTAGAGGTTCTATGTCCACATGGGCCATTTTTCTTTGGCCTGTAATGACAAGGTCACACTAAGCTGAGCCTCTAACCCCACCCAGCTGTGGAAAGAGTACGCGGTAGGAGTCCCAGTGGGCCTGCAGTGGAAGAGCAGTCACATAAGCAGCCGAATAGTCTGTGAGTCCTGAAGGTTGTGTTCTCATTCATATTCTCTCTCTCTCTGTCTCTCTTCCTTCCTTTTAATCCCTCCTTTTCAGCTCATTAATGCTTAAGATTCCTTGATTCCTTTAACAGAGGCAAATCTTTTGGGACCCAGTTAAAAATAACAATTTAAATTAAAATGCGCCTGAGATAGTTCACAGAAATTCATTCTAATGATTGCTTAAGTGACCACTAATCAAACCCTTCTGAAAGCAGGATATCCTAGACAGGAGGCAGACTCACAAGATTGTTAGGTATCCTGGTAGGGAATTGAGGGAAGAACAATGGCAGTAATGGAGAGTAATGGAGAATGTCACTGGTTTTGATTTCAAAGATGGACTTAATAGACTTCCACACTTGGGCATGGAACTACCCCACCTAGCAGGTTATACAGTTGGATCAAAGAAAACAATTTCCAACATAGGAGCAGCAGTTCGAAGGGAATGTGCTCATAATGGTGGATCATTCAAGTCATTTTGGTTGAGAACATGATGTGGAGCTTAGCAGCTTCTGGTATGAGCTTTATGGGCCAGTCATTACATGGCGCAGACTCAGCCCTCAACCTTCAAATCCAATCGATTAAAAGTTTGCCTTCAGTTATATTGAGTACTTTCAATTTATTTCACGAAGGAATGAGAGCTGGGGAAAAGAAAAGTCAAATCATAAATTGGTCTAAAAGGTTAAATCACCAGCCGAAGATTAAAAAGTCATGGAAGAGAAGGTCCTCTGAGGACATTTGATGTGAAATGACCTGGAACAGATCTTCTTACTCACAATAACCAATTACTGTCTAAACTGCACTCCACTCCAGCAGATAGTATCAGCAATCGCAGTTACTACCGCATTCAATCATTGCAGCAGAGACACCAGGATGTGCAATAGGTGCTGATTATGGTTGGTGTGTGAATGGAATCTTCTTCTCACATGTGACTGAAGACTGATTCCAAATTCAAGGTGTACAGGCCCTCAGAAATGAATCAAAACCAAATAAAAAATTCCCATCTTTGCTAAAATTTTGATAACTGGACCATATCTAGCCTTTTTGTGTGTGTGGCAAACTCTGATAGCAGCCAATTAGGAGAAAACTGTAGCTTCCCTATTGTATCTGAGCAGTAATCTACAGGGTAATTACATGAGCCCTATGGTGAAAGTTTAGCTAACAAGTTTCTGCAGGGTGAAAAATTTATTATTTTGCTTGTAGCAAGGTCTTAATATGAAATCAAAAAATGAATCCCATGTATTCTGTGCTTGAATTAATATAACCATTTGAATCTGCAATTCTGCCTGTGAAAGAAATAGGCTCTTTTCATTCACATCTTGTGATATTTTGACAATTTTTTTATGTAACTCTGTATCACTTGACAAAAATCAGTAATATTTCTCATTAAATTAGGTTTTTTTTCTTTTTCCTTTGGACCACACTAGATAGTATATCTTTAAATCAGCTTTAAAAAAGATTTGAGGGACAAAACATGTGTGCTTCACCTTTAGTCACTTTGATTATATTATCTATTCTTTATAATTCATTTAGGAAAATTGGCTTACTTAAAACATGGTTCCATTTGCCACATAGGTAATCATTGCTGTATAATAGGTATAATTTGGCTTGACTGAAAAGGTAAGAAGCTAGAAATTAAACCTACATTCTCAAATTGGGTAGTGTCAAACAAAACCAAGAATATTCTTGGTCCTCAAATGCCTCATCTGAAAAATGAAACAAATAATACCAAAATTGTTGTGAGAAGTCAATGGCAAAAATTTCAAAACATATTTTAAAGTTAAACATGCTATATTAAGTGTTGATGAAAATGATGCTTTTATCACTTAATAAATATAATAGTTTTTTAATTAAAAGAAGAACAAGCAGTCATGTTTTCCATTTTATAGCTAGAACATGCTTCATGCTGGAATTCACTGGATAACTCTAATCAATAATTGTAAAAATGTACAAGCTCTGTGTTTATGTATTACATAATACAAGAAAGGATTATTTAAATAATTTACATGCCACAACTACTTTCTGGAAAAAAAAAAAAACTTTATCATGCTGTTCCAGTTTTAATTAGACAAGGAATAGATAACTTAGCCAATGACATTAACTTGGCCTATGAGGTGACCCCACAAGGGAATTCTCCCCAGGGGAAGTTTCTCTATACTAGAAACCATCAATCTAACCTTGTGAAGAATTTGACATGAGTCATAAAGAAAGGGTCACAGAATGCTGACATAGAAGCTGAAGGACCCACTAAATGATATCCATGGAGAGAAATCACAGGCAAGAGAACTGACTAAACAAACACAAAGTGCCAGGTATAAGAAAGTTGAACCCACAGGAAAGCACAGCCAGAGGCTGAGAAAAAAGTGATGAGTTTGGTGGTTGAGAGTGTGTGTGTGAACCATGAGGTAGGTGTAATTGGTCATAGAAAAAAAGAAGCAACGGAAGCAGAGATGGAAAGTTCTTATCATGGTGTAACAGAGTAAGGAGTTACAGATTCTTGGTGCTGAAGGATCGAGATAACTTAATTGAGAAAACTGCAGCGTATCATAAACAATTTCCAATTAAACCTGACTATATGGCCTTTGTGCCAACCCCTGGTTCTTCATCATTTTTGGCCTTCCTCTTCTCATGTTGGACAATATTCCCCATAAAATGAGGCAATGTCTCCATTCTTCCCAATCTAAAAAAGCTTAGCTTTGCACTTTGGAACCTTGACAGTGAGTTCCACATTCTTTACTTCTGAAGTTAGACAATCCATCCTTAAGAAGTCCAGATACCAGTTTGTGGTTTTTTCCAAGACTTATTTATGTTATTTTCAGATAGATTTAAAAGCAAAATGATCATAACCTCAAAACATCTAATCTAATAATATCTAACCTAAAAGTATCTAATAAGTTCCAAGTTGACTCTTCAGGTTATGGTCCTTGCCCTTGCTTTATTTCTCTATAATCTGAAATGACACCATTACACTTTAAAGGCTGTCAAAAACACATCAAAAGAACTAAGACTTAAACTCAATTCCCTGTATCACCAAATTGACAATTATTCAGAAGCCATCTTTTCAGGGAGTCTTTTCAGAGGCTTAAAATGTGGGCCAAGGGTGAGGAGTATAATGTCTTATATCTATGGCCCATTATATTATTTAAACACACACACACACATAGACACACACAATTTTACTTCATTTTCAACCATAAAAGGAGGAAAACTGTGTTGTCTTTATTACCTATTTGTCAAATAAGCAGTATGAGAAGTTTAAATGCTTTGTCCAAGGTCCTAGAACAACTTGGGAGAAGTGGAACTATTAGGTCATTACATATGAAATGTACAACTTGGAATCAAAAGTGTAGTTTATTATATCTCAAAGAAGAAGCAGAACACTTAATCAAAGTTGCACCTAAACTAGCAACACAGTTTTGCCGTCTTAATGGTAGCTTGTTTATGCCAGCAGTGAAGAAGCCTGGAGAGCCAGTGGCAATGAAATCACAAAAGGCGTTTTCCATAGCTTGCTGAATATTTTTCCTTGCAAGAAGTGGTCCAAAGCTGGGAAGAAGTGGTACTCAGTTGGTACAAGGTCTGGTGAATATGGTGGATGAAGGAGAATTTCCAAGTCCAGCCTCTGTAACTTGAGCAGTGTCATTTGTACAACATGTGGTCAAGCATTGTCTTTCAAGAGGATTGGCCTATCTCTTTTGACCAATTTCAGCTGCTTAATCACAAGTATCCTCATCATTTCATCCAATTGGTTGTAGTAGACATCCGCTGTAATCGATTGACCAGGTTTCATGAAGCTGTAGTGGATAATACCAGCGTGGGACCAATCAAACAGACACTGTTAGCTTTTTTTGATGAATATTTGGGTTTGCACTGTGTTTCGGCACTTCATCTTTATCCAACCATTGTGTGGAATGTCTGCAATTGTCAAAATTAATACATTTTTCACCACATGTAACAACATGGTCTAGAAATGGTTTTCCTTTATGTCATGAAGCAAGGAAAGACAAGCTTTGAGGCCAGGCGCGGTGGCTCACGCCTGTAATCCTAGCACTCTGGGAGGCTGAGACGGGTGGATCACTCGAGGTCAGGAGTTCGAGACCAGCCTGAGCAAGAGCAAGAACCCATCTCTACTAAAAATAGAAAGAAATGATCTGGCCAACTAAAAATATATACACAAAAAATTAGCCGGGCATGGTGGCACATGCCTGTAGTCCCAGCTACTCGGGAGGCTGAGGCAGTAGGATTGCTTAAGCCCAGCAGTTTGAGGTTGCTGTGAGCTAGGCTGACGCCACAACACTCTAGCCCAGGCAACAAAGCGAGACTCTGTCTCAAAAAAAAGAAAAGAAAAGAAAGAAAGACAAGCTTTGAGACAATTTCTCTTCTGATGCTCATTTAATTCATGTAGTACCCATCTATCCAGCTTCCTTACTTTGTTGATTTGTTTCAAATGGTCCAATGTTGTTGAAATAGTAACATCAAACCTTGCTGCTAAGTCATGCATAGGTTGAGATGGATTCACTTCCACTACAGCTTTCAGCTCATCATTATCTACCTTGGTCTCTGGTCGACCATGTGGCGCATTTTCAAGATTAAAACCATTAGAAAGGACTTCTCAAACTACCGACGTACTGTGTGTTCATTAGCCACATCCTTCCCAAACACTTCCTTGATATTTCCACAGTGGAACTAATATTCAAAAATAACATGAATTTTTGACTTATACATGGTTTCACAAAAATTGATCTAAAAAAAAATTTGAAAGATAATCACAAGCCAAACCATATGTTTGAAAGACTGAGAATGTGCCTTCACAATAAAAATAAAACAAAATGTGTCTGAGTGAAATATCAGAAATATCAATTGTCAAACTTAGTACTTAAGGAAATCGGACATTTCATACTTACTAACCTAAATAAAAGTCAGCTGTCCCAACTCACTCCATTCCCCTTTGTGTGGTACCACACTCCTCACTCATGCCTGCTATAGCCAGGAGAGCTTTAGAGGGATTTCAAGAATTACTGGTGGCAGTATAGTGGACTTGAATATGCCTGAACTTTTAAAAGTCAAGTGAGGAGACATCAAGAAAAGTGGAAAGTGCTAGAGAGAATACAGCTCTGTGGGAACAGAGATAGAGTTTGTGGTCTCAGAAATTTCCATTCCTCTGGAATTGGAGAACATTATGCTATGTAAAATAAATCAGGCACAGTTCTCACTTACATGTAGAATCTAAAACAATCGAATTCATAGAAGCAGAGAATAGAGTGGTGGTTACAGAGGCTGGGAGTTGGGGGAATGAGGAGGTGATGGTCAAAGGGTACAAAATCTGTTAGACAGGAGGAATATTTTTTTTTAGTTCTATTGAAAAGTGGTATGCATATAGTTAAGAATATTGTGCAGTTAAAAAGTGCTGAGGGTAAATTTCAAATGTTCTCACCACAAAAAGTGTTAATTGTGTTAAATATTTGAGGTTATAGATATTTTAACTAGCATGATTTAATTATTCCACATTGTATTTCTAAATTATAACATTGCTTTGTAACCGATAAATTTTATAATTAAAAATTGTCAATTTACAATAAAAAAGAAATACTCGTCTGTCTATTCCCTGTACAACACCTGTTGTATTGTGGGCTGCACATTCTTTAATAGATTAACCATCTATGTCTCATGGGTTGTGGTCTTAATGCCAAGGCAGTCAATTTTAGGCCTGGGAAATTTTTTCTAACTTTCTTTCAGTGCTTTCTTCCCAAGGGCAGGAAGAGAAAAGGATTTATTAATGAAAAGAGAATAGAGTGTTTTTTTCACAAAGATGTGACTGTGTAGATACAGAATACTGCTCAGGAATCACAAATAACTACTGTGAACTGATCATGAGAAACCTTAGGAATCAAAATAAAATGCTAAGCCACCACTGTAGGAAAAAAAATCACAGAATAGTTTTTAAAAATAGACATCAGCCATGAATCTTTCATTGCTTTTGAAAGTAACAGTATAGATTTTTAGCAGATGAATTCTTTTGTGATAATTTCAATGTCTTTCAAATACATGAATGGAGAAAATAGTTAATTTACTTTGTGAGATAATGATTAACTTACATGATACTGTTCTATGAACATTTGAATTTTAAAGATACCAGACATTTCTGAAATATTCCATCAAATCAAACTGTGGTGTGATGATCCTTCCTTGAACCATACTAATCTTCAAATACTTTGACTAGTATGGGTTGGTTGCTCTCTAGTTATGCTATAAAACTGTTAACTCTTAGACCTTTCTTCATCATCAACTTGGAGATTGTCTTCATCTCTGGTACTGGATCCTAGATCTTTCTTTCTTTGTTACTCTCCTACTGTTTTATAGCTCTCCCCTTTTGTTTTATAGCTTTCTTTTGAAAAAAGATTCATGAAAAGTAATTTTTTAAGATCTTTCATATCTGGAAATATTTTATTCTACCTTACACTAACTATTGCTATCTGTTACCATATGCTAGGCATGTTAAAGGGTTACATTACACCACAGTTTATTTAGATGTTGGTACTTCTGGCCTGATTCTCTAATTTTTTCTCTTCTTTTTGCCTTTAAGTGATATTTTCTGGGAGACCTCAAACTTATTTTTCAAACCTTCTGTTGAATTATTCATATTTGTTATATTTTTATTCCCTACAGCTCTCGTTTTATTCTCTTAATACCCTTTAATAGCAGCATCACAACCTGCTCTTGCTTCATGGATATTATCTCTCTGAGGATATTAATAATTTTTTAAATCTTCTTGTAAATGCAATATCTGTATTTCTTTCAAATTGTGCTGATCTTTTTTGTTTGCTTGGTATTTGAATTCTATATTACAGACCTTTCTCAATGTTTAGTGGTTCTTGGCTAACTACTGATATTCAGTAATGGGAATTGAAAAGGTAACTGGAAAACAGGAGTAGCCTGTGAAGTTTGTCAAATGTGGCTCTTTTGAAAGGTGACTGAACTTTTATGCTGGAAAAAGACCACTGGACACATCTTTAAATCCTTCGTCTTAGGCTTATCTGATCCCAAGGCATAATAATAATAATAATAAACACCATCAGAGGATATATTGCTGTCAGGGGGCATTTGGCAATGTCTGGAGACATTTTGGTTGTCACAACTTGGTGGGGGGGTACAACTGGGCATTTAGTGGGTATAAGCCAGAGAAGTTGCTAAACATTCTACAATGCACAGAACAGTTGCTATGACAAAGAATTATCTAGCTCAAAATGTCAATAGAACCAAGGTTAAGACATTCTGAAAGAAAGTCCTGTGAAAATGGTAACTAATTAGAATTATAAATACATGGTTTCTTCTACCAGTGCTGCTTCAGTTTCTCTGATATTTGTGTCTTGGTTCCCTTTGATTTTATCAAAAAACGAGTCTCAGTTGCATTGCTGTTGGCCTACCACTTTCTCTACAGTATCTTTTGGCTCAAACAGAGGGAAGTTTTCTTGTTTACTTTTCATTGTTTGCTTTTGTCAGATGTCCACATTAACTTTGTGAATTAAAGAATTGGTTTCATGCCAAAAACTTAAACTCGATCCTACAAATGAAGCTTTCTGAGGTTGTTATAGTTTTTGAAGAACATCTTATAGGAAAAAGTTTATCTAGGGAAAAAAAACATAAAATTTTCTTGAGTCATAAAAAATTTATTATGTGAGGGATCTGTTATACTAGGGACTGGAGATACTATAACAAAATTCATCTGCCATAAAAATGTGCAACTACTTTCAAATATAATGAAAAATTCATAGCTCAGGTTTTTTTTTTTTTTTCTTTAACAGAGTTGGTATTATTTTCTTGAATAGAGTGAGAAGGCATATGTTCTACATTATTTCCAATTTTAATGTGGAAAAATAAGAGGGTTTTATTTTTCTGTGAACTCAGGTGATAGTTTTATTTCTATGAGTATCTTTTCACTGCTCTGACCTGACCAACTTTGCCCTTCTATTTTACCTGAGTCCTTAAGGACTTCTACATCTTTCCTGTTGTGACCTTCAGGCTCTGGGGCTTCATCAGAAGCAGAGAGATGAGAGAGAGAGAGAGAGAGAGAGTGTCTGTGTTTGTGCGCATGCATGCTGAGAGGGTCGGTGAGGTATTATTTCTAGAATTCTAAGAGAACCAGTAACTAAGTGCTGAAAATTCACAGCTTTGTCCATGTCACCCTATTTCTCTTGGATTTTAAAATATAGGCTCATTAGATTGACCAATTTTCACAATACTAAAAGCAATTTTGAAAATAGTATGGTCACTTTTTTTTTTTTAGGAGAACTCAATTAAAGTAAATACTTCCCTAATTATGTCATTCACATTTTGGCCTATTTTCTAGCATAACTATAAAAATGAACATGCAATTACCTTCTGCTATCGCGTCTAAATCTTTATCCTTCCCTCCTGAATTCACTACCAATATCGTGAATGCTATTGCCCATTAGAATATGATAAGAAGCAGTTGATTTTCTCCCCACAGAATAGATATTTAAAACAACACAATGGATGCTTAGGCAAAGCCTGTGATTTTCTCCAAGCTGATCTAGGGAGTTGCCAGGCCAAGCAGAAAACAAGGAAACAGATTGGTGGGCATTTGTGTTTCAGTTCAAAAATACTTAAATACTTAATCGCTTCAAAATTTTAGCTAATCCTTTGAAAAGGAAATTAATTTCCTGGGACCTTTTATAACTCAAGTAATATACCCTTTCTTAAGATCTTTTGGTACTTAAATGAACATAAACATTTTCTAAAACATATTAAATACATAGATAAATAAGATTTAAATATACAACTATATTTTATGTCTGTGTTGATATAAAGATGAATATATAGGTATATAGTCAAACATTTTCTGAAACCTAGAAGTTCATTTTTTTCTTCTGATTTTAAAAGAAATGAAAACATTTTTATGGTCCCCTAAAAGTATCACAGGCCCTAGGCAGTATGCTGGCTGTGTCTGATGAATAAGTTGCCACCTTATTCAACTCCACTCTGACTTCTGCCACAGTCTATCAGTCAAAGCAATCACAAGGCCCACTAGATTCAATGGGGCAGAGAGATCAACTCCACTCCTCAATGGAGGAAGGCCAAGCAAACATTGCAGAAGAGTATGGGGATGGGAGATATTGTTATAATCATTTTTGGAAAGTAATACCTGTCAACATGAACATGCATCTGAGAAACATCTGCTCTTTTGCTTTCTTCCTTGGAATATATGTATATAAATAACTGAAGATTTTCTATTCAAAATGTCATTGAGAAGGCTTACAGTAATATTTCCTGGTATTCATGATTTTCAAGGAAATGTAAATAAGCCATACTGTTTTCAAAATTCTGGTATACAAATATAAAGATATGTTGTAGACTCAGGAAATTATTATTGAAACAATCATAACTTTATAGATATTTTAAGAAATTTAAGTGGGTTCATGAAGAAATACTTTCATAGGCAAGTCAAAAACATAATACTAAGGAAATTGATGTTATGCTGGATGTTTCAATTTCAATGCAAGGTAGAAACATAATGGAGTAAACAGGTATCCATACCGTATCATCTAATGAATAAAAGAGTTATGAGTGAGTATACGTTTTGGTTTAATAGACCTGGTCATTTTCTACCTCAAAGATTGATATATCTTGGTGCCTTGGTGCAGAAAACAATATCTGCCAAGTTGTGGGAAATGTCAGTGTCATACACACACATTCACACACATACTCACACACACATAATCTATTATGTCCACTTTGAGTTTCAGAAACATTTTCTAAACAATAGAAATGCCAGATGAAGGTGACAAGGTAGAAATTTAGTATATTAAAGATTAGCCAGGATATTTTTCTCTCCCTTCCATCGAAATACAAGGTCATTTTTAAATGTCTGGTTAATATATGGGATTGTAGTCTTAGAAGTCCCCTTGCTCAGGGCTCTTTCAAAATACCCATTATAGTAGCACAGGGCTAGGTTGTAAGGCTAGAATGAACAGATTATCTGGTTTGTGGAAGATTGATTTTATATCTATGAGAAAAAAATTAATTTGAGTCAAAACAGCAAAATAATATCATGCAAAACAGTCATTTCATAAACAGAACACAAATAAAAATGGACCAGGCTCCTATATAATTATTAAAGCATTACGAAATGCTTTAATAAACTAATGCTTAAAATGGTAGCAGTAAATTAGATGCTACTTTTGACATTCCAAATGTAGAAGAAATTAGTCTTTTATCCATCCAGCATTCATTCTTTTTGGGGAAATTGACCACTTCCCCAACCCTACTCACTCCCAGAAAATGGCTCAAGTTTAAGTTTCCAGCTTATGGCCTTACCTCTACTGCCATAGAATCAGTCTGCTGTGAAGCTTTAATCCCATTGATTTTACTTAGGAATTTTCTCAAATAATTCTAAGAAACTGATAATTGCAATGAATACTTGTTGAGTATTTATTATACACCCCATACTTTTAAAGCATTTTGCCTATGTTAACTCACTTAATATTTCCAGTAGCCCTAAGAGGAGGTACCATTATTCACCACATTTTACAGATGAGGAAACTGAGGCACTGAGAACTTATATAACTTGTCTAGGGTTACACAGCTAGTAAGTATAGTATTTAAACCAAGATTAAAACCCAGGCAGTCTAACACCAGAACCTGTGACTTTGACTATTACGTTAGTCCATCTTTTGGGCATCAAAATTGGAAAGAATACGCATAGTTACAGGAAAACTCCAAGGAGAATATTAGTAATGATTACTTTTAATTTGTCTAGGAGAGCTAAGTTCATTACAAAGATTCAAAAATAATGCTTATAGACTGGGCACAGTGGTTCATGCCTGTAATCCTAGAACTAAGGGAGGCCGAGGCAGGAGGATTGCTTGAAGTCGGGAGTTTGAGAACAGCCTGAGCAAGAGTGAGACCCCATCTCTACTAAAAATAGAAACAATTAGCGGGGCATGGTGGTACACACATGTAGTCCCAGCTACTCAGGAGGCTGAGGCAGGAGGATGACTTGAGTCTAGGAGTTTGAGGTTGCTATGAGCTAGGCTACACCATGGCACTCTAGCTCGGGAAACAGAGTGAGACTCTGTTTCAAAAAAAAAAAAAATGCTATTATGATCAAGTCCTTATAATTACAGATATATTCATAAATTGTAAGGTTCAAATTTAAAAAACTTTACTTGGCTCATGACTCTGATTGCTGGAAAGTTCAAGACTGGACATCTGGTGAGGGCCTCAGACTACTTCCACTCATGGCAAAGGATAAGAGGGGCTGGTGTGTGCAGAGACCATATGGCAAGACAGGAGGCAAAAGAGAGAGGGGAGGCGCCAGGCTCTTTTTAACAGCAAGCTCTCCAGCGAACTGTAGAGTGAGAACTCATTCACCCCCGAGGGAGGGCATTAATCTATTCTTGAGAACCTGCCCCCATGACCTAAACACCCCCCACTAGACCCCATCTCCAACATTAGGGATGGAATTTCAACATGAAGTTTGGAGGAGACAAACACCCAAGCAATACCATATGAGCTTTTTTATTAGAAGCTCATCCATAAAAAGCACCTTTTCATTTTACTGGAATTAAGAAAGAAATTAGTTTCTTTCAGCTGATTAGAAAAACTGTGCTTCACTGCTGTGAAAGTAGCATAGGAAGCTTCACTACTCATTAACAGCAGATCTGTGCCTGAATCCAGCCCTAAGTAGGCCCTAGGGTTGGAGAAGAGGCATCCTCACGTGTCCTCAAGGTTATTCAGAATAGAAACAAACTCTGGTTTCTAAAGGTGGTGCTTTGAGAGTGGCCAGAGGCCTACACTTGTTTTGTCAATAAATCAAAAGCTTCAGTCTCCTGGGCTGTCGGTCCTATTACTTTCTTGCTACTATATTCACCTTCAACAATAAATCAATAGGCCAATCCTAGCCAATCCTAAAATGTTTCAGCAGCAACAAAGAGCAGCACATTTGTTGGTGCTAAACTTTGTGCTTCTTGCATGTTCTCTGGACACAAATAAGACAGCTCTCACTTTGATGTGTGGGCTTAAGAGAGAATACTTTGTAAGTATATATTACATATCAGAGTCTATAAAATTAAAGTTGCTTCTTTTTTTGAAATTGGTCCTAAAGCTGAAGTTGTAAAATCATAGTGTAAAATGGTCTGTGAGTCTTGAATAGCTCAACTTTGGTGCCCTCTTTGATCTTTTTATCCAGGAAGAATAAAAGATTGTGTGTCTCACCTCCTACTTCCACTAAGGTCAACTTTTCGATTCTCAGGTGAGCTCTAAAAGCCCAGATTAAGTCAAGCAACGAGAAGATTGATTTATTTCCCCATGATTACTCTCTGCATGTAAGAAACCAGGAACTGCCATCCATTGATATACTTGAGAAGAATTAAAAATTATTCTCTTAGAATAGTTCTGAGAGACTTTTTTCAGTCTAGTTTCCTATTTAAATTGTTCAATTTCTCTCTGGTTATAACATGTAGAATTAAATACTCAAACCATCATAGGAGTTAGCACTATGATTCTAGAGACGTAGCATCAAAGCATCAGCATCTTTTAGCAGTTTCTTACATTTCAAATTACTTAACAGAACTATAGTTCCATGCTAATATTTATTTTTCCTGAGCTATCTTTATATCATTCTCCTGAGCTTCACTGTAAAATTTCTACCTTCTGTTGACATCCCTCTACGAGTCTTAACTTTCAGTTTCATTTTTATAATTATTTGCATGGGGCAACTCATTTCTGTGTTGTTTATATTTCTGTTTTCTGTATATTGTGATGTTTTGACATTTTAAAGGCCTTTCTGGCTGGGGAGATACCGCTCCTCCGAGGGATAACTAATCTTAGAAATAGTCAAGGGCCTAGCCAGTGCATGCATTTGATATGCAAGCTAACCAGTCCAGAGCCACACCTCCTTTATCTGGCTCTTCCTCTCTGAGAGGCAGTATTTCTCTCCTTAATCATCTCAGTTCCAGGTACCAGGCAACTAGGGACCTCCTTAATAGCTTACGCTCTGCTGAAATTACTCAAACTAGCCAATTTTAAACTGTTTATTTTGCCTTGCCTTGCCTTTCTGGTGGAAATCCCAATAAATAGGCTTCCCCCTCTCACTCCTGCCCCTCTGCCTCCTGACCAACAATGGTGCTTTCCCATGTGACCTTGCGTAGCACGTTGTGACTCCTGTTTCTAGGACCTATGAGTATAATAAACTTCTCCTGAACTTCTCCCACATCTCCCCTTGTGGCCACACCTGACTATCCAGCATACAAAAGAAACACAGAACAACTTCTACTGGAATCAAGGTTGTCTTAACTGACAAAATGTTACTTAAAACTAAATATAAATATTTGTGTTAAGTGTACTTGACATTGGAGAATGATTGCTGTAATTATGCCATATGATGATAAGTACTGTAAAAAAAAGTATATTCAAATGATAGATATCCATTCCTGTCTATGTCGTATCTAAGGAAGTCTTCCTAGGAAAGGTGACATGCCAAGGTCACAGACTGGAAGATGGACATTTAAGATAAAGACAACACAGTATGCAAAGTATATAAACATGAAAAAATGCTGTGTTAGTGGAGAGATGACTAGTTTTGGATGACAAGAGACCATAGTAGGGGTGTGGGTAGAGTGAGAGTGTAAAAGCACTGGAGTGTATATGGAGGGAAGGGGCCAATCAAGCCTTCAGTTTTTTTGTCATGATAAGAATCTGTTTTTGTGCTCTGATATACATGGTAGATGATGTTCACCTGAAAGAAAAAAAAAATATCTTGGGAATATTTAAAACAATTACCACGGAGACAGTGAAATGTAATGCTTTTGCCATAGCTCTCTCAAGAAAAAAAATACTGGAATTAATGTTGCTTAAGCAAAACAGTATTAAAGAATTATTCTAATATCTTTTTTATTTATAAAGCATGCAAATCATTTACAAACTTTGCAGCTTTGTTATTATTAACCAAAAATATGAAACACATTTCTTAACTGGTCAGGAGGTAGTTGGGTCTTGAATCAAGGTTGAGAACCGTTGGAAAAGAACATGGTTTTGGTGTAGAGAGAACACTGAAGCTAGAATACCAGCTGGAAAATTACTGAAATTGTCCAATTGAGATTTTATGAGAGACAGTGGAAATGAAGACAGAAAAAGACTAGATATATTTGGAGACCAAATTGCTGTTCAGGTTGAAGGTAAAGAATGAAATTATAATAGTTAAAAAATTTAAGGTACTGTTTTGATGATGAAGTCATTGATATCAGAGAAACAGAGTAAGTATGAGGAACAGATTTAGGGTGTAAGGAGATTATGGAGAAAGGAATGCATTTTTCTACAACTCACATACTCCTAACTAATAGCAACTTAAACATAGAGGAGTTTATTTTGTTTTCATAACACCTGGCATCCATTCATGCAGTTGCTCTTCCCTCTTGTACTAAGATAAGAGGGGACAATATAGGAATGGATACCAGTTTAGATACTTTCAGAAATAGCCCCAAGAAAATTTTAAGGAATTCACTAGCTATGGTCTTTCTATTTCTCAAAATGATGCTAGGCTTAGAATATCTCTAGGCAAGAAACAGTAACAAATTAATACATTCTCTGATCCCTTTGAAGAAGAGACTCATCTATTTCTGTAGAGTAGCTATTAAAGTGATTCTTACGATTTGCTTCTTATTAAAGAACAAGCAGTTCATAAATTGAGAGGTTGGAAGTCCTGGGTATGTGGCTGAAGTTCTGACCTTTTCATCAGAGCTCTTCAGCCCTCAGGTTTGGAAGCTCAGATCCTACCACTTGAAAAAATGCCGAAGGCAAGCTATCTTATTTATTGTTTTTTATGCTGTAACTAAAAATAATCAAAATAACAGTAAAATGGTTCTTGTTTAGTGGTATCAGTTTCCGCGGGAGTCAGAGATTCCTGAGAGAGAATAAATAGTTTCCAAATTTTTTAATGCTAGGCTTAATAAATTCTAAAAGCATACTTACACAGAAGATTCCAGGCCATAAAGAATGATATCACACATACAGTGTAAAATCCAACCATTTTAAAATGACTCAATAACCTTCCATTATACTTTATACTTTGGACTCCAATTACCTTTTCATAACTGCATGGGATAAGTGTCCATTTACTTGAGAGGTATGGCACTTTTACATGGCTCACATAATGCTATCCCTTGAGTGTGCTACAGGATTGCTAGCTGAAAATAGCTTTCTCTTAGAAAAAGAGGAGATAGTAGTCTTTCATTTTTTCCACTTTGCAGGTATCTATTAAATAGACCAGGGAGGAAGATCCAAGCTTTGTCTTAGCCATTTACTATATTGAGTCTATAGAATAGCAGCCCTCTGTTTTTGAAGTGAGAGCAATCATTTATGACAAAAATCCAAATATTATGCCAATTTTCCTCCAGAGAGGATATCCTTCATATTCTGGGGTGATCTCATAGTAACCACTTCTCTTCTGACTTTATATATTTCATAGCAAAAGAACCTCCATATGCTCAAGTAGAACTAAGTCAAGCAACTTCCCAAGACATTTTAAACTTTCAACATGACCCATGTACATGTGATAAAATGAGCATAAAGACCTCACCTGTAGCATCTGTTCCAGCATTCTCTACTCAAAACCAGTTAGGAAATACAACAGCAACAATGGGCTCTACTTGAAAGGATTTCCTGAGACACAGAACTGTAAAATAAAGAACCACCTCTAACAGAAATCTTCATGCACTTTTCTAATTGTAAATATAACCAACATATACTAGCCTAAACCATATATAGAAAATAAGTGAGCAGGCCCATATACTTCTCTCTTTATGTCAACTATCCTGAGAAGTAGCTACCTTGTAAATAATATAATTAAACTTTTTGCAGGTACAATTTGGGCCTTTTGGGAAGTAAGCATTAATGGGATAAAAATAATTATAGAGATATCAGAAAAGGATTATCAGTGAAAAATGTGCACATAGTTCTCAAGACACATCAGCCATTTATGGCAGCCCCAAATCCTCTGACTATTCCTTCCCCATTCTGGTGGTTCTCCACTATCATGAATCTAGCCTTCTCTAAGTAGAATCCCTAAATTATGATTCCCAGGCTCTGTTGGCATTAGGTGTAGACATTTGATGAGCTTCCATCATGCAGACTCATTTACAGGAGACAGGAAAGACAAAAGTGAATATTGTGTGACTGAGGAGTTCTTCTGGCAAGCATAACAGTGTTAAGTTGTTGGGTTTGCTGCATCAGCTACAGAAAGAGTGCTGGTTTCTGGTTCCTAATTTCATGGACTCAACTGACTAGCAGAAACAGAAATTTGATTTCCACTCAAGCACCCATGATAGGCATTGCTCCTGTTTCAGGCTGGGTAGCATCCAAGCTTGGTACTTGGTCTGCCCAGACATTCTACAAGATACCAAATATCCTCTAATAAATCCATTTTCTGCTTTAACTATTTAGAATGGATTCTCTTTCCTGAAACAAAATCTCAACTGCTAAATTGTTTGGTTTAGAAAAGACTACCACATATCTAGGATTCCTGGATCAGAAAATGCAGACTAACCTTTAGAAGTACTTGGTTGGTGGAAGTAGCTCCACCTATAGGGGTCCTTTACTTTTTCTATAAATTTGACAAATAATTTGACTGATTTGTCAATCTTATTTTGATGTCATTTGATTTCCCAATTATGAGAGGATTTTTCTTCATCATAAAGTAGTATATTAATATAAATATGATAAAAATATTATGTGATTTTTTTCCATAGGTCAACATACTTCTCCCAGAGATGTATTATATTATCTGTGAATGAATTGACTATTATTTTATCATCAAGATCTTCAAAGATTACTGCATTCATTTCTATAATGATTTCATCACACCTCTAAAATTCCCATATCCCAAGCATGCATCAGTAGTTTCACAGGACTTCATTTTTAACATCATGCCTTCACCACATTAAAGTAAGAATGTCACAGGTTATGACCCTCTCAGTAGCCCTAAACACTCCAAAGGAAAAAGTCACAGGGAAAAAAACAGACATGTCCAAATAACCTACTATGCTGCTGTACTACTTCTAACATCATATGATTTATTATATATTATGTTTAATGTTTAATGTCTTTCCCACTAGAATATAAGTGCCCTGAGGGCAGGAGTTTTTGTTTTGATATAACTCAAGCCCCTGAAACAATATTGGAAAACCTTTGAATGGTATTTCTTAAATACACAGTCGGATGCTTTTAGCCTCCAAATAAGTAAAAGCCATTATTTCTATAACTTATTTCTAGGTCACAATCCTCCACTTGATACATTTTATTCAAAACTGATTCCTGATGTATATTCCATGAGGAATGCTGAGTTTTCTCCCATTTTACTAAATAACCTTTGACTTCCAAAAGGGTCAAAATAGCCATTGAATATGAAACATCTTTTATTTTATATTTATTTTTTAAATTCTTTCTTATATTCTGAAAAATTATAAAATTAAAGAAGCAAGTAAAAAAATGAATTTGCATACTCTAAAAATTTCTGGATTTTTTTTCAGAAGTTCATGGAAATTTAGATTGAGAAATCTTTTTTTCCTAATGTAGAGATTTTTTCCTCTTTACTATCCAGTATGGTGTACTATAAATATTGCTTGACTTATTTTGTATCCTATTAAGACAAACTGTGCAAAGACAAGAGAACTGGGGTTGATTTTTAAGCACAAAAATACTTCCGATTTCTGGGGAAATGTTATTTCAAAAAACCTGAACGTAATAAACTTAAAAGAAAAAAAACTCCAACAAAAACAAAACTAGTGTCCCTGTATCACGCACTTATATACATTAGCTCATTAAGTGCTTCCAACAGCCCATTGGCATGGTTATTATAAGCCAAGCTTTGAACGATATAAATGTAGCCTACTCTTTACTTTTACACAGCTTTTCAACATATAGTCTAAAACATAAGACTTTAATATCCATATGGTATTTAATTTGCTCCAAACTTGAATTTTATTATTAGCTGAATTTGTAATCATGAAGCCATAGGGCAGCTAACAATGTGTAGCTGGCTTCATCAGAGTGATCAAACCAAAAGAGCCAGAGGGAGAGAATCCCAGAAAGACTGGTGACAGTCTCAGTCTTTTGTAACCTGATTGTGGAAGTGACATTTCATCCCTTCTGCCATATTCCATTTATCAGAAGCAAGTTACTAGGTCCAGCCCACACTCAAGAGAAGAGCATAAAGGGTGTGCATAGCAGGAGGTGGGGGTCATTGGGAATTATCTGGGGTCCTGGAGAGACTTGTGAAGTAGTGTTTCAGATGTGGGTTCCTTTCTTCACAGACCAGCCTCAGCTTCCTTCCTTCTCCAGGGGAAACGTAAGAGATGAGCACAGACACTGTACTTCCCATTTCAATTCCTGTTATGTTCTCAAGACATGACACCAGTATAAGCTTGTTGTTTACAGTTACTCTGGATCTGGTTGTGCCACATCTTCCCAGTTTTACGATTATTGTGCCAGTCGATGGTTCTAGTTTGTACTCCACTCTCTACCTACCTCAAACCATTTCTTCTTGTCTTCCCCATGGAAGACTCAATCATGGAACTGAGTCACAAGAAAGGCATATGCTCTACTGTTCACTGAGTGCTTTTGTATGCTGTGCTTTAGAGATATTATCTAACTTAATACCCACAACCACTGATGGAGTAGGGGTCATTCTTATTTTACGGATAACAAAATTAAGGCTCATAAAAGGTAGGCATCTGTCAATCCCATACAGCTAGTGAGTGTAAAATTTGGATTCAAGATCTATGGAAGTTCAAACTCAGGCCCTTAACCTCTGCTTTGTTAGTAAATCTTGTCCTTGATATAATTTTAATATACTTTTATTACATCGTATATGCTGGCAAATATAATTTGCTTCTCTAGTATTCACAACAATTTCACTTTGATATCAACTGCTTAATAACTGTACAGAAGTTAGAGCAATTCTCTATTTCCGTCCCTTTGTGTTATATTTGGTGCTATAAAAACCTTCACTTCCAAATGAGGAAAAAAAAACACAGAGGGGGTAAGTAATTTGCCCATTTTCACACTGCTATTTTGAGGGTAAATTGTCAGTTTTTCCTCATTTCAATTTATTTGCTCCTTGCGCTAATATATGCTGCCTTTTGATTACAGTTTCTTCTTGCGTGTGAAATATCATTCTGATTAAATAACATATGATAACACTGGCATCTTTGATGTGTCACCTTCCAATCCATCCTTCATTCATTACCTCTTTAATTGGCTAAGCAATCACATATTTGCACTTACAATGTGGCAGCATAATTCATGCCAACTTCTCTCCTTAGGGCTGCTGTGACCTCAGTGCCTAATACAGCCTCCATCTGTTCCATTTCACCCACTATTCTCTAGTCCAAACCTCCTCAGCTATTACTGGCTGACCTCAGGGCCCCTCACGCAGGCCATTTGCCACATGCAATGACTTTCAGTTACCCGCAAAGTCAGAGTTTGAAACATATTTCCATTACCATCCCTCCCTGCACTCTACGACAGCACCACCACCCGCTGGCTAGTCAGAGACTCTTTTCTTATTTCTGAGATGTGAATGTCCTGAGGAGAGGGCAAACCATGCCGCTTCATTCTAACCAGCCTTCTGGGGCCCAGTTCCCAGTAATTAAAAACCTCAGCTTCTATCTATTGAATCTATTAGGCATAAGGCACTGTGGAGAGCATCTCACATTGACTCATCTGCGACACAAGCAGCCAAAGAACCAGGGCAAGGTTATATATTGTCATGACATTTATTAAGCCTGATTCTGTCCTCAGTTTGCAGGAGAGTATCATTTATGGTTAAGAGTACCCCAAAGTTGCCATTTATCTTACCCTTTCTTTAAGAACTCTCATTACTTCTGCTTGAATTCTTGGAATTGCTACACTCTTTAAAAATTATTATCTATAGTACCCACCCCCTTTTCCCCTGTGTCCACTCTTTATTATTCAACAATTGAAACTGCACCCGGCATGGTCAGGGCATCTAAGGAACACAGCTGAAACCAAATGCTTCATCCTTCAGCTACCCATGCAAGTCTGGAAACCTGATTTATTGTACTCTTATTTCTCTAGTCCCCAAACATATGGCTTCATATTTTAATAATATGACTTTACCTGCTAAGGTTAAAGCCTGTGTGGGTGCAGTTTGGGATTTTTTTTATTTTCAAAGAACAATTTTAAAAAGAGCTGCCTCCCCATATAGCTATTCCCTAGGATGATAAGCAGAACCCCTTAAGTAAAGGAGTTTAATTCACGTCCATAAAGAAGAATGCAGTGTAATCATTATAATTTTCATCTGGCAAATCAAGTGCAACATCTTTCTGAGGGGCAGTGTGGAGCTAGTGTGGGAATAGTAGATGTTTGGCTCTCTTACATAGGATAATGCGTTTACATCACTATCCGCTGTTAATTGCTATCAATTTTACCAACTGAATTTGCTTCATTTTCTCTTGATTTATTGTCCTCTTATTGAGGAAATGACCCTAAAAAGCATAGACCAATGCAGTCTCCTAGGCAGAAGAGCACATGGGCCAAAACTGCCTGGGCTTCCATTTCTGGAATGGAACCATCCTGCTTTTTGCTAGGGGCCATGGGCAAGTTGAATAGCTTTTCTGAGCCTCAATTTTCCCACGTAAGAAAAGAGAATAACAGTACTTTCCTGACAATTGTTGTTATGAAGATTAAATAAGCTAAATTAAACAAAGTGCCAAATACAATCCTTACCACAAGAAAGTGCACCAAATATATGTGAGCCCCTATTGTTAACAAGAGAGACGAGAGAAACAGTGTAAAGCCTCTCAGTCTCTTGAAATCTCTTTCTGAGGTACATTATGCCTCTGAGGAACTATTGAGAATATCCCAGCCTATCCTGGCCTATACATCCCTTTCTAGAAAATGGCAACCAGTGCTTGTGTCCGTCGGGGTCTGTACTTGGAAGCATTGGGCTGATCAGATCCACCTACATTGCAGTGAAACCTGCCAGTGGGTTCCCACTGCTACTTTGCATCAGAGAAAAGGAACAACCACTTCCCTAGTAGGTTCAAACTTGTCAAATCATTCTGATACTTTATATCATTGCCTTTCTTCCTAGAGCAAAATAGAAAAAACAAAATGCAGCACTTCAAACAACCCTAGCAGTAAGCATGCCAAGCCTCTTGACCAAACCCAGAAACGTATGGTTCAATATCTTGAAAAGTTCACTTGGTGGGCTTCATGAACTTATCTTCATGGAAGAACTATAGGCCCCCTTGATATCCAGAGACAATCAATACCCCCTAAGAAGCCCTTTCGGATACTGGTCAAGAAGCAGAAGATATTTCCATGGCTCAAGGAGCAGAGATGTGTCTTCAACTAAGTAAGGATCACCAGGGACTTCTAGAACTAAAATGAGAGACAGTAGGATGGGTAAAAATGTACTGGGCCAGGGCTCAGCTTAGCCACTAAACATGTGCATGACCTTGAGCAGTCACAAAGTCTCTGAGCTTTAGTTGCTTTAGCTATAATGGGGGAAGAGTAGGCTATATCATCATTTTTTCAAGGCATGTTCCATGGAACACCAACCCAGAAGGGATGAGCCATTAAAAAGTAGGTTCTTTGGTTAAGTTAGTTTGGGAAATTCCCCATACCGAATGTTTGGAAAAAACTGTTTTAGGAAATCTACAGTACCAAATAGGACACAATCCTTCACACTACTTAACCTTGTGTAAAACAGAATTTTCCTAGCATGTTTGAACACTGTCCCTTTTTGTTTTTCCTCCTAAATACTACTGCTAACATTTCTTATACCTGGTGCTTCTTACACCATTCTTGGATAGACATGGGTTATCTCTAAAGTATCGTCCAACCATAATTCCAAATCAGTCCTTGCTGTATGAAACTTCTAATTCTGATTTAAATTAATCTCCAGGGCAGAAGGATATGCCACTGAGGCAGGTGCATTCAGTACCTCAGGGCGCTCATCTCTATCTGCCCGAAGACTGCTTACTAGGAACACCTCGAACTCTCTGCCCGGAGGCTTTCTGTTCAGCTAGGGAAGCAGACTCACAAGTATAGAGCAAGCCAGAAGAGGTGGAGTTAATGTCCCCAGAATCAGCTCATGACAAATGACTGAAGGAGATTTGGTGGATAACTGTCCCGGCTTCATTCCCCTTAGGTGAGAGACCTCTGAGGCATGTTCCACACTGACCTCCACAATTCCCCAGTGGGATTAATCTCCAGCTGCCCTCAGTAGTGACTCTGTGGATAAAAAATGATGTCATCTCATGCTCTGATTCATTTATCCCCAACCCTAATGGTATTTCCTGGGATCACCTCCTAAATGAACTATTACACTGGAATCCTTGCCTCAGTGTCTGCTACTGGGGAAATTCTGACAGACAACCACCTTGCATGATGAATAATGTCCCCAGATTGTAACACTATTGACAAAGGTATGCAAAACAGTTCTACAATACAATGAGATTATAAAGTAAGTTCAAAAGTCAGTTTCTACAAGCAATAAGACCATAAACATTATACCAAGTAGAAGTTAGTAAAGAGAAGAGGTCCTTGGCAAATTTTTAAATGTCCTGTTGAACTGGTGGGCCCTAAGAGAGCACCCAGCAGGGCCCATGAGACTGCAGTGCCACATATCTGACACTTCTGCGTCTCATAAGTGTCTACAGATATTGGAAGGAGGGTTGCAGAGTGAACAAAAGGGAAATCTTCAGTTATACAGGACATTCTGATCAGAGCAGAAGTCGAAAAGAATTGGAGGCAATGAAACAAAGATGAGAATGACAACTGTTCCATTTTTTAAAACATAGATAACCTCATTGAATAAAGTCACTAACATCACATATCTTGTTAATGTTAACAATAACCTGATATCATAAAGGATTGCTTTTACCCTCAAGTAATTATTATAAGCAATTTACTTAAGTAATTATTATAAGACAAGGAGATAGAAGGGGAATAGCAGTTCCCAGGTCACTAAGGTCACATGAGGGTAACAATATTGGGCACAATATCTTAGAGTTGAAAGGGTCTAAGCAAACCTTTCACAGTAGGAGCTAACCTTTCTAAAGCCTTCTTTTAGAGAACATCTGTAGCAATGATAAACTCAGCCCATTTCATTGATGAGAAGCTTTTCTTGTATTAAGCCAAAATCTGCCTCTCCCTAGCCCACTGGCTTTTATTCTACCCTATAGGTAGAGATGTAATTAGTCATCATCTTCTATTTGACAGCCCTCACATAATATAAGGAAACATCATTTTTCTATTTTAATAATATGCTGCAAATTATAATTACAGATCCAAGAAGTCTAGTTCTATTTTTACATTGAAAGTACTATTCTTTACTTCCTGTTGAATGAGAAGTAATATTTAATGGATGTTTGCCTATTATAACCCATGATTGTTGGTAGTATCAATTTAAACTTATCATAGTGATTTGCTCTTAATGTTAAAGAATTCTAAAAAAGGCAAAGATATCATACAACTTCATTTAGTCACAGTCTTCAGCTTAACTGTGCTATAGTGGTCTAACTTGTCTCTAATCACCTAATTTGATGCACTGAGAATTGGGATTCCAAATAGGAATTGGGAATTATTGCTAAGAACTTCATAGAAATTGAATCTGCAGAGTATTAATCATGCATTTAAAACAGATGAACTGACCCTCCACAAATTCTATATTTAATTATAAGCTTGAGCCTCTGATCTCCATCATGCTTGGAAACCCTGGAGCCAATGCCTGCCTGATAGTGTGGTACCTCCTGTAGATTGAATTATTTCCAACAGGACTACAGGAAGGTCACCAAAACTGGCAGGGGACTCATAGAACGAGTTAATGTTTCTGACTGATGAATTTGAGTCAATGTTATATGATGGAGTATAGAATTTAAAGACAGAATATTTGACTTTGAGTTATGATACCACTCTTCGAAATGTATGTACTTTTGGAAAAAAGTAGTGTGTGAGCCTTGGTTTCCAGATGTGTACAATAAAAATAATTTTTAAAAAATGTGCCCTTATTATCTCAAAGTTATTTTTAATGCTTAAATCAAATAGCATATTAAAAAACTCCTGTTATGAAGTGCTATGCAAATACATACTATTTTTCAAGTTAAAAGCCTTTAAAATCCTATGCCTCAGATAACTTGTCATTTCTTAAAGAGAAAGAAAACTGATGTGATTTTAGATAAGCACTCTTCATATCTGAAATTCATTAGTTTTTCATTTTGTAGTCTCAATACTTCTACTCTTTTATCATTTTTCCTGACAGATGTCATTTACCAATCTTCATCTTCACACAGACACGCTAGCATGTGGTGGCTGGAGATGAAGATCAGCATGGGCTATAGCTTTGGAGATCGAGTTCTTCTGGGAACTGAAGGGCAAAACTCCAAATGAGTGAAAGAAAGATGAGTTCCTCTTGGGTTTATGCTGAGGCTCTGAGAAACCTTGGAGAAGAAATTAAAAAATGAAGACATCTACCCTTCTTGTTAAGCAATTAAGTTTGGTAACAGGTAAAGTAATTGACTTCTCCATCTACCCTTGTTTTATTTGGCAGTAAAACATCAAAGGTGTCTAGTATCTCTACTTGCCTGAGTCCAGTAGACCAAGCATGTGCTTAGGGGGCTAACAGATTACAGACAACAAATATTGTTTGGAAAGAATATGGCATATGACATTTTACTGTAGGCATAAAAAAGGCTAAAATGTGAACATTCTTTCTCAGTAGGTCTGAATTGGGTATGGGCATATTTTTTAAAAGCCATCTACTCTAGATGATCCTAATGTACATGAAAGTTTAAGAATCACCGTTTTGCATTAGCTATCAGTTTTTTTTGTTCTATTTTTTAGCCAAGTCTACTTCTCCCTGCAATTTAGAGGCTTTGCAGCAAACTCTTCTTTTTGTTATTAGCAAGAAGGATAAATTTTCACAGACCTGAGATAGACCACATTTCTTCTCCCCTTGTAAATTCCATTAAATGAAAATAGATGATAGTAAAGAGACACACGTTATAACAATGGCATAGAGAATGAAAAGGGCACTATTGATACAGGAGATTTCAACATATTTTTAGATAATAAATATCAAAAGGGCGGGGAAAGTAACTGCTAAAGGAGGTGGAGGAAGATGCACCCTAGACAATATTCAAAGGGGGAATTACTTAGTGAGAGAGACAATCAGATTGCTAAAACTATGGAGATCACTGAGACTCATAAGTGTAAGGTACTGTGCAAATCTGGAGTGAAAACAGGGCTCTACCGAAAATAGGGGGTGCTATTGAAACTGAAAATAAGGCTTGCTATTAATTCAACCGCAGTTAAATTGCTTAACCCTCAGACATATTTTCTCACAGCTATCTTCTCCCAAGGGCCCCCTCCAAAAAATAGAAATTTAAGTTGGCTTATAGAGCAAACAAAGACCTCCATAATCTAGCATTGCAGGGATCTACAACATGATGAATAGTTTCTTGCCCATGTACTCTGAGGCAAACCCATAAGTATACAAGACCTGGTACACAAATTTCCCAGTCAGCTTGTTTTTTATTTTTTTCTTAAATATAAACAGGTAATCAAGTATCCTCTGATATTTGATGAAAGCCTATATCTTCCAAAATATTTAACACAAATAAAAAGAAAAAAATAACCCCCCAAAAGAAAGATACATTAAGGAATGCAGACAACGAAAATGCAGAGTCATAATAAAAACCCAGTGCAAAGTGATTCGAGAAGATATTTTATCCACAAATTAAGATTATGCTGCCATGTGAAAAAACAAGAAAACAAGAAGAGTTTCTGAAAAAAATAAAATAATACCAGAATAATAAGTGAATAGGAATAGAAAATTAAGTTAATTACCCAAAATGTTTGGGATGGAAATTTTTAAAAAGGCACAGAGAAGTGACTTAGGAGTTACAACTTCTAGTAGAAATTCTGAAAAAGGAGAACAAGGAAATGGAGAGGAGAATGACATCACAGAAATAATGAAAGAGAAAGCATTCTTCTCCAGATTAAAAGATGACATCAAGGGTCAAACATAATTCATCAATATACCTACATACATAACTGTAAAATTTCAGGACATTTAAGGAAAGGAAAATTTCTGAATCTTGTAGGTAGGGAAGGCTGAGGATGGGAGGTCATTTAATAAAGAAGAAGAATAAAAATGATGGCAGTAATACTGCAAGTTGGAACATAATAGATCATTTCTTCAAAGGACTAAGGAAAGAATATTCTTAACCTACAATTTTATACCCAATCAGATCATTACTCAGCTATACTGTTATGAGATTTTGGAGTCAATGGATTCACTGCCTTCAAGATGACAAAGAAAGGAAGCCCTGGGGAGAGAGTTGTGCAGCAGGTCTAGAGAGAAACCAGGCCAGATGGAAGCAAGATGATTAATAGTTCTGGGGCAGAGGTCTCCAGAATAAAGAAAGAGAAACAAAATATCTGCTATAATAGAGTGTTTGAGTGAAACAACTGAAGATAGATATATGAAAAAATAAAAGCATATAGAAAATCCAGGAAAAGCAAAAACTTGTACAAAAAGGAAGAAAGAGAAAAGCATGGTACACAACTTATCTCTGAAGTGAATCACACAATAACATAATAATACTGAATTCTTATGTTGGTTCACTGATTTGATTAATCACAGATATAATTTCATTGGAACCTGGAGGAGGGGATATAGGATGTGGTGCAAAAAGCTAAAAGTAATCTAATTATCATTGTGGAAAGCCAAAAGATCTTGTCTAAAACCATTAAAATAAATATTCTTAAAGACGTAGTATTTAGAGGTAAGAATGTACTACCTGTAGTAAATTCTAAAGGAGTTAAAATGATCACATTTGGAGATGAAGTCTGGGGAATGGCTGAAGCTAAGAGAGGGAGACTGTTACTTTTAGTAAAAAATCTTCAGTAGTCTTTGATTTGTTTTAGTCGCGTGCATTTTAATCCCAATTTGACAATTGCCTTTAGAAAATATAAAGTATATATGGCAACTCTGAAAGAGTAGAGGTGTGAAAAGTCTTCCAGAGCTACTGTGGCATAGTGGGGACGAGTGGCTTTTTGGCATTAATCTATAACAGATTCAAACACCATTCAGATAATATTTCCAAAAAAATTTAGATACACTTACTTCAGTTATATAATGTATAACTTGTTTATCCATTAAATTTGTCTTATTCCTTCTTTTTTAACTTATTTGGAAAGAATTTTAGATTTGCAAAAAAGTCATAGTAATAGTACAAAGAGTTGCCACATATAGTTCACCCAGCTTCTTTTAATGTTGACATCATATATAACCATACTATAATTAAAGTATGGGAAATTAATTCAATAAACCTAATCTACACACCTTATTTGAATTTCACCAGTTTTCTAATATATTTTTTTCTGGTTCTGGATCCATCCAGGTTCCCAATTACGTTTAGCTGTCATGTTTCCTTATACTCCGAATTCTTTGACAGTTTCTCAGTCTTCCTTTGTATTTCATGAACTTGACGCTTCTTTTAAGAGCCAGCTATTCTGTAGAATGCACCTGAATTTGGGTTTGTCTGATGTATTCTTGTGACTAGATTGAGGTCATGCTTTTTGGAAAAGAGTCCCACAACAGTTATATTGTTCCCTTCTCAGTGTATCATATTGGGAGGAATATGGTGTCCATGTGTCTCCCAACTGGTGATTGTACTTGGTTAGAGTAGTGTCTACTAGGTTTTTCAAAATAAAGTTATGATTATTTTCCCTGTATAATTAATAAGTATTTTGTAGGAGAAGGAGGTTCTCAGCCTTTCTTAAATCTCTCATTTTATCTATCATTAAATATGTAATACATAAAAATCATAGATATTTAACTGTCTCTGTTATTTGAATGAAGACTTTTGTGATGTTTTCTTAACATTTATTCATTTATTCATCCAATAAGCATCTTTTTAGTTATTCATGACACTCCGTAAAATCCTACTTTCTGTCTGGTGCTCATTTATGCTGTTGACTGTAGTCTTTCTTTCCCAGGCTAATATAAATTCAACTCCATCCTGCATAATATCTATAGATAGGAATAGTTATCCCAAACAGGTCTTTTGGCCTTGCCTATGATATGGGCATATTGTTGATTTTCTCATCTTTTCAGTAGTGATTGTTATGGGGGAAGGGAGACATTTGGCTACCCTCTGTGTGAGCTCCACATTATGAAATCTATGCACAATAGAGCAGATCAGAGATATGCAAATTTTCCTTAGGGTATTCTCAGATCAGCCTTCCTTGACTATAAATTGACTGAATACATTAACAGTCTTAAAGAAAGACTGTGTCAATCAGAAAGGGACTAACCAGTCTACGGAAGCACAGAGAAGAGCCATTTTGCAAACATTAGCAACATTTACCCAAAGAGGATTCAATGGAGAAAATTTTGGTCTCCTTTAGAAGGAAAATATCCAGGCCTGTTGCAGTCAAAACTCCAAGTACTAGAATTAACTCTACTTGTTCTTGTTTTGTTTTGTTTTCTTAAGGCATTGAAAGAGAAATGCATTTGCTTGCTTTGAGCCCAGCAGACAAATTGTATGTCTATGACACCAACAAAGCAAATTGCAAAAAGAAAAAAAAATTAGTTTTGAAAGAATATGATATTTGATATTTCAATGAAAGTTTAAAAGTATTCATCATGGGAAAGATAAAAACTTTGTTGGACTTCCTTTCACATTTTTGTAGTTTTGCATTGTTCATATTTTGAATAACATAAGGGAAGTTGGGAGGCACGCTAAAATGCTTGTGGCCTCTAAAGGTCTTAATCTTGCCCTTTTCTGATCCCATGCTCACCAAGCAATTTTTGTGTTGTAATTCAGCTTCCCATGTAGGAGTTGTTATATGGTTTCCTGGAATGGAAAGTTGATTATTAGTATTCTAGTCCATGTAACAGCTATTTTTCTCATTTTTCTCATTGTAAATTAATAAATAGGCATCTGGTTTTATGTATTGGTCTGTGAGCTTGTTTAATTTGAGTCTGCCCCTGAGATATGGGGTACTTTTAGTGAATGGCAATATCAGATCTCCAGGTCTGTCAATCTAAAACCCAGAATCTGGTCAATGAAGCAAACAAAGGGAACCCTTTTATAGAAATGTCATCTACTTCCTTTTGGCGACAACTCTTTAATTTTTATTTCTTAGCATCCATCTATGTTTAAGGATTAACTAACTGTTTGAAATCAGAGCCCTTTATCAAGAAAGCACCATATGTTCATGGTAGAGAAAATAGAAGAAATCTTAATGCCTATCAAGACAAAACAATGTGGATTACGGTTCTATACCTGCAGGGATGGAAGAAGTCTTAACTAATCTCTAAGAAGCAATCTAAATTAGGGAAACAAACTGTGAACTAATATAAAATCCTAAGTCCCTCAATGACTGAACGGACCCCCTCTTGGCCAAAGGGACCCCAAAGAAACCTTAAAACTGAGTTCCCACCCATGACATGATGGGAGGCCAGAGACGCCTCATTTGACACCTTCCCTGCTAACGGTCATCAGTCTTTTTTCCCTAAGGGCTAAACAGAAACCAATCTCATGATCCAGACCAGCTTTCTTTCCAGACAAGAGACCACCAACCGTGGAGTGGTTTTAACCAATTTATGGTGTATGTGCATAGAGGGTTTTCATGTACTTGTTTCACCTTTTGACATCAGAGGGCTGCCATTTTCTGAACATGGACCCCATAAAGGGGCATAAAGCTTGACTGTGCATGCACGGGTTTTCTTTTCATAAATATTCATGACTCCTCCCACAGTTTGTTAAATATGTATATCTGGCCCCCTCACTCAGCATAAATTCATGTTCCCAATGTCCCTCCTTTTTTTTTTTTTTTTTTTTTTGAGACAGAGTCTCACTTTGTTGCCTGGGCTAGAGTGCCATGGCGTCAGCCTAGCTCACAGCAACCTCAAACTCCTGGGCTTAAGCCATCCTTCTGCCTCAGCCTCCCGAGTAGCTGGGACTACAGGCATGCGCCACCATGCCCGGCTAATTTTTTCTATATATATTTTTAGTTGGCCAGATAATTTCTTTCTATTTTTAGTAGAGACGGGGTCTCGCTCTTGCTCAGGCTGGTCTTGAACTCCTGAGCTCAAACAATCCGCCCACCTCGGCCTCCCAAGTGCTAGGATTACAGGCGTGAGCCACTGCGCCCAGCCCCAATGTCCCTCCTTTAAAGCACATGTTTCTGGCTTCTGGCTGGGGCTCTGCTTCCCCCCCAGTCAGAAAGGCCACCTACAGGCTGCAACCCTTTATGAGAAAAAAAGTTCTCCATTCCAAATTTATGAACTTCATCATTTTCTTCAGTTAACAAAACTTAAAAGCAAACACTATAGTTATGGAAGTTAAGACCCAAGAGAATCACTCCCTGAACACCAGTATGTAGTGGTTTTTCTGGATTTGATAATCTCTTGTTCCAAGGAGTTTAACACCTAGTGAGCAAGCTAACTACAAATACAAAAGTCATATTGCAGAGACAGTTTCATACCCATGATGAAACATAGGCTGGGAGGAGCTAGTTTCATGTGAAAGAAATCTCTTCAGAGGAACCATGATATACAGCAGATAAATCGAGTCAAGGTTTTTGAAGGAGGAGAGTTCAGTCAGGAAGAGTGACACACTAGACTCAGAAATACTCCCAGGCAGTTTAGAAACTGCGGGGGATGTAGAAATGATCAAATGGAATTCAATGCGTGTGAAAGCAAGAGATTGCAAACCTGACAGTAATCTATAGGTAGATAATGAACGGTCTTGAAGTCATGTGTGTGATCTTGGAATTTCGCAGCAGAGGCAAGTGGGAGCCCTATAATTTTCTAGGTAATAGATGCTTGATGTATCATAAATATACTCTTCTTTTCTCCCAAAAGACAATAGTTTCTGCTAAGTGTTAGAATAGACAGAAGTAGTTCCTGCAGGCAGAGAGGTAGACTAACATTTGGTGGGTTTCTGTTGTATTTTATAATAAGCACTAGTTTATTTTTTTTTTTCGATTTGAGTGCCCAAAGGCATTTTTTAAGGGGAATGTATTCTAGAAAGCAAGTGACTCGGCTAATCAATCTGCAAACTTTACATTGAAAACCTATTATCTGGGCAATTAGTCAAGATCGTGGAAGGGAAAGTAGAAATTGATAAAATAGAAGTCAGCCCTTAATTTGGTTATAATCTAGTTGGGGAGATAAGATTTACACATATAAAAGGTTAACTGGAAATATAAGCTAGAATGTTAGGAACGCTCAGCAAGTGATTTCATCTCTCTGTACCTTATTTTCTTTTCTTGATTTGTAAACCTAGAGGCTTGTTTAAAAGTCCTAGGATTCTGAAGTGCCAAAGGAGCCCCTCAGACAATTAGGGGTTCCTAGTAGAGAGGAAAGTACAGGGGAGGATAATCAGGGACAGCTTTAGGGGTCTGAGTCCTGAAGAATGGGGAGACTGAGTTTGGAGAAAACCAGGAGTATGGAATAGTGTTCAAGAGGATGCAGGAAAATGATCTTTTCTCTTTCTAGGAGGAAAAATACAATAGCTTTCTAACATACTATTATCTATCTTGACTCAAGTTGCATCTTGAAAATCCCTTTAAAAATAAATATACAACCATTATTTTTAAAAACCAGACAGGTCTTCAGCCTCTGTGATTTTTCTCATCCCCTGCCCACTATTTCCGTTGACTTCCTCTGCTCCCGCCATACTAAACTGCTCACTTTGCCTTGAACTCCAGATGTGCTGCCTGCCTCAATAAGCTCTTGCTTTATGCTTCAAATGTCTTCCCATGTCACCTTGCTTGTCTGGCAAATGCTTTCCAGATCTCCTTTAGGAGACCAGCAGAGGACACCTCTTCCTTTAAGAAGTCTTCCCTACCTTTTCCTGTCTCCCCTTGGAGAATTGATTTCTGCTTCCTTTGGTCATGATTTTCCGTACACATACATATGTATGTTGTAACCTTATCTTATGCTGCGTCTTAATTGCTTGCTTACACAGTTGCGCCCCTATTCTTGTGTGAGTTCTCTTATATTAGGTGTTATGTGTCTTGCCTGTCATTGTCCCTCAGTCCTTAGGACAGTGCCTGGCATGTAATAGATGCTCATTGAAGGTCAATATTCACAGTGAATAAGTTAAGTAAATCCTTGGGATGCCAGTTAATCATCCCTTTCTTTCTTTCTTACTTTCAAAATGGACACCCCTATAACTCACATAGAGAATAGATTAGAGATAAGGTGTTGCTGTTCTTTTTTTGCCATACTTTCAAGTCTTCATATTACGAGCATTTGCCTTCAGAAACATGTTTCACCAAAAGATTGCTAAGTAGGCATAAATGAAAGCAAAATGAGAGATCTGTGAAACCATGGCCTTTTTACAAGAAACAAATTTTATGAATCATTGCCATTTTGAATTTTTACCCCAGTATTTTGTCCTAAGGGCTCTCGCTCACTAATGACTTGGAAAAAACTGCAAAAAGAAAGTTATCAGATCTTTCAATTGTGCTTACCACTAAAACTATTGTCATTTTTCCTCTCACAAATGTTAAATAAAGGCCAAGTCAGATTATAATTTAGCTAACATTTTTCCTTTCAGGATAAGCAAAATAGATGCCAAGTAGAGCAGAAAGTATTGCTTTTCCCATTCTTTAATAGACTCACAACAGCCTGGGAGGGCCTAACTAGCTTTTTGGAATAGACAACTTTCTCACTGCCTAGGACACGTCAGGCTTGATGCCATCCCTGCCATTTAGGGATAATGAACCATCATCCTCTGTCAGAAGAAAGAACTTACTTAATGAATAAAAAATCTGGCAATCATAAGCAAAAAAAGTGCTTCAGCAGCATTTCACATTAAAACGCATCCAACTTGATTCCTTTTTGTCCTTTTGCTACATTCATGCCATTTCTCTAAAATTCTTAACTGATGCTTTTTATTTTAGTAAAATTTCTTCTCTTGCCCACCTCCATCATGTACTCTCTCATTCTGTTTTAATTCCCTCACCCTTATAAAGTCCATAATTCCAAACATATACAGAGTAGAGTGTTCTAAACATTGGATAAAAGGCCATCTTAATCTCTCCTGACTCTATGCAGTAATCTTATAACTACTTTGAAAACAGTTATTAACTCTAGATGAGCAGTGTCCTAGTGTATTGCTAAAAGCACTGACATCAAATTCCAGATTCATTACTTCCTAGGAAGACTCCCTAGGTTTATAGTTTATACATCAAAGGTAAAGAGCGAAACTTTCAAGCCAGATGGCCAAGGATTAACTCCCAGCTCTAACATGGACTAACTCTTTGGGTAAGATAGTAACTCTTTGGGCTTCAGTTTCCTTCTCTGTAAAATGAAGATTATAGCTATACCTACATCATAAAGTTGTGAAATGAGGTAATACATTTATAGTCCTTTGAATAGGACTTGACACATGGTAAATATGATGTCAGCATTTATGATTACCATCTGTATAATGAACATATTGATTTTTACTCCATGCCATTTTATATCTCATAAATTAAATCAAAACTAGGATTTTTATGGTGATTTTTAGTTTTCAAAGCACTTTTCACATGTATACGAAGGACACATTTAACATGTCCATATCCCTTATCAATAAATTAATGTATTCATGTACAATTTTTAAAAAGTTGATGTCTCACCCTTTTTAAAGAATCACCTATAAAAATCCATGTGCTGTAAAATGTTAACAAACAATATTGTTTGGAAATATGTTACAAAAATAACATTTGTAATACTTAACATTTATTGAGTAGAGTCTATATGCCAGTCACCATGATAGGTGCTTTAAAGGCATTATCTTATCTAATCATCATATAATTTTGAGGAAGGTACTGTTAGTAGTTAAAAAAAGCTAAGTAAATAGCTTAACACTATGCAGCTAGTTGTAGATAAGGCTTTGAACCCAGGCATTCTGAATTTAGTTCTTGTGTTAGTAATATACTCACTTACTTTTCAATGGTCATATGGGGCCTTTTAAACAAACCAGATAACAATTCAAACCATGTGTGATGGGAAGATAATTACTCACTTGAGTCAACTCATTGCTACCTCTTGTTTCTGTTACCTTTGATATTTTGGCCAACTTTAAGATTCTACTTTTTATCTTTGGTCTTCTGCAGCTCTAACTTATGATATACCTAGGTATAGATTCCTGTTTACTTATCTTGATTAGGATTTTGTGGACTCCTTGAAGCCATAAAATGATATCTTTCATATCTTCTGGAAAATTCTCAGTCATGTTCACTTCAAATAATGCCTCTATCCTATTTTCCTTCTGTAACTC
>CM052437.1:36251587-36354876 GCA_028533085.1 Varecia variegata
TTAAGATTCTACTTTTTATCTTTGGTCTTCTGCAGCTCTAACTTATGATATACCTAGGTATAGATTCCTGTTTACTTATCTTGATTAGGATTTTGTGGACTCCTTGAAGCCATAAAATGATATCTTTCATATCTTCTGGAAAATTCTCAGTCATGTTCACTTCAAATAATGCCTCTATCCTATTTTCCTTCTGTAACTCAAATTCATACTGGACCTTCTCACTGTGTCCTCCATGTGTTTGACCCTGTCTCCTGTACTTTCTGTCTTTGTGTCCCTTGATACTACCTTCTAGATTAATGCTTTTCAAACTTAAATGTGCATGTAAATCACCTACAATCTTGTAAAGCACAAATTATGACTTAAGTCTGGGGTGAGGCCTGAATGTCTGCATTTCTAACAAGGCCACCAGTTTGTACTGCTGGTCCATGGCCTACACTTTGAGTAGCAAGGTTCTAGGTAACTTTTTCTGACCTGTCTTTCTATACACTAAAGCTCTTTTTAGTGTTTAATTTGGTGTTAAATCCATCTATTGAGCTTTTGACTTTTTTTCTTTGTTTTTTAGTTGTAAAACCTCTATTTGGCTATTTTTCAAACCTAGTATTTTATTTTTTATAGTTTTGTACATATATTTAAAAATGTCTTTTATTTCTTTAAAAGACATGGTGATTAAGGTCATTTTTTAAATAGTTGATCAATTCAATGTGTTTCTCTTCTTTCTTCTGCTTCTATCTTACTTTGTTTCTGTGTGTGCTCAGTTATCTTTGTCTTTGAAAAATTATCTATACAAATAATTTGAGATTTAGAATAAAGCTCTGTTCTCACTGATAGAATTGTTGTTTACATCTGCCATTTGTCTGGGGCTCCCTACCAGTGTGAGAACATTTTCCAATGGAGCTTCCTGGCCATAAGTTCACATAAGAGGAAGTTTACTTATGGTTGAAGTTTCCTCTGAAAGTGTAGCCATTTGGAGGCTTAGTTTAACAACAGATGGGCTCTCCATCTAAGATGATGCCGTGGTTTAAGTTTTATCCTCTTAGTTCCATAAAACCACCAAAATGGTTCAATTTCTGAGCCTCCTTTCCCCAGATGGGAACATGATCTCTGGCAAATGATCACTGTAAGACTTAACCTTAACTCTCTGGATTCTCACCTACTCTAGGATTTTAGCCTGGTAATTCCTTCTCTCTCTCTCTCTCTCTTTCTCTCTCTCTAAACCTCTTTGTTGCTTTTTAGTTTGTCCTGTATAGAATAATTGTTCCAAATTCTCTAGCCTGCTATTATTAGAAGGAAAAATTTTAGCTACATACACATTATATATCAATTTTTACTTTTATCTTAAAGTTCAATCGTCTTTGCCTTGAAACAATATCAAATCTTCCTTAAATAAACAAATATTACTAATGTTAATACCTACCCCCACAATTTGTTAGAGATCATCATTGTTAGAGTCCAATGCCTGACTTTGTGCTCCAAAGACATAACAAAAACCTCTTCAACATTTCAGTTCCTTGGCCCTTTTCTAGCCATATTTCCTCCAAGAAACCCCAATAATTCTTCCAAGTTAGGGAACTGAAGAGAAGCAATGGCTTCAAGGAAAGGGGGGGGGGCGGTCAGAGACCACAGGATCTTTAAAATTCCCTGAGTGAGTATGAATACTTTTAGGTGAACAGATAAAAATCACCTATGTAACCGTGTGTACCTAAACAATATGCCTATTCCCTGACTCCTAGAAGTACTGACTCTGGATTAAGGTCATTTTTTTATTGACTCAGTGCCATTCTTTAGACATTTTTCTCATTTTTTACCACATTTCTCCTTGTGTGTTTGGGAGAAGGAAGGTTAATATTAATTGGGGAAAATTCTGATATCCAAGGGTCACTTTTATGATAAACCTAGGAAACACTCAGGTTTTGGATCTGCCTAGCCCTGGAACACAAGAACATTAGTAGAATTATTTTCACTTGCTTAGTTAATCAAAAGTTTAACCATTTTACCATGAGTTTATCTCATATTAGAGAATTAATTAAATTTCCATTGTCATTATTTAAAAAAATATCTTATTATTCCATCTACCAACTAATTTTAAAAAAAGGAAACAGTAAACATAGGATTTCTATACTCACTCTTGTTAGAATGATGACATACCTTTTTAGATTTCATTGTGCAACTGTTCATACAACAGATTACATATCACATTATATAATTAACACTGATTTCATCAATTGTGTATTAGTAAGCACAAAACAGGAAATTGGTTGAGTACCAAGCCAAAAGAAAAAATTAAATCAGTGTTTAAGAAATTTTGAAAATACGATAAAAGAACACATCAGTTAGTCAAATCCACACACTTTTTACCTGCCTATACACTTTTGACCATGAGCATACTCAATACCATTTAACAAGGGATTTACTGGACTATAACATTGTGCTTAGAATACTAGGGATAAAGAAAACTATAAAATATGATTCCTATCTTTAAAAGATCAAATACGATTCATATCTTGTTGTAAAAACTAGATATGCACATAGCTGAAGTGAGAAGAGAGGAGAGGTGGCAGAGGTAAGGAGCTTCAGTAGGGACAACAGATTGAGAAAATAGGTGAAGTAAGTAGGAGTATATTAAAAGCTTCTGCTGAAGAGCGGTGGGACAAAAGCCTGGACGAAAAAGGAGATCTGACGTTACTAAGGACTGAAAATCTTTAGTAAAGGAATTTGTAATTGATCATCTATTGGGGGGCCATTCTAAATTTTCTGGACAAGAAAAAGCACAATAAGTAAGAGTTTATGTTTATTAGACATTTTCTCAGTATTTCTGATACAAAGTAAAGAATGAATTGGTCTTGGGCAAATCTTAGAGAAAAAAAACTATTTGTATTTTTTTGAAAGTCAATTTTAAAAATTAAAAGCTTTTACTTAAATAGAGTATGTAAAAGTGGTTCAAAGATGTTTTCAGAAAAAAATCTCTATGCCCAATCCTTGGATGTTCAGATTTAGAAATTTTAGTGTACTATCTGGGAATCAGATAAACATGTCTGGAAAACATTAGTTGTAATAAAAAATAAATGGCTGTGCTACACTAGTGATAGTAGAAATGGAGAAGAAATTTATCAAAAAGAGTTTCCCAAAAGGAGCCTCAGTAGTTCTTGGATTGTGGACAAGAAAAACAAAAGAGAGAGAGATGCATCAAGGATGATTCTGATACTAGCACCTAAAAGGTACACAACAAATGTTGATTGACTGAATCAATGTCCCTAACATTTGAATTTAAACCTCAGTAGAATAAGATAAGGAAGAACCAAAGGCACTCCAGTCATTAGTCTTAAACTACATATTTAATAGTGATAATGGGAGAGAGCAAAATTATAACAGAATAACTAACCCCCAATCTCCCCTGCGATGACTGGCAGTTTAATTATCACTGGTAACCAACTTCATAGATACAAAAAAAAATCTATAATCAAGAAGGAAATGATCACATCTAATTTCCCTAGATGCATAGTTCAATAAAGTAGAAATACTCAGTCATTACTACAAGTAGAAATTATACCTATCCTAATTTTTGAGAGATAATTATTTTCTTTCTAGAAGCAGTCTTCAGTTGTGTTACTTTTTAAAATGGATCAGTTCTGGAAGCAATAAAAGTAAACAGAAAAATCTGTGTGTAGTACATGACCATGAATCAGAATAGTCTGCCTTTTTTATTAACTTCTAATAAGCAAACACCTTTTTGGAATGAGGGAGAAATATACAAATAATCTCACTATATTACCTCAAGCAAGTCTCTTATTCTTCCTCAGCCAGTTTCTTTACTTACAAAGTGAGGAAATTGGATTGAATAGTCTCTAAATTTATTCTGGTTCCAACCTTGTTTTGATTTTTTTATGAGATGATCAGTCAGGTGCAGCCACAAGAAAAGACAGTGGAGAGGTCCAGGAAAACAAAATTTATAATATTCACAGGTCCTAAAGACAAGAAGCGTGGCATGCCACGCAGAGCCACCAGGGGACCAGGGAGGTCAGGAGGCAGAAGACAAGAGCCTTTCTGGAGGTTTTTGTGGGAAAGGCAAGGCAGGGCAGAATGAATAGTCTAGGACTGGCTAGTTTGAATAATTTCAGTGGGCTCTAAACTGATTCCTGGCACTAGGTTGAATAAGACAAAAGAATGTTGTCTTTTAAGGTTTAAGGGCCAGATAGAGGAGGAGTGACTCTGGGTTGGTGATTTTGCATATCAAAGGCATGTTCCCGCTGAGCTCTTGCTATCTCCAAGAATTGGCAATTCCTGGGAGGAGCTGTCTCTCCCTAGACAGAAAGAGTTTTAAAGATGTCAAAACATCTTAATAAACAGAATATACATACATATACACAAAGTATGTATATATATGTGTGTATATATGTATTAACATATAGGTAGATGTATATAATTTACTTATTTTAGTGTCTGAATCAAATGATTAGCCAGATATCCTATGAAGATTAATTTATCACTGAGAAAACCCCAAGAAAATTCAAGATTTGCTCGTGCTAATAAAATTCATGTAATAGAATTATATGAATTCATTTTTACTATTATTTAATAGTAATTAAATAATAATGACAAATGCTTCCTCTTGCACTCTTAAAAAGTGATGATGGCAATGATATTAATAGTAATAATAACAACCTTTCTCTCTGCTCTTCTAAGAACAATAAACTAATTCATGAAAATGAAAGAACAGGATAATAATTTTAATACATATTATCCAATTTCTCCATCTTTTTCTATTTCTATTATCTATTTCTCCATCTTTTTATGAGTCTCTCAAATTTCTTTAATTGTAATATAAATAATACATTTAGTAATTTAAGGATGTCAATCATTCAACTGACATGACTGAAAGTGATTTGTGTCATATATCCTATATATTATATAGGATACCTGGCTAATCATTTTGTACAGACACTGAAATGGATAAGTTATATTTTTGATACGGAAAAGATGAAAAATATAACCAACATGGTATCCTAGCTTAAACAGTTATTAATTTCAATGAACTATATATGTTCACACAGATGTGATACAGAATCATGCATATGTCTTAAATCCACACATTTAGTGTTACCATTACATGTCTATTCACAAAAGTTGTCACTACTGATACAAAGGGTCATAAAGAGATATTCCACAGCTCCTGGCAGTTGCCTGTTCTCACATACTTACCATTTCTTCCTCCTATTAGTCCCCCTCTGGAAAGTCAAGTCCTCCCTTACAATGACCACCTGTGTTTTGCTCTATCCATTAGAGAGTGTGCTCACCTCTAACTTCCTTCCATCTCTCTTTAGACTGCATGTGTGCACCAAGAAGCAGCACACATGCAACTGTGATTGTCTGGCCTTCAGGTCACTGGCCCTATCTGTCCTTTTCAGCCACTTTAGATAACACATAAAACATGCAGATATACATATTTAAGAAAACTCATTGGACATAGTATTTTTGCTGCATCAATCCTCTATATGACAAAATATTTTGTCTGGGCCAAAGGTGAGATCATTTTAATCAGAAAAGTGCAGTCAGGCAATCCCTTAAAAGTTTTCTGAGTACTTTAGGCAGACTAACTCCTCAACTGCTAGAATCTTCCAGTTACTTCAAAACATTATGAAATGTTAAGGAGCACTGAAGCAGATATTGATGTCCTAGGAGATCCATCAGAAGGACTTTGAGCCTAGTCCATAAATGTTTTTCAGAGATGCACAGGCTAGTCTGATGGACTGAAAGACCCCAAAATAGACTAGGCTGAGAGAAAATACACCTGAGTCCCTTCAACTGAAGTGAAGAAAATAAAAGTGTGGTGGAGTGGACCAGACAGATTGCCTGAGCCTCACTGTCAGAGGGAACAGTGGAAATTCCAAGTACATTATGAGGTTGGACTATACTCACCTTGCCTTTGGCATGTGGTCTTTGGGAAGAAGAGCTTTGTGCAATAAAGGAAAAAACTGTATCACTAGAATTCAACAATTATGCTGTCAGAATACTCAGGAAAAGATGATAAAAAGATGCTTCCTCCTAGGAAACCAAGGAAAGAGACTGAGTTTAAGAGTCTAGGAAAGACAGGTATGATGGGCAGGGGCAGTGGAAGTGGACTTGGGCTCAACAAAACAGAACCCTACAGAGGGTTCTGACTAGTCATCCATCACCCTTGAGAGAATCTCTGGAGCTACAGTTTTACAGTTAGACATGTCATCTGACTGTCAGTAGTCTCTAGCATGGACATCACTGGAGAATTTCAGCCTTCCTGATATAGGGAGTTGGGGATTGGGAGCATTTGACATTGTGGCCTATCTGTACTAATGTGTTGGTTATACATCATCTATAACTAGCTTGGTCACAATAATAAAAGTTATTTTTTTTTGAGATTTTGAAATGTTCCCAATACTTTTCTAAGTGGTTTACCTGTACTATCTAATGTAATACTCAGGATTAAATGCTCACACTTCTGGGTAGTCAGCACTAACCTCATTTTATAGGTAAAGAACCTGAGATACAAATAGGTTATGTAATTAGCCCAAGATCACAGAGCTTCTCAGGGTACAGATAGGGATGTAACCTGGACATCCTAAATCCATGGGTCATATTTTTATTCAAAATATAATGCTTTTACAATCAATTGATTATCATTTTAATTGAAAGAGGAAATAAGAACTGTTTTCTTAAGACCACCACTTTTGTCTCATTTCTACAGGTTATAGAGCAAACCAAATGTGGTCATTTTTTTTCCAAGTTCCTTCTTTTAGTGTTCCTGACTATTATATCTGCTTCTCCAATGTACTATGAATGTCATAGTCCATTGCATAACGCAAATGGCCCAGGTAGCCAATTCTATTGGTGGAAAAAGTAAATATACCATTGTATCATAGGAGAAAATTAAAGTTGTTCATCTTTAAAGCCTCCTATTTGCCCAGTGTCCATTCCTGTTCTAAGACATCTAGCAGATATCTTTAAATCAAAAATCACGGTCTTAACTCTTTCTACAGGAGCTTTCAGAGCCATGTAAGACAACTGTCCCTTTTTGAAGTAATGTTCTTCTTTCCAAATACCAGTTAACTTAGGAAGCAGTACGCTAGACACTTTTATTACACAACTCTCCTTAATACACAGACTGCTAGTCACACTTGCTGGCGTCACTGTGGCTGCCATTGCAAAGTATAAAGTTGAGCTCAGCTCTATGTGGCCTTGGAGGAAATAGAACTCCCAAATATAGCTCTCTCTGTCACCATTTACCCAGAGCCCAAAGCCTTGCCAGTGAGGACACCCATCACCTCAAATTCCATCCACGATACATGGCTTTGGTGAGGCCAGTTGCAGCCATCTTTACTGTTTTTATGTAGTCAGTTTGCTCTGGACTCACAAAGATTACAAAAGTTAAACTTTTACTTTTTGCACTGTATTTAAGTCTTACTGGGAAAAGAAATTAAGAAAATAAAAAGCAAACCACTCCAGAACTATGTTAATTTTGCCTCCTTCATTTCCCCTGAGCTAGCATTAATGCCTATATCATGTATGAATTTTTAATCAAGGTGAGTTAATGAATTAGAGCTCTATCTACTACTTTATGTTAAAAGTCACCTCTCACTCAGTGGGTATATCAGCCATGCCTTGAATGAGAATAGCGAACTCCCTCTTTACTTCTAACTGGACAAAATCATAATGTCAGTTTGCAATTCGGAGTTGGTTTTGTGGTTGTCTGTTGCCATATTCTTGACTGGCATTGATGTATGAGAGAAAGAAGTTACTGAAGCCTTGTTTCAGGCACTCCTGTAGCCTTAGAATGTGAACTGAATATATTTGTCAGGAAAAACCTCTCTAACATAAGGTAATAAAAATTCAATTTGGTATTGTTTCACTTATGATCAGGCAAGGCAATAAGACTCTTGTATTACATTCCTCCAAATCCTGTATTAACTCTTCCAAGTGTGTGTATTTTAGGTAAAAGACTTTTTTGTATTTTGTTTTGAAATGAACAGCTCCCTGCAAGGGATAGAATAGACAGAGATTTACATTTACCCAAAGGGTGAAGCTTTAAGTACAATGGTGTTACTACAATCAGTAGAATGCAAACTGTGTACTCCAGGGACCAGAAGGCACAACTCTAACTTCAGAGAGTTCCAAGTAAAGGAGCAGAACTATTCATTTTCTAAGGTTTTCCAATATTATTAGAGAAGATCTGGAACAGCCTGTGATAGCACCAAATCCAGATAGATACAAAGTTGTGAATTAGTAACAAGGATATTGGTATTCTGCTTCATTTTTTAATATAAAATGGCTCTATCCTGGAGAGGAAGATATAGTTCAGTACTACTCTCAACAACACATCCCCCTTTTCTTATTAAATTGACTCATATATTATAGCATTTGGTTGGTATTGTTTTCTCCTCTTTTATTCTCTCTAAAAAAATTATTTTGAATAAATTAATCTTATAGTGCAATAGAAATCCTTTTAATGAATATAGTCTAGAAATTGTTTTTATTGCCTGTGGTGGAAGACAGTGCATATTAGGTATATGGCACATGCTGAGTATCAGGTAGTGTTCCAAGAGCTTTATATACATTTGATTTTTTCAATACTACTAGGTGGATGCTACTACCATACCCATTTTATAGATTGGGAAACTGAAGCATACACAAGTAAAATTACTCTTTCACACAGCTAGAAAATAAAGGAGCATACATGTTGATCCATACAGTCCAGTGTCAGAGACTGTGCTTTTAACTAGAGTAGCCATATATAACTTATCATCTAAACTGCGATAATTTGGAAAGTTAAAAGAGGCCCTTTCATAATTACATTGGACAGCAGGTGAAAACTGAGATGATTCCAGGCAAATAAAGATATATGGTCACTCTACTTTTAATCTTCTATTTTGCCCCAAGTTTGTTTATTGCCATACTCACTATGTTGCTAGATGGGGTATATACGTAGGGTAATTGTAGCCCTGTAGTCAATATAGATAATTTATCATCTATAAAAGCAGCATATAGATAATCAGTAAATTATTTCATCAGTAATGAACCACTACAATGCAGAATATGAGCTGCTATTAAGTGTGGTAGCCTAACTACATATTTTCAAGTGTCCACCAATTTCTTTGTCAGAAAAAATTAAATGCATCCCACTTAATTAAGAAGTAGCACTAGATGTACTACTATAGAAATGAAGTCCAACTTCATAAATTCTTGTGGCATAGTCACCCATCACAATATAAACCTAATGGTGACAAGTCAAAATAAATTCAGCAGTGTGAGGTTTGTTACCCTTCTGCCATACAACATTGTTTCCAGAATGCAGATCAGCCTAAATAATCTTTAAGGTAACATAACAATATGTTCTTTTGATGAAAATACATCTAAAATATATTTCTAACTCATTGAGTAGAGTTACATTCTAAGAGACTGATGGAGTTGTTACCGAGGACAATGAGGATTTAAATGAGAAAATCTCATTTACAGTGAATAACTAAACTTCAGTTAATGCCTGCAGAATTCAACTAGAGTCAGAGCAATTCTCACACATGGTAAATTTTCTTTAAAGGAAACATATGAAGCAGCCATACATCAAATGCAGGGTCATTATGTGTGCAAATTAGTTCTTGTAATAAATGAGCTTAAAGATTCTGAGCTTTAAACAAGCCAGTTACATTAAATGGGCATATGAAGGAGCTTTAAAACTAATCAGAATGAAGGTTTCACATTGATTCTCAGAAATGCCCCTGTTACAAACTCCTATATGCCCAACCATCCTTTTCTTAGGGCTTAGATGTCAAGATCTACTATATATCCTAGTTGAACTGTAAGAAATAGTCATTACAGTTACTTTGCCATTCAATGAAGGGAAGGTACAGAAATTCACTATTTGCCTAAGCAATTATGTAGTGCATAGTCATTAGTTAAAGGTGAAAATGTCAGCAGGAATAGTGGGCTAAAGACCTCTGAAAATCTGCTTCTTTATAAGATAAATGAGAACACTAGTAAAAATGATCAAAATTCACTGGAAATTGAGATATCCATAATGTTCTTTATAAAAGCTCTGACACATACTTGGGAATCTAGAAGGCCATGTTCATGGGCAGGACTATGTGTGTGCCCAGGAAAGACTTAAGAAAGCCCTAAGTTCTCAACGTTGGCTAACCTTGAAGGCTGTGCAAGCAGGAAGTGAAAACTAAGACAAAACTATAACTGCCTGCTGGAGTGTCAAAGGTATACCCCAATCATCATAGATCCTATATAGATATGCTCTCTCCTTCCTTTATACTGTTATTGTCACAAATTACATATATATAAATTGTGAATCTGTCAGCACAGATTTATAATTATTGTCTTATGTAGTTGTCTTTTAAATCAGAAGAAATAAAAGAATTACAAACAAAAAACACGTATACATTGTCTCCTTAGTCCAAATTATATTGGTATACATTAGGAATTAATCATGATCCTCTGGGCAACTGCTATTAATAAAGAAAATAATTTTTTAAATAGAGCAAAGGAATAATAAGGAAACCTAAAATGATACACTAAAAACCATCTACTTAAGACAAATAAAGGCATTAATGGAAGAATATAGAAACTAAAATTGGTAAGACTTATAGATAGAAAATAGCAAAATGAAAGCTATAAATCCACTTTTTAGATAACTACTTTAAATAGAAATGGATTAAACATTTCAATCAAAAAGCAGACATTAGAAGAACAGATTAAAAATGATCCAGTTGTAAAAGAATGGAAACTATATACGAAGCAAACAGTAAGCAAAGTAAGCTCGACTGGATATAATAATATCAGACAAAATAGGCTCTAAGACAAACAAAAACGCTGCTGGAGAAAAAGAAAGATACTTCCTAATGATAAAATATCAATCCATCAGAAGATATAACAATTATAAACACATACGGACTTCACAACAGAGCTTCCAAATGCATGCATCAATATATGACAGAATTGCAGGGAAAAAGTCAATTCAATAATAGTAGTTGGAGATGTCAATATTCCATACTCAAAATGGATAGCACAGTTACCCAAAAGATCAACAACTTGAACAACAGTATAAACGAACTAGACTTAAAAGACATCTATAGAACACTCCATACGACAGCAGAATACATGAATTTTCAAGTGTACAAGAAACACTAAGATAGTCCATATATTATACCATGAATTAAGTCTGAGTATATTTAAAAGGATTGAAAATTATACAAAGTATGTTCTTTGACCAAAATGGAAAGAAATTAAAAATCAACATCAGAGGGAAGTTTGAATAAGTCAGAAATATGTGGAAATTAAACAACATACTCATAATCAATGTATCAAAGAGGAAGTCACTAGGAAAATTAGAAAATACTTTGAGATGATGAAAATAAAAGACAATATACCACACTTACAAAATACTGCTAAAAATCCCTGCCCATGTGGAGCTTTGATTGCAACAGACAGAGAAAAACAGTAAACACAACAATCAAATTGTCATATCAAGTAATTCCCTTGGAAGCCACTACTGTTTTTTTTTTAAAAAAAAAAAAGTCTCCTATCTTTGCCACAATCTTTTATCACAGTTCAGGACAATTTCCGTACCATCACATGGTATGGTTTGAAGAATAGACTTTTACAGAAAGGAAACACTGAACAAGACTTTGTCAGCAAAAGAAGAAAAGTACCAGTTCTGCAGCCTCCTTCCTATAGTCAAACTAGGGAAGATTATTCTGCTGAACATGCAAGATGTACCATATTCCAGAGGAGGGATTCTTCCCCCTTGCAATTCTTCTTTTCATAGGCAAATATGAAAAAAGCATCACTGTTAGTGGGGGGAATACTCAGAACACTTTGGGCCAAGACAATCTGTCTTTTGTGTCACCTATTTAGAATTATTGCCTGGGAACCCAGAACCCTTGCCTGATGCTGGACTTGTGTTCCCAGACAATGGAGATTTATGGTCTCCCCACTCTCCTTTTTCCCATCTCCTCTTTGAAGGAGGGAGCCACTAAGCCAGGAAACTGAGAGGGGTACAAGGTCCAAGACTGGACCCTTCTAGCTCACTACTCAGACAACGTGGTAAGTAACTGTGTATCTCCACCCCAGTTTTAGCTCAAAGGATTTTGATTTATAAATAAATCAAATAAATTTATAATAAATCAATAAATAATTGATTTATTATTAAATCAATATCCTTGACTTTATTTTTATTGATGCACTATTATTTTTAGAATATCTCGAAGACCCTGAATATCATGTTTTAAAATAAGGAAAAATATTGGATGAGTTATATTTGTAGCTAAGACTACTCCCCTTCTGTCCTGATGTGAAAGGATTGGCTATGATGACGACCACATACTGACGGGCAGAATAGATTCTAGCCTCAGACTCTCACTCTCTCTGGAAACACTATTTTCATGGTACATTTAGCAAATGCTTTATTATAATTGAACTTCTATGAAACTACGTATTATGCAAATAAATTAATTATCATTTGTAGCATTACAATGGCTAGTAAATCAATTCATAATTATATGACACTTAAAATAAATAGAATAACACTCTTTAAATTTCCCTGCTGAAGTGCTAATGCATAATATTCTCAGTAGCACAGCAATAAAACAGTAAAAGGAGAAGCAACATCATACAGTGAATCACAGATACCAAGTAAAATGAAGCCATAGTGATTGCAAGCTTTGCACTCTGTCCTTTTATACAAAAGCCTTTTGAACACTCCAAATACCCTGAAGAACTGCCTACAAATATATCAAATATACTTTTATTTTCATAATCATTAGCTCTCATCTGAGGTGAGAACAGAGTATTTATTGAAAAAAAACCTTAATGTTCATCTTTTTCTGTTCTGAAATACTGTTTTTAAGAAGCTTCATGCATCAAAGGGATTGCTTTGCCAAACAAGAATAACTGATAAGGTGATATAAAAAACAATAATGATGGACAATTCCTACCCTAGCATTGCACTTGCAAAACACACAGATTGAACACAATATAGCTAGTGGTACTTTCCTGAGCTTTTCAGTAGGGAAAGCCTCCCCAGAAATCGAGATACAGTGCAACTCTGAAGACAGACGTCAGGTGAATGCAAGGCCTTGGAGAGACAGTGAGCATAAAGCATCAGTAAGATACCATTTCTTATTTTATGTTTCTTTATTTTCATGTCAATATCTGAAGATCCTGTAATCCAAAGACTGCTTGCCATCCAAATATCCAGGGAAGTATTTGATTTACTCTGGATAGTCATGCATTTAAAGACCTTCAATAGGTATAGGGGCCGAGTTGGCTTATTTTATTTCATTCCTACAATGGAAATTGTATATATACATGTACGCTAGGAGCAATGCTCCAAAGACCAAATGGAATGTATAATGAGATGTGGCTTTGACATGCTTGGTTGGCAATGTTTTCTCCATTCTATAGTAAATCATAAGAATGGCAGCAACATGCTGTCAAAATGTAAGATAAATAATAATTTTCCTAAGTCCCAGGTACTTAAAACCTCTGGATGAGAATAAAACAAATTTAGAAGCAGTTTTATTCCGTGGAGTGTGGTCACAAGAGCACTATATTAGCAACAGGAGCCCAAGGCTCTCCAAAATGTGTATCTGTGCACTTGGAAAATTCATTTAAATTTTTCAGGTCTAAAATCTGTGAAATGTGAAGATTTGAAAACTTACCAATTCACTTCTGAGAAAATGTTGTAAGCTTAAGATTAAACAATATTGAAATAATAGTAATTATTGCCAATTTCCAAATGCAATATAATTGTGAGTAGAAATTTGCTTAGCAAATCTCATGTCTGAATGATTCACTTCATAATTTTAGAAACATCCAATGAGCAGTCATTGCTAATAATTTTAATAGTTGTCAAATACCAATCAGTAAAATTTATCTAAACACCTACTCAAAAGTACCAGAAAAGAGCTATCTTTGTTCAATCATTCTTCCAACCAACTTATACTGAGAGAATGTGTCAAGCTCTGGGGTAGATACTGAGAAAGATATGAAGATATGTGAATTGCTGTCTGATAACAAATTCTTTGATAAGTTATAGAACAAAATAGTAACTACTTTGCCTTGTAATGTGTGCAGACAATATCAGGATAAAATTTAAAATGGGCTCATATACCAGAAATGGGCACATTTTGTTTTAAATATTGATTGCACCTGCTAGCGTAGAACCTCCAAGTCTAAACCAATTGTCTCCAAAGTCCCCCAGGGCTTGCCTCTTTTGCATTAATGACTAGCCATCCTCTCTTCCATGTGGTGTATGTAATTAGCCATTTCTCCTGTACGGGTGCTCCCTGCTAAGGTTTTCTGCTCCTGCGGCTAGGGAAAAAACTTGAGAGTGACTCACCAAGACTTTGGCCAGCATGTTTACTGTAAGAATATGGGTGCCCATGCCAAAGTTTTCAAAAACCACTCACTGGCATTGTCTCCTGGGACCTCCCTCCATTCCTCTAGACACCTTGCCTGCTGGAGCCTCCACTCACACATCAAAGCTATCCATGCACCAAAATTTCTCAAAGTTCTGTGCCAAGTTCTCTCCCAATTTTTAAAAAATATTTTGTTAAAAGGGTACTAAACCACCAATCTCTTAACAACATGATGATTTTCAGGGTTTTTATATGGAAAAAAAAATTTTAAATGGTATATATCCAAAAGGAAGGAATTCAGCATAAGGAAAAGATATTTGTATTCCCATGTTCATTGCAGCACTATTCACAATAGCCAAAATTTGGAATCAATCCAAGTGTTCGTCAATGTACAGGAGATGGGTAGAATGGGTTCCAAATCTTTCCAGGAAAATACAAGAGGTGCTATATCACCATTGTTTCTTATAGTTGAGTAGTACCCCATAGTATACATATACCACATTTTATTAATCCACTCACGTATTGATGGGCACTTGGGTTGTTTCCACATCTTCGCAATTGTGAATTGTGCTGCTATAAACATTTGGGTGCAGATATCTTTGTTATAGAATGTCTTTTGTTCTTTTGGGTAGATGCCCAATAATGGGATTGCTGGATCAAATGGTAGATCTACTTGTATCTGTTTAAGGTATCTCCATATTGCTTTCCACAGAGGTTGCACTAGTTTGCAGTCCCACCAGCAGTGTATGAGTGTTCCTGTCTCCTGTACATTGTGTATAATACATATACACAATGGAATATTATATAGCCACAAAAGATAATGAAATCCTGCCATGTGCAACAACATGGATGGAACTGGAGAACATTATGTGAAGTGAAATAAGCCAAGCACAAAAAGACCAATCTCGCATGTTCTCATTCATATGTGGGTGGTAAATATTAAAAACAATTGATCTCATGGAAGAATGGTGGTTACCAGAAGCTGAGAAAGGTAGTGGGGAGCGGGGGATACAGTGGGGATTGTTAATGGGTGCAAAAATATAGTTAGATAGAATGAACAATATTTGATAGCACAATAACGTGGCTATAATCAACAACAAGGTAGGGTATACTTTAAAATAATTAAAAAAGTGGAATTGGAATGTTCCTAACACAAAGAAATGATAAATGCCTGAGATAATGGATACCCCAATTACCCTGGTTTGATTAATTCACGTTGTATGCTTGTATCAAAATATTACATGTATCTTATAAATACATACAATTATTATTTATCCATAATAATTAAAAATTAAAGAAATTACTTATCAATCTCTATCCCTACAATGCAGACAATCTGAATGACAGAAATGTTCAGAATTTCAAAATTATGAGTGGAGATATTTCATTATTCTGTACTTCTGAAGATCACAAGAGTTGAACTACTTAACTAGAGAATACTGCTAGTAGAGAATCATAGGTCTTTGCTCTGTCACTGAAATATATACCCAAGGCCACCTTTGATTCCTAGTAAACATGTTTGCCTATCATGAAAATTATCTCTCAAATTAACATCAGTTGCTTCACTTTGGGTGTTCTACATGAACATCATTTCTAAATAGCCACAAAGTAAAAGAGAACTGAGAGTTATACTTTCAAGTTCCTAAGGTCTACTAGAAAATTTCAATGGAAACTGTGGCCAGTAGGAACTAAGATTCACAATACTCAAAGCCTCTTTTTAGGACTCAAGAAAAGGATCAAAAATAAAATATTCCAGGAATCACAAAGTTGAAAGTTTTAATCTTTTATCCTGTGTTCAACATCTACTTCATACGGTCCTACTGAGCATCCAAAAGTATGTTGTAACATCGTATGATGTAGAGATATCCACAAGGAAATTTGATTAGTTTTCTTTTTTCTCTTCCTAACATACAATATTCATAAAAATATCATCCACCTCTATTTATAGATTTAGAATGCATAATGCTATCTTTGCTCCCCTGTAGTATGTTGTGATGAAGCAAAACTTCAACCCCAAATTAAACTATACATTAGAGGAAGATCATATTATGGGATTGGAAAGAATATATTTTGTGTGGTTCACTTTTTCTGTATGATTCATACAGAGCTGGGAGGTGATGGTGATATGTATCCAGCAGGCAGAAGAAGAAGGATAATGTTTTCTAGCACAATGATCCCAGAGTTAATATTTCTAAGTACTGTAAAAGTTTTTATAGAAAAATATGCTTTCTTCATGTGAAGCTAGATTGTGTAGCCTAGTTACACAATAGTCTTGGGGGTGAAGTGTATTTGACCCTAGGAATTTAAAGGAGAGCCTATTCAGTCCCGCCTGGAGAAGAAACTGAACTAGATTTAAAACTGTCATCACATTCACCATTTCTCAGGTAATCAGAATCCATTCCTTTACTCTTCAGAGGAAAACCTCCATTAATAATCCTTTGAATCCTGAGGCAACAGAGTTAGCAATACCAAAAATGACTGAGGATCATGGACCAATTATCATGTGGAAAAAGGTAGAGTTTCCCAAGAAAGGGGTCACCAGCTTTTTGTGTAGAAGCGGGTAGCATTTAAAAAGAAAAATGACAAAAGATGATTGAGGAGATTAACAGAGCAGGGGAGGCACACTGAAGTCTTGTCATCACTGCAAAATACATATGAGCAAGTTAGCTGGATAAAGTCATAGAAGTCCCAGGGCACAATATATTCTTTTTTGCTTTGGAATATTTAGTTGGCTCTTGTGTACAATCTGGGGAAGTCAGATGTGACCATTCTCAGAAAAGTTGAAGTTCTGTATTCTGATCTCCAGGTGGGACCCAGGGTAGAGATGAGCCTGGGAGAATCCTTGGCCCTGCTATGATAGAATATTGGGTGGAGCCATCAAAGAACCAGCAGACAAACAATGGTTGGAGCATGATAGAAAGAGGGACCAAGGAAATGCACATCAAAACCAAGAGATAACACCTATCTCCAGTGAGACTGTCTTTTATCAGAAAGTCCCAAGACACAGTAACAGATGCCGTGCACCCTGTCTGGGGGATAGGCACACTTGTTGGGTGATGCAAAGGCAATTTATGTAACCAAAGCATTTGTACCCCTGTAATACTCTGAAATAAATAAATAAATAAGTTTAAAAAACTAGTCAAAAATTATAATAATAAAATATAACAATTATAAAAAAAAGTTCCAAAACAACAGATGCTGTACAGGATGCAGAGAGAAAGAAACACTTACACACTGTTGGTGGGACTGCAAACTAGCACAACCTCTGCAGAAAATAATACGGAAATAACCTGAAAGAACTGAAAGTAGATCTACCAGTTGATCCAGCAATTCCACTTCTAGGTATTTACCCAAAGGAAAAAAAGACATTTTATAAAAAAGACACTTGTACTCAAATGTTTATGTTTATAGCAGCAAAATTCACAATCACAAAGATGTGGAATCAACTCAAATGCTCATCAATACACAAGTGGATTAATAAAATGTGGTATATATACCATGGAGCACTACTCAGCCATAAAAAATAGTGATCTAGTATCTTTTGTAACAACCTGGATGGAACTGGAGACCATTCGTCTTAGTGAAGTATTGCAAGAATAGAAAAACAAATACCGCATGTTCTCAATACTAAATTAGAACTAATCAATCAACACTTATGTGCACATATGGAAGTAAAACTCAAGGGAAATCAAGTAGGTTGGGGGGAAGGAGAGGACAGATAAATTCATACCTAAGGGGTACAATGCACACTAACTGGGTGAAAAGCATACTTAAAACTTTGACTCAAACTGTACACAAGCAAATTATGTAACCAAAATGTGTATATGCCCACAAAATTCTGAAATTAAAGAAAAAAAAAGGAAACAGATCAATTGAAAGGTCAGCTCTTCTCATTTCTCCCTAGTAACGAACTGAGGGATATCACCTCTATGCTTGAAGAAGGGTTTCTCTGATACTGAGGTTATTATGGGGAAGCATGTAAGGTTGAGAAAATGGTCATTCAAATTTCTATCTCAGCACACACATGTGAAGGTATTTTTATGTTTTTAAAAGTTATTCTTGGAAGAGACTATCGCCTGTTTTGAGAACATGTTCTAGGTAATTACTCCCAGGAAAATTTGAGCTAAAAAGAATTAGAGGAGCTCATGAAGGGAAAAACTATATTAAGAAAAGCATCCTCGAATGGCAGAAGTTCAGAGAACTAAAAATCAAGAATTTTTAGAGGACAAGGAACTACCTGTGTTTAACAACCTATTCCCCTTCCTGAGCGATGGCAGAATACCTGTAAAGAATAAATGGAAAAGATCGTATCTGTGGAATAAAACAGGAGTTTCTGTATTCGCAAGTACTAGTCACATTGCCTTGATTCTCTTTGTAAAGTAATTTGAGTTTATTGCATCCAATGCAAATCCTACTTCAGGACAATTTTCCTATTTGATCCACGTTTTCTCATATCTGATAATACCTTTATGTTCTAACTATTTTAAAAAATCATTTAAAAGTTAATTCAGAAATGTGTGAGCAAGGACCAAAAGACAATTAAAAAAAAAACTAAACTCCACTGCTTTGTTTGGTAAAATACTATCAACCTTGCAAAGGGTAAACACCATGTTCTCTAACCTGATCCTAAAGGAGGTGGAGGATATTGACATCATGGTAAAGTGGAAGAATCACAGGCCTACAAGTCAATCTGACATGAATCCAGATCTCAGCCTACTCTATTAGTTGTGAACAATTCAACTAATTTCTCTAAGTCTCAATATTCAATTCTGTAATATAGAAAAACATGTTATTTATTTTATAGTATGTTAAGCCTGAGGCTTGACACATGGTGTTTAATTATATGTTATTTCATTTGTTCTCTCCAATCAGAATGCCTTCTCATATAAACCTCTAGTGTTGTCCTCCATCTCTTTACAGTTTCAGACAAGAGCACTTGTCTTCATTCTCACTTTTCAGCTAGCAGAAACATGTAAATGCCGGGGTCTGTGGGTAACTGGCCACTTGGCATTCATCTATGAGGAAATGTGACTGTCTAATTTTGTTTCTCCAACTGAACAGAGTACAGTTAGCCTTCTGTATCCTCAAGTTTCACATCCAAGGATTCAACCAATCATAGATTGAAAATATTTGAGGAAAAAACAAAAAAAAATACAAAAATAAAAAATAATGCAAATAAAAAACATAACAACTACTGACATAGCATTTATATTGTCTTCAGTATTACAAGTAATTTAAACATGATTTAAAGTGTACAGGATAATGTACATAAGTTATATCCAAATACTATGCCACTGTATATAAGGGACTTGAGCACACACAGATTTTGGTATCCACAGGAGTCCTGGGACCAATCCCCTACAGAGACTGAGGGATGACTGTATTCAATGAGCAAATATTGTCAAGGTTCTGTTCCAGATGAACACAAGAGCCCTTGAAGGTGCTTGACTTTCAGAGACCCCATCCATCCATTCTTACTGTATAGAGCCATTTCAAATGATTAATACTTTTGGTTGGTTTTGTGTGTTGTATTTCCCCTGGGAAGAGATGTAACATTACTAACCTCTGTTACTTTAACAAAAACGATCAGCATTCACTTCCCAACTAGCCACTGGAAGTGATCAAAAGAAACCAAGTAAACCACTCAATCAATGTGTTCAGGGAAAGTTGTTATCACATCTACTTTTCACAGACATTCCTACTGCTCCCTTGCAGCTGAATTTTCCTTCTCGGGCCTCTTAACACAACTAACTTGCTCCTTGATGCAAAATAAATAAATAAGTAAAGTACAAAAAATAGTTAAACAAGAATAGTGAGCTTTCAGAGAAAAACACATACTATCTCGGAAACCTGGAAACATTCTTTCCTCCAGGGAGAAATCCTGATTAGGAACTGATGCTCTAACTACAATTCATTCCAATGCGTCCTTATTTTTCTTTTATTTGTGCTGCTTTTTGCCTGGAAAATTAGTGGAAGTGCCTAGTGGTAGGCAAAGAAATGGATAGACACGTCTTAATCCCTAGAACCTGTGAGTATGTTACATTCCACAGAAAGGAAGAATTGAAATTGTAGATGGAATTAAAGGTGGCTAAGTGTCTGATCTTAACATGGGGAGTTTGTCCTGGATTATCTGTGCCTGCTGTAATCATAAGGGTCCTTAAATGTGAGAAAAGGAGGCAGAAGAGGAGATCAGAGAGATGTGATTGATGTGAGATGAACTCGACTTACTGATTACAAAAATGGAATAATAGGGCCATGAGTCAAGGAATGCAGGCAAACTATAAAATATGAAAAAGGCAAAGGAGTAGATTCTTCCCTGAAGCATCCAAAAAGGAACACAGCTCTGCCAACAACTTGATTTTAGCTTACTGAGACCTACTTCAGACCTACAGAGCTGTAAGACAATAACTTTGTGTTGTTTGGAGACATTAAGTTGGTGGTAATTTATTACAGTAGCCATAGAAAATTGATACACACTAGATTAAATTTTCACTCATGCTCACTTACAGGTAAATCGGGCTTTTCCATTCAGTGCCAAGAAATTTGGATTGAGAGGAGAGTTCAAAATTTGGTTAGTAATGAGAGATATTTTTCTATACTCTGCCAAACCTGTGGAAACTGCAAACACTCTTCTGATTGACTAAAATTTAAAAATTTTCAGACCTTGTCTACTATACAGTGTGAAATAGTATTTTCTATATGTTTACTTATCCACTATTATTATTTACTTTGAGTTATTATTTCTTAAAATATAACATACATACATATATATATATATATATATATATTTCAGCCTGGCTACCTATCTTTATAGCTTTTGAGTGGTGCTTTGACATTTTTGTTATTTTCACAGATGGATTAGCATGCTGGGGAGAAGAATCAAAATCTATCTCTCCACCCTAAGCAGAAACCTTAAAAATAAACAAAAAAGTAGATTCATGTTCCTAAAATATGTCTTATAATATAAAGAATACTCAGGGTATCTTTTCTGCTCCCCTCCCATATTTTACCCTGCCCTATCTCTTTTCTATTTTAGGCTAGTAGTGGGATAAAACTCCATCGATACAGGGTGCCTGGAAGTAATTGGAAGGGGAGTTATTGGAGCCCAGAAAGGAAGAAATGGTGAGCCTACAGGAATGTATAAAACTTAACTTTTAAAATTTGGGGGATTAAAAAAAAATAGCTGCCTGTGTGACCACATTTACATGTGTGTATATGTGTATGCATGTGAATGCATTCTCCTCTGCTGGGGCCACTATCACAGATCAAATGAAGTTGGGGTCCCCGAATGACTTAGACACTGAGGAAGTACCATGCAAAATTGAAGCTCAAGGTATGAGACAGGGTGCTTCTAAGTTTTAGGAAGTCTAATGCTGACCTTTTACAGTAAAAGACATGAGTGAAATTCGGTAGTTCTGAACTCAGTTGAGAAATCAAAACTGAGTTGAAGATAGTCCTTGATCTTACTAAAATTACTGAGCCCCTCTACTCCCCTCCCTTCAGAAAAAAAGAGATGTCTGCAGAGGACCGTTCTTGAACATACACACACCCCCCTCATACAATTTGTTTTATTGGATCTTCTTCCTGTATTAGGTTTTTGTAAAATTTACTTAACCCTTTCTCTTTCAGTATAAAGAAAACAGAGTAAAGTAATAAATATAAGAGCTATTTTACTAAAACCTCTACAAGTGATTGGGCCCAAAAGTAGTATAATATGAAAATGTGAGGAAGGAGTTCTCTACAGAGAAGCCAAAGAAGTTTTTTAACTTCTTTTGAAAAGTTAATACTGAGCCTATTACTATCACACTTGAAATCTCCCAGTGGCTAACCACTGCTCTAAGAACAACAGCCTAAATCCTTGCCACAGCCTGGATTCTTGGCCTTGTCTCTAATGCTCTTCTGTCTACCTTTCATTCCATTTCATACCCTGCCCTCCCTGGCCTCCTGAACCTCAGGGACATTGCTTCTTCCTGTTTCCCAGACATGCCAGACACATTTAACCCTTTAAGGCTCTGCACATACTCCCCCTGCTGGGCATCCACTTCCTTCGGATCATTTACATCCTTCTGACCTCAAAGTGCCCTTCCTCTGATAGGCCTTCTCATTGCCCTTGTTTAAAGTGATCTACCCCAGGTGTTCTGCTCATTGCTCAGTGAACTTTATGGCACGTCACACAATCAGTAATTCACTTGTACAATATGCATTTACATGTTTATTATTTTTATCCTTCATTCGAATGTTACCTCTGTGAGATCAGGGATCTCATCCTCTTCTTTACCACTGCATATGTGGTGCCTAGAATAAACCTTGGCATATAGTACAACATTGTAAACTCAATATTTGTTGGATGAGTAGAGGTTCCCTCAACTCTGCAATGTTTTTAGTGCTGAAATCAAGTCAGCCAAAAAGCTATGCATGTTATAAGATTTTAGACATAAAAGGCCTTTGTGAACTAGCCTTATTTCAGTAGGGATGAAATTGAGACTTGTAGACAAGAGCTTTGACTAAAGCTGCCGTTACAACAGTTACATAGTTATGTAAGACTAGGCCTGCAGTCTTACTACAACTGTGTTACCAAAGGAAACAAGCCCGCATGGACTTCTACTGAATTAGGCAGTCTGGTTAGTGTGTTGAGGCTTTTTTTTTTTTTTTTTTGTATGTTATATTACTTATTTAGAAAGGTTAAGAATGTTTTCAACATTTATCATCTGGATAAAAAATCAACCATGAGCCTATATTCTTCCCCAAAATAGAAGAACTTTTTATCAACAAGTATCTAAAATTAGTTAAGGAGGTCCTATTTCTTTTCTTGCCACCCCTGAAAGAACTATACAAGAAACCACCCTAGATCCCCAAAGCAATTATAAAACAACAGAAGAACTAGCTCTTTTCATAGGGTATTTGTACCTACTGTCTTCTATAAGTTTTCTACATTTCTTATATAGAACAAGGGAGTAAGAAGGGCTGTATGTGTACACAGCCTGTAATTCTGGGCGCAGGTATAAAGGATGGAACTGTCATCACTCAGAGGTAATCATGGTTGCCATAAAATTCAAAGTTAGAAATATTTACCTTTTGTGGACATAGGACTAAAACTCTTAGTTGAATTCTTAACTATTCTTAGAAATTTTGCTGGGAAAGACCTGGAATAGGAAGAATGAATGGGAATATCCTATGTTGGCTATATATATATTTTATTGTATATTATTTATGATTAAACTAATGGATGGCACACGAACTACCCACAATCAAACTTCAGCATTCCTGGATCACCAACACACTGAAGTCAAATATACCTATAGGTTTTCAACAGCCTCCTCTCTTGCATTTGTTTTTAGAATTTTTTTTAACTTTTTTGTTATATTTTCGTAACGTATTTCTCAGCTCGCAACACTGGGGGGATTTTGTTTATATTAACATCCAAAAGGGAAAATACTATTATATAATTAAATATTTTGTTGAAATTAAATTTAATCACTTTCTTCATCAAAATAACTATTTACTGCATAACGAAATTCCACTAATGCCGCATCAGCTGCATTATACAGAAAAGCATAAATCAACAAAATGCCATCAAATCTGTGCAGATTAAAATAATTCTTGAAAAAATTTTGAAATATTTAAAGTTATTAGAACACTATCAAGTTTCTCTTAGTAACTTACTGTTTCAGCCGAAAGAGATGTGTAGAGGTCAACTCCGTCATCACTTTGCCTCTGGGTAGAAGTCTAGAAAACACAATGGCCACCATAAAAATTCAAGAAACATGCCTGGAAACTTGAAGACAAGAAAAGGAAGGGAACTTTTTACTACCTTACTCAGTAAACCACCAGGATAGTAAAAGCCTCTGATTTCTAACTATAGAGCCTCTCATCAAGGTCATGCCTATTTTGGCTGCTGGTTATAGTCAGAAGCTTCCCATTACTAACATCCCATCAGACTTGAAACCACAGAAAGTTAGAGAGATCTAAAACTTCAAATGTTAAAAGAAAAAGGGGACCAAATTACATGCACTCTTGAGGAATAAAACTACTAAAATGATTCTCTGAAAGAGGGATAAATTTCACATAATAAAGTGAGAAATTAATGAATCTAAACAGAAAAAGCAAATAAAGTACAGATGAGTTCTATGCACTTGGCTGGCGCCCAACAGCTGGTGTTCTAGCCCACTGTTTGATATTCTATAAAACTGTCTCCACATGAATAAATATGCTCAGTGACAGTCTTTCAGACAGAACAGGGCTTTACAGAGGAATGTGCAATTAAGTGTGCCAGTTAGCCATTGTCACAAAATAGCCAGTAGCCTTTTATATAGACACATATTAAATGCACAAAGTGACAAATAATTTTACTTTTAGTTGTTTTCATTTTGTGTGCCACCTTACATTAATGACAGATTCAAAATGTGAGAAATAGAAATGAACTCTTTATGCCTTACAATCTGTCTGTAGAACCTTAGAAAGGAAACTAAATCATAGTAGATCATGCTATTACTGAGATCACTCAGAAAACCAAACACCAATTAAACCAAACCCTGTTCCTTACTGCTATACAAGTACAGGTTTTCTGGATTAAGATATTCATGTCTGTGATAGCATCTTTATTCAGGTCATAGAGAAAACCCGCACTATCATCCTGCAAGGCCATGATGAACTTGAAAGACTAACAGCTAGGATTAGTCCTTCCCTGGACCATTAGAATAACACTCTGACCTTGTCTCCAATTAATCACAAGGTATTCTATTTTGACTTATCTATCCACTGTAATATAGCACTTGAACTTGAGATGAACATTTGGTAGCAGAGTTTTCACAAGAAGGCTGGACTAGATTCGTATACACATAAACATGTGCTGTTTCTCACCAATTCCCAACAAGAATAATGATGACAATAGAAGATTAAGAATAATTATCAACATTCTTTGTGAGACAAGGCATGAAAAGATACATGAAAAGTACAATGCTGACTTTCCACTTTAATGTGGATTCTATAATTCAGGAAGAAATTTGGCTATCCAAATGAGATTAAAAGAACTATCTCTTGGGAGAGATCCTCTGAGAACATGGAATATGTAATGGTTCCAGGCATATTTTCAACTGCTAAATACACCATCACTCAGTTTCAGTACAAAAAAAGTCTGTGGGGAAATATGGTTCCAGCTAATGGACAGAATAGAACAAAACCAATCTTGTATTTCAGAGGAAAAAATGAAGGGGCTTAAAGTCAAGAGTATTTATTGGTATAAGGTTTCTTGCATAGAGCTGGATTTCAGGAACTGATCTGAGGTCTTTCTCTTCTCTGGTGGCTCTTTACCTTCAATTCTTTACTTTCTGTCTCCAAAAGACTAGTTCCCAATAGTCTGGTGTGAGAAATTCTCACTTACCAGCTTAGATTCCTATTTTTTCCCCTATTTTCCTTTTCACTGTGCTCTGTTTTTCAGCTCCCCATTTTGAAATTTTCCTGCCTGTTTCTTGTTATGCTTTTGATGCGGAAATACTGACCTTTACCCTCCTTCTTGCTACCAGGCACTCCCCTGCACATTTCCCCTGTCTAATTATGTGCTTGTTTAGGAATCCAGAGACTGGGCTTTGAAACAATCTGGACCCCCATCAGGAGATGACCTCATGGCTGCAGTTAATCTATGAATAAATAGCCTTTGAAGAGATGACCTATACCAGGGGAAGCAATAATTCGAGACAGTCATCAGGACAAGTCACACTGACAAGTACCTCCTTGCCACTCCTGCATACCCTTCATACCAAATTCCCTTTTTAAACCCCTACCCTCAGCCCAAGATTCGAAATGGTTTCTTTGAGGCATGAGTATTGGCCATTTCCTCACTAGTCATTTTTCTTTCACTACACCTCATTCTTGTTATTGGCTTTTGCAAGTGGTAAGTAGCTGAGCTTGCACTTGGTTACACGTTTATAGTACTTTATAAAAAATCAGTTTGGGTAATAAGAGCTTTTCCCCCCTCAATCACAATCCTGCTCTGTTATTATTAGACTTGATCATATAAATGTAATTGGCTAGTGGGTCAATGTTTCATTTTGTAAAACCTAATAACTTGTTTTTTAATAAAAATAATTTTTGTATATAATGAGGCTTCAAAATATATAAAGAAGTATCTTAATATTAATATCCATATTATCATATGAAAAAGAACACCAATATTTTACCAACATGAAACTTCAACCTTGATGTGTTCTTGTGATAATTCATACTCTTTATTCTCTCTTTATGACAGTATAATAAAATGATATTTTTACAATAAAGATTATCTGTGAGAATCTATGATTTGGCATGTTTTATAGGGGGAAATGATGAAAACATGTTTCAATAATAGTCCCAGTGGCAGAAGTAGTTTCTCAAACATTCACAAGACTTTCAGGTATGTTAGGGGAGATATGGTAACATAGTAAATATACAATTTAGCAATATCCTATCACAAAGCAACCAGCATTTCCTCATTAGCATGAACAATAAAATGGGTAAAGCTTATATTAAACCTACAACTAGTGGGAAAGGACTACAAATTAACTGAAGAAAATGATCCAACAAAAAAAGATTTCTGTAAATAAGTAGAATTTCTTTAATTATATAAGACCTGACGATTTAATTGGACATCAAGTTGCATTAGCATATGGCTTGTGCTTTATCATTTGGCAACCTATTCTGATAAAAATAAGGGTGCGGAGCACTGGTCTGGCTTATAACATTCTTAGAAAGAGGTTCTGGGATAGAGTTTTAGAATAATTCCATACAAACATATCTCTGCCATTAATTTCCCATTGATTTTATGTAGGTCACATAAGTTCAAAAGCATTTTACTAAAACATAGTCCTCTTCTCCCTACCCCTTGCTCAAGGAAAAATCCAATCCAAGAATTAATGACATCACTCTAGCAGACTGAGAGCCAGAAACTTATATTCTACCACTCACTAAAACAAAATCTCCTTGGAGGTGGTAAAGAGGGAGGAAATTTTTTGTCTCATTATTTGTACTTCCATCCTGCTCCTCAAGGCACCTAGTACCTATTGGTGCCCATTAAATTGTAGATGTATAAATTAAGGAATTAGTAATTGATCTTGCAAAAATAAATTTTCTTCTGAGGTTAAACATAAGCTTAACTAGAAGTTTAAATACCAGATAAGGCAGGAAGGATCATTTATCTCCTGCTTTCTTTTATGAGATCCACAAAAGTTAGATGATGCTATACTAGAAAAGTTTTATGCATATCTTTACTCTGAGATTCTATAAAATTTGTTTGCCGAGATAATTGCCAACCAAAATTCTATGAAGCAAAATCACAACAGAGTTTGGAGTCAAGTTGCCAAACAAGCACCATGTTCATCTTCACTTGGGCCTGATTGACAATATGACAAGTGGAAAACTGCCCATATGGAAGGTTTTGGGCTCTCTTTAAACGACACCAATATTGGCCTGAAATCACCATCTCTACTGTCACCAAAAATGACCTATAAAGATGTAGATTTTGTCTCCATATCTCTCTTAATTCAATAAACATAAATCGAACTTATGTTAAATACTACAGCCTAACACATTGTAAGAAATAGTGGGAATTATAAAGGTGAATCGGTCATGATTCTACTTTCAAATAACTTAAAATCCAGTGAAAAAGACATACACAGCAACCTGTCACATAATGTGTGATTAGTTTATTAGATTAACCGTATTACAGTTTGGTCCTCAAGAAAGTGAAATACTAGCTGGGACTGATTCAATGACTAAGGTAGAACTGAGGGTAGAGGCAATGTTTTAGCATTAATTGGGCAGGCATTGTGGAAGGCCATAAATTGATAGGCAAATCTGTGATTAAAAAGCACTGCTGAGATAATCTCACAAATTCGTAGTTTTGGCTATGATTTTGTATATGTTCTTATTCTTATTGAAGCCAATCTGCTGAAAGCTGTGAAATGAAAAGAAATCAAAAAGTTAAACTTCTTGAAAACATGTTAGAGGGTCAGGTCATATTCTCAGAATTCAAAAAATCAAGTTTGTTCTGGATCCTGAGGGAGAGGGCTTCAAGCAACCTGCATAAGTAAAGAAATTCTCCTCCTTTTGTCTTGCTTACAGGAGTCCTAAAAGACTGTATTTTAAAGACAAAGGTAAAAATTAGAGCAGTAATATTAGCCCTCTGTGTGTAATGTTCCAGTGTTTGAGAATAATTCATATTTGTATGAGACACACATCAGTTTCCATCACCATAATGCAGACTAACTAAAGAGCAGTATCTTAAATTTTTAAAAAATGAATAGGTCTTCCTTTGATAGAAACAGTTCTTTGTTGTATTTTATTCTCAACTCAAAAGCGGAGAAGACAAAATAGCACGCTATAGTTAATGAAATCAAAACTATTGGTTGTTAATAAAATAAGCAATAATGGAAATTAACGGACAACTTAAATTGCCTGAAGGAAATACATGTAATGCGATCTTACAGAGTGATGCCATTTTGATATAGTGCTACAATACTTTTGATAGTTGATTTGTAAGGTTTTTTAAGGGGTGCTTGGGATCATAATGATCCCAGATACTTGTAATTTAATACCACTTTGTCATAACCCAGCTCAAAGTGACTGTGACAGAACAGAACACTGTATGGAAACTGTGGAAAGTCCTAAAAGACAATCATAAGAATGGCCTTGAGCATTTTAAAGCAAAGTCATATCTTTTTCTTCAAATAACCATTTGCTTTCAAAAAATAACTCCTTGCTTAGAACTGAGGTGATATAGTTCAGGGAGGAGTTAAGAGTGCAATCCTTGGAGCCAGACTGTCTGAGTTTAAATCTTATGTCCTCCTGTTATTAGCTGTGTGACAATGGACATGACACTATCTGTGCCACATTTCCTCTCTGAGCAATAGGAACAATAATAGTACTTACTTCATAGGGTCACTGTGATGATTAAAGAATTTAATGTGCATAAAGTCCTTATGAAACTGGCCTGCAGAGAGTGAAAACCATATGCATGTTTACTATTATCATTACAACTCGATCCTGATGGAGACCGAATGGCTGAACTTGAGAAAGCAAATGATCACCCAGTCTGAGCTACTTGCCATAAACTGGTGTCATCAGGCCCACCAAATGCTAAAGCCTGTTCAGTGGCACTCCATCATCCAATGGCTGTGGTACATACATACACAGTTAGGCTCAATTCAGGCCTAAAAAAGGCACCCTCACGTGTTACGAACAGGTGGCTTGTAGACTTGGTGATCTTACTCTTGCTACATTGCCACTTCTTTCTCCCCCTATGAAGACTCCCCTAAAATATGAACTAGGAAGAACCTATTTGAACCTGGTTTAAATATGGTGCCTCATGATATTATGGCCCCAGCTGGAAGTGGAGGGCTGCAATGCATGTCAGTGTCTTTTTTGCCAAAGGTTGGTCAGGGATTTAGAAATTATGAGATTGAAGATTTGACAAAGAGGGAATCTTGAAAAGAGACTCATTAATTATCCTCACAGGATGGGAACAGATTGTAAGTGTATCTACATCCCATATGCATGTTCGTCAAAGTATAGCAGCTTTAGAAGAGGCCCTTAATAATTAGGTAGGTAGATGAACCATTCTGTGAATGTAAATCACTTTATTTGGACACTCCTGTCCTTCTTCAAAGGCTCAAAAACAAAGTGGTTGTGATGGTAGAAATGGAGGTTAAGCAAGGGCTCAATAAAATGGACTTTTCTACAATGTGGCTGATCCATCTACTGTTGATGGTGAGTACCCAGTCTTCCAAAGGCAGAGATCAATGCTGAATCTGATATAGCATCATTACTCAAGGGAACTTCATCGCAGTTCATTATTTTTTTTACTCCAACTGCCAAGAAGGTGTGTTCTTCCTGGACCAACATTTATTATGGATTTATTATGGATTATTATGTGTTCTTCCTGGACCAACATTTATTATGGATTATGGATTATTATGGATTTATTATGGATATGCCTTCCCTGCCTACTATGCTTCTGCCAGCAGTGTTTATGCAATGTTAGAGTGTCTCAGATAACATTGTTTCTGACCAGGAATTTAATGGCAAAAGACGTAAGACAATGAGTATGCACCCATGGCATTTACTGATCTTCGCATATATTCAATCATTCAATATATAATTTTTTTTTATAATTTATTTTATTTATTTTATTTTTTTTAGTATTTTAAAAGCCATTTTAATTAGAAATTACATCCTACATACAGGTGTTATTCCAAGAAGTTTCATTCCATTGGCTAGGACAGAACGGACAGCTTTGAAAAGATGAAGTTTGGCCCCAGCCACTTCAGGAGGACTATCTTTTATTTGCAGTGTTTTGTGTGCCACAGCTGCAAGATGACTTAGAGTTAGAAGGTAAGTGACAATGTGTCTGGGTTGAAGGTCCAGAGATGATCTATAAAGCACCTCATCAAACCTGAGAAGATGCTGGAGAACTGAAACAGACTGTGGTTCTTGTAGACAAGCAGTGTTGAAGTCATTCAGATAACCACATCCAAAAGTCTCTTCCAAACTGTGGAGGCGGGCGTGAGCCATTCACAGAATGGCTCATCTACCTACCTAATTATTAAGGGCCTCTTCTAAAGCTGCTATACTTTGATGAACATGCATATGGGATGTAGATACACTTATAATCTGTTCCCATCCTGTGAGGGTCATAAGCTATCCTTATGAAAAAGTAGAAAGGGCCTATAGAAGGCCTAGTTATGGTGCCAGCTGTAAAATAATAACTTGCATGGTTGAATCCAGTCTCTCTAGAAGCAGGGATTAATATACATTTTTTTGTTGAACTTTGATCTCTACCAAAAGAGACCATTAAAATAAAAAATTATAGGAAAGCTTTAATACTAATTGAATTATTGGTTCTTGTGACAATTATATCTTTGAAACATGCAATTTGGGAAATATAGCATTATTTCCCAAAGTGTGTTTTACAGATTACTGCTTTTCCAGGATATGTTAGTTAATGGTCTATTGTCAAATTATTTTGGAACATTTGGGGTTGAACAAGGTTAAATAGGTTTCTTTTTTATAGAACTCATCAAAGCCTAGAATATAGTGGTATGCTTTGTGAATTTTCAAAAGTAGTAGGTAACAGCATCATATCCAAAATTTATTTGATCATGGAACCCTATTTATTTTTTCTGAACTACTTTTCTTATATTACTGTGCAACAGGGAAACAATCAATGAAAAATTTGAGCAGATGTTTTGAATAATGGTATCTGGATAGGAATCAATCAAATGATGATGATAAAACTATTGCTGTTATGTTTATAAAGAAATTGAAAATTCTGTAATACAAAAAGGACTGGATAAATAGATTGTTAGATTTTATATAAATATACTGTTTGGTAGAATTCTTTAGCTTCAGGAAAGTTAGTATCTAGAGGTGACAAATAGTTATATTCCCACATTTCCAGTATCTCCATTTACTAGTATTCAGATCAAAGCCGTGAAACATATGTTATATTCTGGATTCATAAGCATTTATTCAAGGATATTTAACAGTTTCTAAGAAAATACTGAAGCTCTATTCTCTCTTAAAGTCAGGCATAAGAATATGCAATAAATTTTTACAAAATTTAGAAATAAGTTGATCAATAACTTTCTCAAATACAGTAAATATATGAACATTTGTTTTTATTTTCAGAACATTTTGAAATGAGATGGCATTCAATTCTCAGAAACTGACAAGCTACTAGGGAAAAAACATGGAAGCCTCAATCTTCAAGGGGTATCTGCAGATACAAAAGTAATTAATTGAACAACCCTGCTTGATTTGGTTTGGTTTTGTTATTTCTAAGATTAGAGAAAAACTGGGGGAACCTGAGTGATAGGCATGAAATGTTACACAAAAATGAACAAGTACTTCAAATCCATGCACTGAAAGGGAATTTGATTTTTGTCTTCAGAAGAAGAAAATCATTAAATACTTAATAATGCTGTTTTAGAATTCACAAAACCTGACATTTTAAACAAGTGATGCTTGTGTAACATATCCTATGACAAAAGTATCACTTATTTCAGACTTCCATTGTCTCCTCTCCTTTGCCTATGAATGTCTTTCTAAGATCAGATCTATTTTAAGAGTTAAATTATATACTCCTTATATTTTCCCAGCTAGAATGGATATCAATCTCTGAATGGAAATCATGTCACTTAATATATGTCATCAGTTACTAGAAACAGTTATTTCACATACCAATGTTGTCGTCTGGTATTGGCAGTTACTGTGGAGTTTCTTGTGCCAATACTTTACTCACGTTTTTAACCAACTCAACAAATGTTCATTTGTTAATAGTTAACCAACCATTATGAACCATGCTCGGCCAAAGTTGATCAATTTATTCACTCAAAGAGTAAGTCATAGTAAGAAGGGGAACCATATAGTTTCTAAGCTTAGCTTTGTATGTGTTACATTGAAGAAAACTATGCAATTACTCTATATTTAAGGCATTATAGGCAGCCAAGCCAGAAACTTTAGCTAGGGGAATAAGAAAGGTGGCTCATCTAGGTAGACTATATTCAGCATCTTATAAATTAGGGTTTCGTCTTCTCTGGCTCACTGAAACACTATTATCTAATTTGCTATAATCAAGATCCTTACTAATACCAATATATCTAAGATTTTGCATGTTGAGTTCTATAATAAGCTATTTCTTGTACATACTATGACATAAAGAATAATATTTTTGTAAAGACCATTGGAAACCAGAAATAAATGTATACATGTACACACATACATACACACACATAGATATATGTGTATGTGTGTATAGTTTTTCTGTATTCATTATCAAAAATTACTAAAATCTGAAATAGCTGAAAGTGTCAAAGATTGGCAGAATTCCCAGATTAAAATATTTAGCCTTCACAATAATAAACATATGCAATGCTTAGGTAAGTATTCAAAGCATGTTAGTCCTTGATAGCATTAATAATGATAGTAACAGCTGACGTGTACTAAGTCCTTGCTTTCTGTTTGTCTCAAGCTAGGTACTTTCATTAATCCTTACAGCAAAAACTTGACATACACATAATGTTGTCTATATTAAAACCAAAACTTGGAAATGCTGTATAGCTTGTCCAAGGTAAACAAAGCAAAACAAAATAAACCCACTAAAAAGGTGAGCTACGTTGAGAACCAAAGATAGTGCAGTTCCTATTCACCAGTTCTTGAATCATTCTACTTTATTGCTGGAAAAGCATTGTATCAGTGCTTTTCTTATGGCATTTGCCACAGATCTGAATCAAAATGAAATTATTTATGTATAAGTCTTATAATATGCAGAACATGAAAAAAATGCCTTAAATGGAATCAGAAAAAATGTCTTTTTCATTTTGGATTCTGCCACAGATCTGCACAGTACTCCTTTTGTGTAGTTGATACGAGAATGATAATTGAATTAATGTTTGTTCCCAAAAGATTTAAAATGATAGTACAATTTATTGGCCCATTAAGAATGATGAAGACTAGGAGAATGTCATAGAGAAAATGTGTTAACCATTTCCCTCTCTTTCTCTCCTATTTACCTTAAAATTTTAGGGCTTCATTGAGTTATTAACTGACCGTGATTATAAATCACACTAAAATGAACTGAAGGAGAAAGGGGGAGAGACAGAAATAAATCATACATACAATCACCTATAAAGATTTTTAACACATTGGCTTACTTTATCATTTCTGTACTTTTATTTTATGCCATTTCTATACTCTCACACATCTAATAAAGAAAACAAAAATTAAATTTTTCTTCTCTGCACTACATAGCTTTCTAGATACCATTCCATAAAGCATGTCACATTGTATTGGAGTCACTTACATACTTTTCTGCTTTTCCAGTGGACTGTGAGCTCTTTGAGAGCAGGACTCTGTTGCATCTTTTTATATCTTCAATACAAAATACTTAATGAATACATGTATTAGTAAATCAGGAAATGAATGAATCTACTATCGTAGATGCCAAGAATAAAAAATGGCTAAAATATGGTCTCATCTCATGAATAGGTTATACTCTACTATGAAGAATAGATATAAAGAAATAATTATCAAAATATAACTATAATCTTAGATCCATGGAAATACAAACACAGAGAAGAAACACCTAATAAGAAAGAGGGATCCTTATAAAGTTTCACAGGAGTGTTGTGGGAGAGGTCTTATTGAAGATTGCCGAGTGGGTCTTTGATTGATGAAGGGGAAAGGGTGGGGAGAAACAACACACTAATTAGAGGAGAAAACATGAGCGGGCCATAAAGATGAGACATAGTGTGTTGAATATGATGAACTTCAAGTAGTCACAGTTGGTGGAACATTAGGGAGAGAGATGCTTAGAGGTGAGGTTGGAGAGGGGGATCTGGCTTAGCTTTTCCTCAAGACCTCGTGTTTCCTGATGGGTGATGAGAAACGTTTGAAAGGCTTTAAGCTGGCCAGTGACATGGTCAGATATATCTATGAGTGAGACAACATTGAAAATAAAGGGACAAGAAGCTATTTACTAATTCCAGTAAGAGACGTTGAGAGCCTAAACTAGGATAGACATAGAAAGGAGAGATAAAAAGCTGTGTAAAGATAAAATTCTTTCCTCTCCTCTATGACACACATAGCCTTCCTGCTATTATTTCACAACACTTAGCACATTGCATTAGAATCAACCACATTTAATTTGAATCAAACTGGAAATTTGATAAGGTGTGGGAGATACGTGAAAAGAATAAGCCAAAAATATATTCCAGGTTTCTAGCGTGGTTTACTGGAAGGATCGTGGTATTGAGTTAGAAAATATAGAAGGGTAAGTAAATTTGGACAAAGGGTAGGATTCAGAATAAGGCCATGCTTATTGATTCATTTCTTGATATGCTGCACTGTAGATTTCTATGATACTTCGTGGTAGAGATGTTCCACAGGTAGTTGATCAGGAAGGTAGGTATGAATGTGAAGTACAGCCAAGATGATTAGAATCAAGATAAGGATAACAGCAGTGTCTGGATGTTGAAATTCTAGCAGATGAGAAAATGCAAGGCAAGGGTACAGAACAAAAACAAAAGCGATCTGAGGAGATAACCTTGAGAACTAGCTCTTGTTAATGGTGGACACAAGAAGAGCTCATGAAAAAGTTAGACAGGGTAAGACATGGCAAAGTAAGACATAAATTGTGTGGTAAGGCATGCTATAAAACCAGAATAGTGTCTGAGGACCTAATAGAGTAGAAAGTCTTAATCTTTAAGAGTAACAAATGGTATCAAATCCAATAGAATTCCAATAATGGCATCTTTAAAAATGTGCCCTGGATTTGACAGGTTGCAAGCCAGACATGGCCTTGCCAAGAACAGTTTCAGTGGAAAGCGGAGGCAGGGCTCAGGTTGCCATGGTAAGGAAAAAAACCTCTTGGGGATTCTTACTGTACTCTAGGATATCAAAGCCTAAAGAAATACTTCATTGAAAATTCTGCTTACATTTATTTATTTTTAATCTGTCCCTTTACACTTCACTAATCTACAATTTTTTCAAATCACACATATGAATGAAACCATGGGATCTGTGTTTATTAGAACACACGTGGAAACAGACTGCAAAACATACATATTTAGCTATATCCAAGGCCTTCCCAAAATGACACATTTTAATAAATCATCTTAGAGAGCAATAAAGATTTGTAATAAGGAATAAATAATTTCTAAAACTTCAGAAGTGACTATTTCTAAATATCCTCAATTTGTATGAGAATACTAATGTGCCTTAACATTTAGCTCAGCTGCATATAGAAAAAATATGCTGAAAAGAAGAGTAAAACAATATAGCTTTTAGAAGGATTTTTATATTTATGCATCTAGATTTGAACAGAAATTAAATAATGCCTTAGTATATTGTTCTGAGCCGGAGGCCAGTGAAAACGCTGATGTAAGAAGAACAAAACACTTGATCTATCATTCATAGCCTCCTACAAATTGTCAGAAACAACTATTTTCTTTCTTATAAAATCTCTTTTACTGGTTTGGAAAATATAATACCATCAAGTAACCAGGTACCTGTGTATTTAGAATCCATTACAGTGATATCCTGGGACTTCTCACATAAAGGTTCCTGGCTTAGAAGCACTTTTTTTTTTTTATATCATAATACATTAACGTGTGAAAAAAGTTAATAAGAATGTCGTTTTTTTCACATCCTCTCTTCCCCCAATTATGTATATTTATGTGTGAGTATATGTGGGAGAGAGGGAGTCCTTTTTATTTTTTTTCTTCAGGAACAAAATAAGTTGCTTAGAAGTAAATGGGAAAACATACTACAGACAAGAGCAAAATCACAGATAGTAGAAACACCAGCACCACAGTGAATCTGTCACCAAACGATACATTTTTCCTGTGTTCATACATCACAGGTTCTCCCTACACCACCATTGCCCATTTTATCTCAGAGAGCTTTGAATCAAAATAATTTTCTATCTGAAGCTCGTGAACTAAACTGAAAACCAATTTAGGAGTCTTTGAGCAAAAACTGGATAGTGGTTAGGCACAATAGCCCTATCTCAAGTGCTCAGTATACATACTCATATACTCGTATGCATTATCTGTTATCTGGGTAGTGGTTAATCCCTTCCTCACACAGTGGCTCACAATTAAAAACAGAAAACACAGTTAGAATGTCAAATAAACACTGTGACACAATAAACACTCTGCAATGAGGAAAAGAGGTTGTGTCAATTATAGAAAATCTCCTTTATATTATTTCTTTACTAGACATTACTAAATAGTCTCTCTCATAAAAAATAGGAAAGAGAAGCAATGGAAAATCTGTCAATACATCTATAAATACCCACTGATCACCTGATCTGTGCAGATCACTCACCAGGTGCTTTGGGGATAAAGGAATAATGTAATGATCTTTGCCTTCAAGAACTACAAACCAAATAAAGGCATGAATGCACAGATGTTCATCTTGGAATCAATTCTAAAACTGGGTTTTCTCTGAAGCTCCATATGCATATTACTAAAAGACATTTAAGCTCCCACCTTTTCTTCCTTCCTGCAATAGCTAGCTCATAACCAACATTAAAATTTTGTAAGTCAGGGATACCATTCAATTATTATGGAATATAGAGCATAAGCAAAATAAACAAAAATATACCTATCTCAGTGACAAAGAAGAAAAAAAAAGTCCTGTTATTTCCTTAAAGGTAATAGCAATAGAAATGACAATGGTGATAAAAATGTTATAATTTCTTAAGCACTCATTATCTTTCAGGCAGGAAGCTTAGAGCTTTACAAATCTTAATTTACTTAAGCCTGCCAAGCACTGTTTAAGACAGATAAAATCCTCATTTTATTATACTAACACAGGAAGCAATGGTAACAAATATTAAGCAACTTGTCCAAAGTGATACAGCTGGGAAGTAGGGAAGCTACACCCCAAACTCACATTCTTAAATGCTCTACCACACTGGCTTACCTATAGGCTTTACAACAGCTATATAACACATTAAACAGGCTCCAAACTGTCAACTGAATCCAATAATAAGAGATCACTCTTGTGGACCCTCAATAAAGTAGGATCATATTACCTGTTGTGATACTGCATTTCTCAAAGGTAGAAAAACACTGCACAAGTTGTTCTTAAAAATACAATGTTGGGGCCCAGTGCAGTGCCTCATGACTATAATCCCAGCACCTTGGGAGGCTAAGTCTGGAGGATCATCACTTGAGGATGGGAGTTTAAGACCAGCCTGGGCAACATAGTGAGCCCTCATTTCTGGAAAAAAAAAAATTAGCCAGGCATGGTGGTACGCTCCTGTAGTCCCAGTTATTCCAGAGGCAGGAGGCTCACTTGAGCCCAGGAGTTCAAGACTACAGTGAGCTATTATCAGGCCACTGCTTTCCAGCAACTGGGGGACAAACAAGACCCTGTCTCTTAAAAAAGAAAAAAAAATGCAATGTTGACTCTCTTCTATGAAGGAGTATAGTCTATATTATTTCCTCTGGTTGGTTAGGTCTATAACTATGACACAAATGACCCAATGTGACTTCCGAGGTTAAGCGATAAAAAATTTTTCAGCTTCTACCTTGTTCTACTGAGATGCTCATCCTTAGAACCCAGCTGCCATACTGTGGAGAAGTCAAGCAGCCACATGAAAAAACCATATGTAGGTGGTCTAGACACATTCCAGCCAAGGTGCCAGCTACCTTCCAGATCCAGCCATCAGATGAATGAGTATGTGTTTAGACGATTCCCATTCCTTAGCTTTTCAGCTGCCCCAGAGGATGTCTTATGGAACTGAGACAATCTATGCCCACTGAACTCTGTTCAAATTTCAGATACGTGAACAAAATAGATGTTGTAATTATTTTAAGCCAATAAATCTTGGGTCTGTATGTTACACAACAATATATAGCTGTAATATCTGCCTTAATTCACAGTATTGTACATTTTCAATGAGACAATGCATGTTAAAACATATTTCAAAGGGCTAAAAAAATTCAATGATTATTAAGGCTTTTGTATGTGTTGTTATGACCACTCTATTGAGTCACTCCAAGTGATTAAATTTGTCCCGCTGTCTTCTACTTTTGCTACTAAAAGTATGGTCCACAAACCAGCAGCATCAGTGTCAAATGGCAGATCATTAGAAATGCAAAATCTGAGGTCTGACTCCAGACTTACTGAATCAGAATCTACACTTTAACACAATTCTTGGGAGATTCCTACGCTTATTAAAGTTTGAGGAGCACTAGTATAGATCACATGAGCAGGTCAATGATTGTTGTGTAAGGTAGGTCCATGATCGATCATATATGTTAGTTAGCCTAAGGGAGCCACTACTCCTGGGACTAGAGACTAGCTTCTAGTCTTCTATTGATAGAAATGTTGATCCAGTAAGAAACTCTCTGCATTTTCATGTGGAAATTCACAAGAAATAAAAACCTTCAAAAGCTCTATCTCTCTTTCAAGATGAACGGAAGGCTGACAGAAGCGACCCAGCATGATCTGACAGATGGTGTATGTCAGATGGATGAGTGGAAAAGAAGAGAAAAAGCCTTTCAAAGTACCTGATTGTAGTTTTAGCAGAGAGCTGCCTTTAAGCCAATTTTCCAGAGTCCAGTAGCTTCCAAATGTTTTGGACCAAGGTCTCACTATTCCAGTATTTTGCAGGTAATTGGCTAGCTGGATTGCCAATTACTTACATGGATAAAAGTGAGCATCCCTGTCTGTGCTTGTCCCTAATTAAAACCGCTGGTTAGAGAAATGAATATAAACCACTAATAAGGTGCTGTGAGAACAGAGTCACTTCAAGTTCAATTTAACCTGGAATGTCCACCCCAAGATTTCTAAGCAGATGTTAGTATCTAACTCTGGCCCTTATGCTTAATCTGTTAGTTAATATATTTACTTGGAAAAAATGAATGAACAAAGCCCATACCATTGCTTAGGTACTCTAAGCATTAAGGACCACAGAAAAATAATCAGGACTCCAAAAACAGCATATATATCCGAAGAAAAGAAAACCACGTCCACATAGTTTCTTAAAATGAGCTTAAAAACATGCTGTCTTTATTAATCATAATAGTAATAACAAACTTGATAACTGCAAGATATTTGAAACTTTCTGCTTGCCCCTCTCAATAGCCCTGTGAGATTAGCAGGCATCATTTTAGATGAGGAAAGTGAAACACAATGAACAGAAGAGATTAATATCAGGTAACATCACCAGTTAGCTGCTTTATGGTTGAGGGAAAACTAATATTCACATTTCCTAACTCCTTGTGGGAGTGTCCTCCTTTGGAAAACAGAAAATAGATCTTAATGCTAGGTATAAGCTGTAGCTAAAAGCCACACCTATGGAACCACTGTCTGTAGCACACCAGTGTCCATTTTCAATGGACTTTCTTCAACGATGGGAATGTTCTTTATCTAAACTGACCAATATGGTAACCATTAGCCATATGTGTCTACTGAGCACTTTAAATATGGCTTTTGTGACTAAGAAACAGCATTTGGGGGTATCTTCAACTTTATTTAATTTCAGTTAAATTTAACTTTGTTCCAAAGAGTAGAGCATGAAGGGCTGAGAGCCAGGCTTTGGAAAGCCCCTCCACTAACAATGATTTCTGAGCACCTTGTACAAGGCACCCTATTACTCCCACCTGCAGAGACCCCAGAATAAGAAAGAAAGGAAAGTGATAGAGTGACTAGAGACCAGTGAGCTGGGAGTCTGGGGAACCAGATTAGAGTCTTAGACTCAGCTCTTTCATTCAAGAAATAAAGGTATTAGAGTTGATAAGTTCTGAAGCATTTTCTAGTTTTAAATTATGTGATTTTAGCCAGGTGTCACCTGGTTTCTTGCTACCTCCTCTCTGTCCCTTATTTTCTCTCTCTTCAGCATCATCTTGAGGTTCCTTTTAACCTCACCAAATTCAAAAACACCATTTCCAATCTGCAATTTCACGTTCCCTCTCATAAGCCAATTAAGTATCATTTTCTTGTGGTTATCATTTTCCACTTTAAAAGAGCCAGGTAGCATACTCATCCAGCTGCTGAGATACTGCAAAAGCAATTAATTCAAGGCATGACTTTGTTCTTCCTATTCTCTTGTCCTTTCAGAGTCATGAATCTTAGTTATTTGGACTTGGTACTTAATACTTGCTTTGCCTTAGGATGTTCCAATCTTTTTTTACAATGGTCTCTTCCACAGCTACGATAAGAAATATGCTCTATGCCCTAGGCAACTCCTTTTTTCTCACTTCACATTAAATGCAAAAGGGAAATAGTGATATAAAATCCTCCATTTCCTGATAACTTCTCTTTAATTCTCTACTTTTCAATTTCACTGGGGCTACTTTTCTTTCATATGTTTCAAATACATTTGCAATATCTCTTCCTCAGTAAGAAGCCAGTCTGAATGAAACGTATTTCTTTTCCCATCTCTAATTATCCTTTTAACTTGTTTCTATTCACTTTCAATCTATCTCTTTTTCTATCAGTCTTCTTAGATTAAAAATAAAACAGTTATTCGTCAATTTCAATTGGATCATTTTAGTTTTCTATGCTCTTCTGCTAACATTCAGTTTGAACCCAATTTAAAAAAATTTGCAACTCTTCCAGCTGAAGAAAAATGCTTGGGGGTGTAAAAAGATGTTTCACTTTTTAATAAAAGATTTTCTACAAGGTATCAAATACAGTGAAACATATTTAGGACATTAATGTTCTGAAAGTCAGTATCAATCTGTTTCCTACAATTCTTGGTTATTGTTTTTGTTGTTATTGTATTTTTTGTTTGTTTGTTTTTTGAGTCTTGGACTAAAAGCAGAAAATCGATAAGAAAATATCCAAAAACCAATTTTCAGTCCCACCAGCAGTATATGAGTATTCCTATCTCTCTGCACCTACACCAACATTTGTTGTTTTGGGACTTTTTGATAAGCACCAATCTCACTGGAGTTAAGTGATATCTCATTGTAGTTTTGATTTGTATTTCCCTGATGATTAGAGATGTTGACCATTTTTCATATGTTTTTTGGTGATTAGTCTATCTTCTTTTAAAAAGTTTCACCTGTATGGAAAATAATATGGAGATGCCTCAAAGAACTAAAAGTAGAAGTACCATTTGATCCAGCAACCCCACTATTGGGTATTTACCCAAAGGCAAAAAAGACATTCTATAAAAAAGACATCTGCACTTGAGTGGAACAACCCAAGTGCCCAGCAGTACACGAGTGGACTAACAAAATGTGGTATATGTATACCATGGAGCACTACTTAGCCATTAGAAAAAATAGTGAACTTCCTATTGTATCTCAGAGGGAGCTGGAGTCCATTCTTCTAAGTGAAGTATCACAAGAATGCAAAAACAAGCATCACATTGGTACCATTAAATTGGTGCTAGCTGATCAACACTTAGGTGCACATATCGAGGTAACATTCATCTAGTGTCAGGCAAATGGAAGGGGGAGGAGAGAATGGGTAAATTCATACCTAATGGGTGTGGTGCACACTGTCTGGGGGATGGGCACGCTTGTAGCTCTGACTTGGGTGGTGCAAAGGCAATATATGTAACCTAAGTCTTTGAACATCCGCAATATTCTGAAATAAAAAAAAAAAGAAAATGTTCAAGAACCCATACTTACATTCCTGATGGTTAAGAATAGGATAAAGAGCATCTAAGTTTAAACCACTATATGGTTTGAATTGTTGTGTTCTCCCAAAATTCACACATTGAAACCTAATCCCTGATGCAAAAGTATTTAGAGATGGGGCTTTTGGAAGTGATTAGGTCATGCAGGCTGCACCCTCATAAATGGGATTAGTGCCCTTATAAAAGAGGCCTGAGGGAACTGGATTGTCCCTCTCACCTTGTAAGGATGCAGCAATAAGGTGCAATCTATGAAGCAGAGTGTGAGTCCTCACTAGATACCAGATCTGCCAGTGCCTTGATCTTGGACTTCCCACTCTCCAGAACTTTAAGAAATAAATTTTTGTTGTTTATAAACTATCCAGTTATGGTATTTTCTTATAGCAGCTTGAATGGACTAAAGTGCCCACAGAGTGTCAAAGGATTTAAATTGGCCTTATATCTCCAGTCTAGAGGCCTCTGGGGAGTTCCAGATGTTTCTTGATCAAGTTAGGCCCAGAAAGACTCTTCAGGAAAATCCAAACTGATTAAGATCCTCAAGAATCTTGAACATAGCCTAGAGCTGACTGAGGACAATACTCTCTGTAAACCCAAACTGGCTCTAGAGAGTTGAACAATCAGGGGAGTTTTGCCCGAGCATCCAGCTCTTCCAATACACCTTACTTCAACTTCCCTTATTTTTAAAATTTCAAAATATTAAGGGGGTACAAATGTTTTTGTTACATGGACACCTTGTATGATGCTTAAGCCAGGGCTTTAGGTGTGCCCATCACCAGAATAGTGTGCACTGTACCCAACAGATAAGTTTTTATCTAACACCTCCCTCCTACCTTCCCTCCTTCTTGGTTTTCAATGTCCTTTATATCTCTTTGTGCCCATGTGTACCCATCGTTTAGTTCCCACTTATTGGTGAGAACATGTAGTGCTTGGTTTTCCATTCCTGAAATATTTCATTCAGGACAAGCTTTCCATTGTTCTTATGAGGAGTTCAGCTCAAAGTACCAAGAAGCACAGAATTCCTATGAATATTGCCTTAAGCTTTTCTATGGCCCTCTACCATAGTATTTCTTATAAGAATTCTAGTCTATTGGGAATTGCTTTCATTCTCATTTACCAAGTTTTCTCTCATTGTTTCTGAATAATTAAGAAAACTGTGTGACTTTGTTTGCTCCCAGCATTCATCACAAAAATATTGCCTTTCAGGCAACCATCTCTCACAGCATTAGAATATGAATTACCTATTTTTATTGTTTTGCCTCTGAACCAGCTCTGCTTTATCAGCAAAAATATTTGCATCCTGCAGGACCCCAAGAGGAAAGGTTTGAGCTCCACTCTCCCTGGAAGCCTTGGTGCGGTGGATCAATTGTCTCTCTCAGTAGTCACAGGTTAGGGAGGGGAAGAGGAGGAAAAGAGTCTGGATAGAGGAGAGCTAGCACTCTGGTCATCTCTGCCCCTCTCTTTGGGGAGGCAGCCTGCCCAGAATGTCCAGGCTCTGGAGGCACACAGATCACCTGGGACCCACTGGACCCCTGTGGCTCTTGCAGCCTGGGCCAGAGTTGGGAAATGTTTGTGTCCGAATGAGCGAGATGAAACCTTAGGCGTTTAAGCCCTCTGGGGAGGACAAAGGTGCATGGTTGGTAGAGAAGCAATATGGCACCTGTCCCAGCTTAGGTCTGTGGAGCGGAAAGTGCCCCGGGGGGCTGGGACTCTGGTGCTTTGTCCACAAGAAGCTCCCAGCTCACTTGCAGGTGCAGCTTTTGAGCTCACAGGGGTCAAAACTCTCTCCAGCAGCTCAGGAACCCGCTGTCAGAGATGCATGGGAGGGAGAAACAAACTGCTCCACCTACATTTTTTACTGGACTCCAAGCTTCTCAGGGGTTGATCTCTGCTGATATTTTGCTCCTTCATATTCTGCTCCACAACTTCTTCCCATGGAGTCTCCTGTAGGTTCTGGCACCCTTCCCTGTTTGTCTGTTTTTTTCTCTTTCATCTAAAACATTGGGTTCCCTGGCACCCAATCCATGTTTGTCTGTTTTTTTCTCTTTCATCTAAAACATTTCCTTCTTACTGAGATGCTGTGGCAGCTGTGTCTCTGGTCAGCCATCTTTTTCTAGATTCTTAACATAGAAATTTAGATCACTACTTTTATAACTTTCTTCTTTTCTAAGAATTTAAAATTGCAAATATCTCTAAGTGCTGCTATATATGCAACTCACAAATTTTGATGCATTAGTTATTATTATCCAGTTCAAAATACTCTCTAACATCATTTTTTATCCTTTTCCATAAAAGTGTTATTTACCTTCCAAACAGGTGGGGCTTTTTTAGAAATTTTACTTTTATTCCATAATCAGAGGACACATTGTGTAATACTCCAATATTTTAAAATTTATTGAGACTTGTTTTATGGTCAGCATTTGAGCTGTCTTTGTAATTGTTCAATGTGCATTTGAAAAGAATGTATACTCATTCTATAGCTTTTGGTAAATGGGTGTCATTTAGATTAGGGTGATTGATAGTGTTCATATCTTCTATATCTTACTGAGTTTTTAACTGTTCTGTCAATTACATGATAGATAAACATAAAGCTGCGAAAATACTCATCTGTACTTGTGGATTTATCTATTTAACTGTTTTTGCTTCATGTGTTTTGAGGCTCTATTATTAAGTGCATGGACATTTTTATTCCTTTTATGTCTTCCTGATATTTATCCTTCCTTTTAACATAACAAAATGTTTCTCTTTATTTCTGGTAATACGATTTATGTTGAATATTATTTATTTGATATGAATATTATGAAATGTCTTTCTTAAGACTAAAGTTTGAATGGAATAAATATTTCATATATTTACTTTCAACCTATGTGTGACTTTATATATAAAGTGAATTTCCCTAAGTAATATATAGTAAAGTCTTGAGTTTTCTAAACCAGCCTAATTGGGATGATTATTCTATTTATATTTAGCATAATTATTGATATGGTTGGGTTTAAGTCTATTATCTTGCCATTTGTTTTCCATTTCTCCCTTCTCTATTTTTACTTTATAGTTGATACTTTGCTTTTGCCTTTTTTGGGGTACATCACATATTTTTAGTGTTCCATCTTATTTTTTCTTTTGGCTTTCTAACTATACTACTTTGTATTACTTTTTTAATGATTATGGTAGAAATTACAGCCTATATCCTTATATTGTATTGCTCCATGTAAAACATCAAATTTTTGTAAATTATGATTCTTTTTACCCATTAGTCCTTTGTGCTATTGCCAAGTCTAACTACAGAACATTATTCATTATTATTATTATTATTGCTTTAAATAGTCCTATGTCTTAAAACAAAATTAAGAACGCATCTTGAATCTAATTTTTCCCTGTACAAGTTTTATCTATCAAGAGTCATCTCATTTGCAGTATTTGTCTCTTTTTTAGTTTTTCCCTAGTACCTTCAAAATATTAATAGCTGTTTCTAAATATTTTCCCCAGAGTTTATAATTTTTATCTTTGTGAAGGTAAATTTGATATAAGCTAATTCTGCTATTACTAAAAGTAGAATCATTACTTTCTTTTAACGAATTGAGTATTTGTGTTTAAAATTTTGAACTTTTCATCCTTTTACATTTTTTAAAGAAATTAATCAATTATGATATATTTCTCATCTCCTAACTTTACATATATATGATAATGAATTGTAAAATAAATACTACCAGCATTACCAGTGAACAAACCGACTATGTTTTCTATCAGTGAGACTTCTCGCTTTCCCTTTATTTAGTAAAGTTTTCTACTAAAATTTGTATTTATATCATGACTCTTTGAAAGTTGATTGACTAACAGTGAAATGGATCAAATCTTTTGGAGGTTCTGGATAGAAAATCACCACGTTAGTGACCAGTACTAAATGGCATCGTGTGCTAGGCACAATTATTTCTGACACTTTCCTGAGTTGGTTTCTTTCCTATATTATTTAGCTCTGGAAACTTACATTCTTATTGCTTCATTTTATGATTGTGTATGTGTGGCCCTGCCAAAGTTCTGTCTACTACATGAATTTATCAGCTATTTCTCTGTGTAACCTTCTGCCCTATACATGTACTCTTCCATTTCATTGTGTTGGTATCAAAGTTTGTCACTCCTATATTTTTACCATGGGTATAAACCTCCAAGAAAAATATATCCTTTATGTGATTCCCAACCCCAAGTATACTCCCTGTCCTCTATCTGACCACTTGCTTGAATATTGAATTTTCATAATGATATTGTCTTTTACTTTTGGGTGACAAGTCCCAGTGGCGGCACTGGACAGAACCATAAGACAGTATGAATAAAAAGTTTGTGATGTTTTCCTGATCAATATATAGTCCACCAAAAATGATGCAGAACCACAACACTTAAATACTGTATTAGTTTGCCTGATTGTGTTCTTATATGGTCTTTTCTTTGTATACTCATGTCCCTAGTGTCTTTTTGTGTCCAAATTTCCGCCTCTTATAAGAACATCAGTCAGATGTTCCTTTCTTTTAAACCTTAATCCTCAGAGTGTCAAGTCAGTCATGAGCAAGCTTCTGTGGGAGGGGGTGTAGGCAGAGGGCAGAAAATAGCATCAGTCCTTAACTATGATTACACATAAGAATCACATTCATCTTGTATTTATACTTTTGGTTTAACAGAAGAAGAGGCTAAATGTCCAGGTCCCCATTAGCCAGAAGCGCAAGAGCCAGTATGTTCTTTGCAATTACATACCTTTGTGGTGAACATTTATCAGCTTTTTTTGTAACCCAGAATCTGAACACCATTTTTATGTTTGGAGAATTCCTCACCACGTGAGTTGCAGCAAAAGGCAGAGCCTGCCTTTAATCACTGATGTTGAAAATGGCAGATGTTCACTTTTTCATTTCCCTTGTATCAAAGGCAAGAGCATGTGACCTAGAATGTATTACCTATGAACATGGAACTACGAGATGGTAAACAAGCTGGAGCATCTACCTTGGAGAAAACATTTTGATGCAGGTGACAGTAGCAGCAGCAATAGCAAGAAGGAGTTTCCAGGGGCAGCAGTGGCAGTTCCAGTGTCAAGCATCAACATATGGCAGTTTTGCAAGCTGAGTACACAGTTAAACAGCAGAAGTGTGCACACCACACTAGTTTTGTGGCATGATTTTGCTTTTAGTCTTGCTTACTGCAAACCCCTCTTATTGCTACATATTCTATAAGTCAGTTTCAGCCACCTTTCTGGAAATTCTTCCAGTGAATAATTCCTGGTGTTCTTAAATCAGCCAAAGTAAGTTTCTGTTGCTTAAAAATAAGAATTTGACTGACTAAAGCTTAGTCTTAAGTGAGCCTACATATCTTCACAGTGGTGCGTGTGTGTGTAGTTTACATGTTTGAAGATGGAGAGAAAGAGGGTATTCTAAGGTCCCTGAATTAAGGCATTTTATTATATAAAATACATAAGAAAAACTCAAATTCATCCATGTTGTCACAAATTAAAGGATTTTATCCTTCTTAAGGCTGAATAGTATTCCACTGTGTATATACAACACATTTTCTTTATCCATTCATTCATTGATGAATACTCAGGCTGATTCTATATCTTAGCTATTGTGAATAAGGCTGCAATGAACATGGGAGTGCAAATGTCTCTTCAACATATTGATTTCAATATCTTTGGATATAAACCCAGAAGTGGGATTGCTGGACAAATGCCCCATGATCTCATTCATACGTAGAATCTAATAAAGTTGAAGTCACAGAAATAGAGAGTAGAATGACGGTTACCAGAGGCTCAGGGGATTGGGAAGGGGCAGGAATGGGGAGTTGTTTATAAAAAGTACAAAGTTTCAGATAGGAGGAATAAATCTTGAGATCCATTACACAGATGGGTGACTATAGTCAATGTATATTTCAAAATAACTAAGAGAGTAAATTTCAAATGTCTCATCATATAAAATGATAGGTAATCAAGGTGATGTATATGTTAATAACCTTGATGTAATCATTCCACATTGTATATATATATATCAAAATACTACATTATACTCATAAATGTGTAAAATAAAATATATATGTCAGTAAAAAATGTTACCAATACAAATGTTTGTAAAAGGTCAAAAACGATAAAAACAAATTATTGGTAGTAAAAAAAGAAATATTTGTATAATAAAAGTATTCATTTTAAAAAACAAATAAACAAAGAAGTTCAAGATTTTCCAGTCCCTTTTATAGTTCCAATCTGACCCAGCTTATGTCCAACAGGACTTAAAATCAACTGTTTTCAAATTGGAATATATGCACTTCTCAATGTACATAAAAAATTTCCAGGGGATAAGTGGGAATATATAGAATTAAAATAATTTATTATATGCAAATACATGTATATGTACATATGTTTACATATGTACATATATATAAAATATAAAATATATGTAAAATTTTCAAACATATTTTAACCACAAATGGTTACCGCTGTTATCTCTTTCCACTCAACCTCTCTTCCATTAAGCTCTCCTTGTGTCAACTGACTTTAGAATAGCCACAGGTGTTTTTTTGTGATTTGGTTATGGGAAAGTTGAATAAATGATACAGAGATACATTTGGTCTGCATTTGACAGGATGTATTTGTGTGATTTGCAGTCACTTCCTTACACATACAGTAAAGTTAGTACTAGTCACTACCTTGTACTTTACACAGATGGTTCCCAGGAACACTAGTTCCATGAGGCCAACTCATCTGGCCTTGTGATGGGCAGGTACAAGGACAGAGGTCACTCCACAACATGAAGGCTGTGAGAGTGTCTGGCAACAAAAGCATGTGGTGTTTGGAACAGAAAGAGATTTTAAATTTATGGACCCAAGATCTTGTCTTCTGTGGAGATTTGTTCTGTTATTAGATGTATAACACTGTAAGGGGAGCAGCCACCAGCTTGTCTCTGCATCATCTCCAAGCTCTTGGGGGTAGGTGTAGTGGGGAGGGGTAAGCAGAATCTGGGATTCAAGATTTTCAAGTGGAACAATCCAGACGACCCTCATCCTGTATATTAGAGTTATATTCTTCTAAACCAAGGCCCTGATCTTGACATAACAGATCAGAGTTTAATCTTTTCTGAAACTAATTTACTCTCTTCTCATGATCAGGTCCTGGCCCTGATCCTCAGATTTTCTGCTCTCCTGAAGCAGATATGATGAAGGAGTTCCTCTGGATTTCACAATTTGTCTTCAATTGGTGCTTAAACACCTTGTAGCTTTTCCTACTTTTTTTTTTTTTTAAGAAATTCAATTGAGTTTGACAACTGCCACTATATGCCATTTTCCTTATACATATTCTTCCCTTCATATTTCTAAAATACATAAAATATCACACTATTTAATTGATTTCTTTCTACAAGTACATTATCTGAATTTGCCATCTATTAAAGTTCTAATGGAATCATCACCCTTTCTTAAGAGCTATTTTTACTTCACCATCATCAGTAAGGGGTCTTCATTTCCAGCAAGGTTGGGAGTGACACAGATTCAAACCCCCATCTTAGTAGTTACCGTCTCAAAATGCTCCTGTTTACAAACTGCTATATGTTCACTTACCCAGAAAGTAGGCTATGAAATAAAGTTTAGTGTGTAGAATATTTAGTAAGAAGAACCCTTGAGATTAACATCTATGGAAGGGAGAGGAAAGAAGCAATAGTCGGCCAAAGAAGTCCAGCTGTGATGCAGGCCAAAGGCACATTCAGACAACTCCATCTGGACTTCTGGAGCCAGAAAGACCATCCAGAGACTGCCCAAGTACGACTGACATGTCAGGACCTTCATACCCCACAGCAATCAACCATTCAATGTGCATCATTTCAAGGATGGGGTATGAGCTTTAGCAAAACATCTCTTTGCAGATAAGGCTATTTCTGAAGGATGTGAGAGCTAAAGGTTAGCTGTGGTCAGCACTTCCAGCAGCTGGGCCAACAATCTTTCATTGAAAAAGATTCCAGGTGAAAGATTCACAGTGTCTACTACACTAAAAAAAAATTCTAGTAAAATCATCCTCATCTTTTCTTTGGGTTTATGATCTTTTATGTAAATGTTTTTGTTTATAATACATTGTATGAAAGTAGATATTTTAATAATAGAAGTTTTATGAAGTAGAAAACTCACCAGGTCAGAAGAATGGTGTGTTGGTTTCCTCTCTTTCAATAAAAGGTTGCATGTTCCTCCATTAACCAAATTCCATCAATTCTGTCTGAGCCTAATTTTTATCTTCTCCTCTGTAGTGGCAGATTAAATGTGGCCACAAATTTGAGAGGCAGATCTATTTCCCTCTACTTGAATCTGGAATGACTGTGACTTAAATGTGGTACACGTGACACTCTGTGTGGGGCCTAGGTTTTAGTAGGTCTGTCAGCTTCCACTTGGGTCTCTTGGAGCATTGAATCACATAAGAAGTCTGACTATCCTCTACAGTGGTCATATGAAAATATGTGTAGAAGAAGAAGCTAAGCTCAGCCTTTCAGTGATCTCTGCCAAATCACTACACAAATAAGTGAAGTCATCTTGGCCCTTCGGTACCAACCCATTTGCCAGCTAAATATCACCAAGTGACCCTGGTGGTGATAGATGGAGCAGAAAAATCAGTAAGCTGAGCACTGCCCAAATTCCAGAGCCACAAATTCACGAAATATGATAAAATGTTGTTGTTAAGTGACTGTATTTTGGGGGTGGTTTTTACAGTAATAGATGCCCTAGTTGTGGACCATTTGTGTATCAGCCTCAAAACTTACTGATGTGCTTTGTATTATAGATAATTGCTAATTATTTATTATTTATTTCTGCTATAATACATTAAGCATCTACTATGTTCTAGGGATAGCACTTTGCATATATTGCCTCATTCAATCCTGACTATGTGAGTTACAAAACAGTACCAATCAATTAGTAATTGTCTCTCAGCAATAAATACACCTTCTTATACTCTGCTCTGTTGCTGGGTCTGGGACTCAGCGTATCATATTTTCAGACTCTTTTTCTAGTTGAATTCTGGTTATATTCTGCTCTTAGGGGCACCAAAGGAGTACTGCAAGATGGGAGAAGGAAAGGATGGCCTTTCTGTTTTGCTACTCCTGTCAGCATCATTCCAACAATGACAGTTGTCTCTGGTCTCAAGTATCTGTATTCAGACCTCCCAGATTCACCTCAGCACACTCACTCAGAAGTACCAGAGAGGCAGTCAACTTCTGCTACCTCATGAATATTCTGAGCCCCAGCCCTGTAGGGACTGTCATCCACCAGCTCTGTAGGGACCACTATCCAAGCTCCAGAGGAGGTATGCTTTCAAATTTTCTTTAAGCCACTTAATAACAAAATAAATCATGCATTATAGATAAATTTGTAATTTTTCCCTCTTCCCAATATGATCTCCTACTCTCCAAAGGAAAGTCTTTCATAAGATTAGTAGGCATTCTTCATTTCATAGCTACCTTTTACATTTTAAAAAATATTTTATTAAAAACTTATCTATTTATATGATTCCATGAAAATACATAGAATAGTATTTTTGTGTTTTATTACCTAAATATTACATTATACCCATAATTTGCCTCAACATCATTTTGAAGCTATCATTTTTAATATATATAGATATAACCCATTTCTATTATCTGATATATAAAATTCCATTATATGAATATACCACTATTGTTCATTCTGCAGATTTTTGTTTCACAAATCCATTCAATCACTTGGTTGAAGAAAAATAATTCAATTTTTAAAGACCAACATACTGCTTTAACCAGAAAATGTATTTTGCTATTTTCTTTTGCTATACAATCATTTTTTAGAAATAATAAAAAATTGTCAAAACCAGATGCTTCTAAAATCTTAAGCTTTCATTAAGGTAAAACATATGTTCCCCAAAGAGGATCCATCTGTATAATGCCCTGAGGTCTTTGTGTCTTAAGGTCTTTGTGGCATCTTTAAAGTCATTGGCTCAGTTATAAAAAGGAAAGTGGTCAACAAAAATGGAAAACTTCATCTCTGAAACACATATCATCAACCAATTGTTTGCAATGTCCTTTCTAGCTTTTACTAATAACACTTTACCTGCTCCTAAAACATACTCATTGAACAAAATTTTATTTCTACCAACTGCAAAATTTCTTCTGATACACAATGCTGCTTCTCTTTGCAGTACTAATTACAAAATGGTTATATTTGACAGAAAGCTCAAGAAATTGGAGGCAGTAAATAAAAAATCTAGTCATAACCAATGTATTTCCTTTCAGGTGGTGATCTATCCCAGTTTGCCTACAACAACCCTGCTTTCCATGGCTTGGATTTTATGAATGCATCAAGAGAAAAAAAAAATTTTAATTGAGATAAAGGATGACAATCTTGATTTACCACAAATTGTTTAGACCAAATATGGCAGCTGGCTGAAAATATTCCTTCTGTTCTCTTTGCCATGGCCAAGACTTACTCAACAGTTAACTACAGCATTATTCCCATAGAGCACAAAGAAGACTTTACAGTTCTTTTCTTTAGCAAAGTGATCCTAAAATTAATCATTCAAACCAAGACATTTTGAGACAGTACTACGAATAATTACACCAAGAAAATGCAAATGGAATCTATATCTTAAATAAATGTAGATAGTTTAAAAACATTCAACAGTCCTTTCTGTGATAGAAGACGTTTATATTGTGTGTGAATTTAGCTCAGTTTAATCCTCACGACGGCACTACATTGTCAGTACTATTATCATTTCCATTTTACAGATGAGAAAACTCGAGATCAGAGAATTTAAATAACTTGTCTAAAAACACATAGCTGAAAAGTAGTGAGTCTAAAATATTAATCCAATATTTGTGATTCTGGAGTTTGTGTTTTTACTACATATTCTAGTGTCACTTAAAATATTCACCATATCTCATCACTGGTTTAATCACCAGTAACGTACAGGATCATTTCAGTGGTTTCACATGGAAACTACTCAAAAACCTTTTCCCCACCAGTTTAGAATGGTTCCACTCACCATCTTGCTTAGTAAGAATTATTGAATTTTTCTGAGTGAAGTAAAAGCAACAGCAGCAACAAATGGAAAGAAGAAAGAATGGAGGCACTTTTCCCTAAAATGGTTCAATTAAAAAACATATATTCATTAACTTGCAATCAATCCTTATTATTCACAAATTCCATATTTATGAATTTGCCTAGTTGATAAAATTTACTTGTAACCCCAAAATCAATACTTGGGGCACTTTTGTGGTCATTTATGGACATGCACAGACCAATGAAAACTTTGTTGTCAGACATACTCCCAGCTGAGGTCAAGTAAGACAACACTCTGCCTTTTTGTTTTAGCTGCATATAGTAAACAAGTGTCTTTTTTGTGGTCTGTTTAGTGTCACGTTTTTCACATTTTTGGGCTTTTTGTGAATGATTTTTCTGTTTAAATGGCCCCCAAGCATAATGCTGAATGACTGTCTAATGTTCCTAAGCTCAAGAAGGTTGTGATGTGCCTTACAAAGAAAATAGTATATTAGATAAGCCTCATTCGGGCCTGAGTTAGAGTGCTGCTGGTCATGAGTTCAGTGTTAATGAATCAACAACATGTATTAAATAAGATGTCTTTAAACAGAAATACACATAAAACAAAGTTATCTATTTCTTAGTTGATATAAATACTGTGACCAGAGCCTCAAAGGAACCTAACCCTATAGTTGTCCTAGGAGCAATGGTTCCATATTGGCTAATTCAGAGTCTGTGTAACTTTATAAACCGTAACTACCATGAATAATGATAATTGACTATATTTATCCATTTACTCATTCATTATTCAATGTTAAGAAAGAGAACCAGTCTTTATCCAAGTTTATATTATATAATGAAGAGTCTTATTGTCCAAGCCATAAGGGGTTTCTATCTAGGTCTAATTGATCATTGCACAAAGATCCAATTATTGATACAACAGAGGATTACCGAAGAAGAAAGGAACTTTTAATATGACAGATGTCTGGCAAGAAGAATGGGAGAAGCTGCCTCAAATCCATCTCTCCAACTAATGGAGATCATGGGCTTTTAAAGGAGGAGACATGTGCCTTGGAGCAGGTCATGCTGTAACTAACAAGGGGCTATGTTTATTGGGGACAGGTTGTGGGGGATGGTGAATCTTGGCATCAGGAAGTCTGTCCAGAAGCCAACAGAATCTCAGCTCCTTTGCCTTGTAGAAAATCCACCATTGCTGGGAAACAGCTCAAAAAGTCAAGTAGTTAAGGGAGAGGAAAGATTATACAGGGGTCACTGAAATTTTTCAGTGGGGGCCGGTTACAGTCTGAGTCCATTTTTTGATGTTTAACTGCTGACAGCTTTTACATCTTACTCTTCCGTCTCCCTTTTGTGCCCCACAGCTGGCAAGCTAATAAGAAAGCCAATGTGCTCCCTCCTTTGGCATGGGTGGAAGATTCAAACAATGCAAGCCCCTGCCCATAACCTCAGTAAAAGCCCAAACCAGTCTCCTCTCTTTGCTCTCTTGAGCTATTTCAGACCTGCTTGAGGTGCCTGTCCAGATCTGCCCAGAAATTTCAATGATGGAAGTAATAAGTCTTTTCATATCCTATTGGGATGTGTGTGTGTGTGTGTGTGTGTGTGTGTGTGTGTCTTAGCAATAGTTCTAACACTGAAACCAAATTTGGGGTGGGAGTTCATCTACTTCTGCAGGTGACTAACATATTAACATACATTCATTTTGTCTTTTTAATGATTTTATGTCCTATGTCACTTTATATTGCAAAAGAGAACCTAAATTTGAGGGACAAGGTACATTAAAGATACATTCAGTCAGAATGGTGTGCGGTGAGGTAAGGCTCTGAATCAAAGATAGTACCCTGGGGATGAGCCAGTGCAGGTATATTTAATTAACATGATAGCACAACACACAAAAATGATGGCTTACATTTTACTTCCAGAGTTATTTACTGCTCTGAATCTTTTCAGACTCTGATTTCTTTTCTTTCTTTTTCCTGTATGAAGATAGGTGGAATTTATAGCCATTTTTGCAAGTTCCCCCAAAAAACGAGGATTTAGAGAAATGAAAAGCTTGCAAACAGCCAGAGATCTTCCCTCAAACCACAAAACATCCAAATCTGCAGGGTTTAGAAACTAAATTCTTGATCTAAACACATGTAGGTCTTTGTAGCGCTCTTCAAGTAACACATTGCTACCTAGCCCTAGGCATGGATTTTACCAAGCCTAACAGCACACACACAAATACACACAAAGGTATCAGCTATTTTGAAACACTTTTCAGTTTATAGGTCAATCCCTTCTGTCTCTCTAGAACATTAAGGCAAGTCTAATACTTAGAACTTACTCCAAATTACAAAACCCACCCACTGTAAGAACAGAACAGGTGCCATGATCCAAACTGTGTGTAAATTCCTCAATATCACCCAGAAGAATTTCTAAACAGTTTCTATTTTCATCAAAAAAAGCTGGCATATACTGCTGCTGCCATTGGAGAGGACAATTACGAGTTTGTTAAATGAGGGAAAAAATACCTCTGCAGATGCATAATTTAAAACTCTGGAATTAAGAGCATCATTATCCAATTTTTTTGAAAGAAAGATTGCACAAGCTGGATGATATTTCTCACAAAGGTAGTAAGTGGGGCTTCTGTTGCCTTTTTCCACAGCATGGCTTCCTTCCTGGCTGAAAGCCTTATGCTACTTAGAGCATTTACTTTGCATATATTACTCAAGTTACATTCTGAACCAAAAACACTTACACTGGATTTGACTTAGACAGGAAGCCTGATGTGTATTTCTCCTTTTCCCATTCCTCATATTTAGATGAATAATTTAAAGGCATATTTCTCCCTGGAGGGTAAGCAAAATGTGGAGACTGGTTTGCCATTAAAGGTACTTTGAATAAGATATTTGTAGGTCTGAGGTTGGGTGAGAGATGTGGGATAGAGGGATGTTTTATATCTTTTTCTTGTAGAGTATTAGAAGTGAAAATTATAGAAAATTCCATATATTTTCACAGCTATTGTCTCATCTAAAGTACCTTTAATAGTTATATTTTTGTGGCTGAGGGTATTATAGGTGAAAGAGGTGGTAACAGTCTCCAAATGTTGCCTCCCAAATGTTAGTCCTTCTTTTATCTATGTTAACGGCACCCAATGTAGTTCATCTATCCAATAACGACGTGCTCCAGTGAAGACTAAGCCCCTTTTTAACAATCATAATATCATTCCCTTTGCTAGTGATTTGTGCACAAAGAATGCAATTTAGCCATGAGACATTGGATAAAGCCTTCTAGGGGTGATTCTAGGAAATTTTATTTGCTCTTAAAAGGGAACCAAGGAAAGTGCAGCATCTCTTTCAACTTTTCACATTGCTGTGAGATGATAAAGGCCTTCAGATGGTGCACACATTTTATGGGGAGGGGAGGATTATAAGACAAAAAACAACTCTGGGAGGATGGCAGAAAATAGGGAAAATGTGGATCATGATGCTTCTGGATTCTCTTTTCATCCTCTCTTAGAATGTATTACATTAATAAATTCTCATTTTAGTTTAACACATTTTTAGCAAGAGCTGCTGATAGTTTTAGGATAGAGCATCCTCAGTAGTATGTAAATTAAGTAACATACACAAATCATAAATAATTTAGTGAACTCAAGACTCAAAGCCAGATTTTTCTGACTCCAGACCCTTTGTTCATTTTAATACTATAGTTACTTCTCATCCCATGTTGGTGAGAAATAGCTGATTATTGAGAAGAAGGCAACATATTGGTCATAATTTACTTACCAACGTGAAAGCAGAATTCTGTAAGAAGTTAAAAAAAGAAAAAAACAAAAAAGATAGATAGCTAGATGTGGCTGTTCATATGGTTAATATATGGGAAATATTTATTTTGTCCATTATTCATTATGACTGATGAAGTTACTAAAATTATAACCATTAATTATAAGGGGTTTTAAAGATTTCCATTTAGTATTCAATTCCAATTTCAAAATCTAGATCCTTAGCACTTCTTTATACTTGTCTCTAGTTCTCAATTCTAAGCTGTCTTCAATTCTCTCTGCTTTAAAAACAAATTTGCCAGCATCATCAGTATGACCATTATTATTTTCTGATATCCTCTCATCTTCTCAATTCATGGGTAAGTCCAGTGAAGAATTAAAAGTCTCTTAAGAAATTCCTTTGGATCTATCATTTTCTGTAAACATGATCCAATTCACATCCAACAATATCTTCTACTTAAGACAGACATTGAAGCAAGGTATTTGAAATCTCCTTCAAACTATCTGCTATCTCCTCTCCTCTTCAAGACACTGTTGGCACTATGTCGCACCCCTAAACACTTCTCCATGCCTACTTGCTGCATATTCTATTACAAATCACCTTCTCCACATAAACTTTCCTGACCCCTCTAGTCTAGCAGGCACCATTCATAATATTCTGAGTATAGCTCCACCTATCTTAGTATTTTCTGTGTCTCCACAGCCTCTATAAGCACATTTAGGCAAATACTATTTAACATGCTTCTGTTTATCTCTTACATTTTGTTGGTGTTCATTAAATATTTGATGATATGTGTATCCCTGAGTATATGTAATTCCAGAATTCAAACAAAATTCAATTTAAATAGTATACATTATAAATACTATATAAATTTATACTATATACAGTATAAATATTGTTCTAAGAGATTTAACTGTATTAATAATCAATCCCCTCAATAACCTGTATAACATATAATGTATTTCACTATCTTAATTTTTACAGAGAAAGAAATCAAGGTTGAGTCACTTACTCAAAATCACACAACTAGGAATTAGTGGAGTTGGAATTTGTATGCAGGCAATTTGGCTTCAGTGTTTATGGAGCTGCTATATGCTACTGCCTTCATAGAAACATTCATCAGTTACCCATATGACTCAAGGTGCGCTCAGTACTTCATGGTACTTGCCTCAGAATCCAGTTCACTTAGAAAGGAATGTATGCACCTAAAAAAAACCCACTAATAATCACAAAGCATTGTAGAAAAGATGACCATCTGCCACTAAAATGTATACTTCCTCTTCCTGAATATGGATTTGTTACTGAGGTAGCTATCTAGCAGGGACTACATTTCCCAGGTCCTCTTATATCTAGATGCATCCATATAACTATTTTTTATCAATATAAGAAAAATTGATTGGTATCACTTTTGCGGAAAAATTTTTGTCTCTTTCTCTTCTATGAGCTAGACACAGAAGATTATAAGGTCCTATTATATAGTAAAGCCAAATGATAACAGAGTAGGGGTCATCTGTAGATCCTTCATGGAGAAAAGTCACCAACTAGTAGAAATATTCACATAGGACTTTTATGTAAGCACTAACATGTCATCTATTATGCTTTATTCAATTTTGAAGTCTGTTAAAGCACCTAGGTCTTCAGTAACTAATACAAGCATGTGTATAGGAAAATAAAAATCTCAGGACTACCCCCAACTCCTTAGGCAAAAGGGAAGATCAAGCCTGGAGGCTGAAACACTCTCTTCCAAATGAATAGCTGTTACTAACATTACACCATCAGCCAGATCCCCTCTGAAAGGTAAAATGCCTCTGGCATCTAGGAAGGACTACTCCTACAGATCATTCACAAGGAAATTCTCTGCTGGTATCCCATAAACAAGAACATGCAAATCGTAACTCTGAATCTGCTGGTTAAGTCTAGCTCCTAAAACTAAAGCCTGTTTAATTCCACACTGATAATGCTGATTCCAAGCTTATCTTCCCAGTTGCAGAATAGAGACAAGACCAATCATTCTTCCACTTACCCAGGGACGTCTACATAATTGATTCTTCCTTCACCCTCTTTTTCTAACAGGCACCATATCTTAGGTAAAATTTAGATTTCCTGGACCTCATAAGAATGTAACCATTTGCCTCACTGTCCGTCTCCCTCCTCCTTTTTGTTTGGGTATGTTCTATCCCCTTAAATACTGAAATTCCCAAATCCCACTCCAGAAAAAAACAGTTGAAGGTGCGTTTGTGGTTTGTCTTTTTCCCAAGCACATCCTCAAACTTTGGCTTAATAAACCTCCATTGATTGAGATCTTTGCCTCAGTCACTTATTTTGGGTTGTCACATATGATAGATACCAGGAATACTATATGTATTTGCCTACCTGATTCACACTATATTTTGTGAGGTAAGTACTTTTATTTCTGTAAAAAGTGTGGTTCACAGAGATTTATTAGTTTGACAAAGGTTATATAATTCAAGAGTATCTGACTCCAACAATTCTACAAGGTTTCTACAGTTTGGTGCCTATAACATGCATCTTGCTTTTGACCTTAAGCTTTACAAATCACACCACTTCTTTGCTGATATATAGTCATACCATTTTGAGCAGGAGGACTTCCTAAGAGATATTCATCTGTTCACTTCTTCCTGGCCAACACAATGCTGACTGGTTTTGGTGTAGTCCCGGGTGATGGATCACACTTGGTTTAAGCAAGTTAGGACAGTGGGTTCCTCAATTTTCACATTCCCTTGCCATCCAACTAACAAGTTGATCTGCGAGGTTTTGAGAAAGCTTTTCTTCCCTTGTGAAGGGAACACAGATAGCTGATTCCTCCCCCGCCTTTTTTGTTTTACTTAAATATGAATAGGATGATGGGAGCTGTCCCATTCATTTTGTAACTATGAAGGAAAAGCCAAGATGATGACAGAGAGGTGTGCATCAACTACAGTAACAACTTACCCCTAACAACTTTTTACATGAGAAAAAAATTCCTGTATGTTTAAGCCATGGTTTGTTAGGTTTTCTGTTATTTAGAGCTGAAAATAATCCTAATCAAGGAAATTATCACTCAGTAATTATTTTTTCAATGTAATCTTACCACTATATACCAACACCCCATCAGGGTACACATGATAGTCTCTATAACACTCTAAATGACTCTTTATTAATAGTTGGAAATTTTGTTTGTATTTACCATAAAGCAAGAAATTTGCTTCCTATAGAGCAACTTCATTGAAAGAGTTTAGTTTGTTGAATACAAAGGGTTAACTTGTTAAAATATGCTTCACCCTATTTATGATTTTTTGTTTAATGGAAAATTGGGGAAAAGCAGAGGAGTGAGGGAATTTGCGAGGTAGGAAACACCCCCAAAACCTTTGATATTTAAAATATTGAATCAGACAAGATACAGAATTCAAGGAGCAACAGAGAAGCAACAGAGAATCCTTTCCCATTTCTTAGCTTTATTTGTGATGTGACCTTGGGCAAGTTGCTTTACTTTTCTAAGTTTTGGCTTTTTCTTTTTTCTTTTCTTTTCTTTTTCTTTTTTTTTCTTCTTTTTTTGAGACAGAATCTCACTATGTTGCTGGGGCTAGAGTGCCTTGGCGTCAGCTATAGCTCACAGCAACCTCAAACGAATTTAAGGGTCAGTACATGTGGTGCTTTTTTTAACATTCTTGTGATACTTCACTTCAAAGAATGGGCTCCAGCTCCATCAGGGATACAATAGGGAGTTCATCATTTTTTCTAATGGCTGAGTAGTACAGTACTCCATGGTATACAGATACCACATTTTATTAATCCCCTTGTGTATTGATGGGCACTTTGGTTGTTTCTACATTTTTGCAATTGTGAATTGTGCTGCCATAAATATTTGAGTGCAGATGTCTTTATTATAAAATGTCTTTTTTTTTTCCTTTGGGTAGATGCCCAGTAGTGGGATTGCTGGATCAAATAGTAGTTCTACTTTTAGTTCTTTGAGGTATCTCCATATTACTTGCCATAGAGGTTGTACTAATTTGCAATCCCACCAGCAGTGTTTGAGTGTTCCTATCTCTCTGCACCCACACCAACATTTGTTGTTTTGAGACTTTTGATAAAAGCCCTTCTCACTGGAGTTAAATGATATCTCACTGTGGTTTGATGTGCATTTCCCTGATGATCAGAGATATTGAGCAATTTTTCATATGTTTGTTGGCCATTAGTCTTTCTTCTTTTGAAAAGTTTCTGTTCATGTCCTTTGCCCACTTTATAATGAGGTTGTTTGATTTTTTTCTTGTTAATTTTTCTCAGTTCTATATGGATTCTAGTTATCAGCCCTTTATCGGATGTGTGGCATACAAATATTTTCTTCTATTCTGTAGGTAGTCTATTCACTCTCGTGATAGTTTCCTTGGCTGTGCAGAAGCTTTTTAATTTGGTCAGGTCCCATTTATTTTTATTTTTGCTGTGATTGTTTTTGGGGTCTTCTTCATAACTTCTTTGCCAAGGCCAATGTCTTAAGAGTTTTTCTAACATTTTTGTCTAAAATTCTTATGGTTTCATGCCTTAGGTTTAAGTCCGTTATCCATCTTGAGTTGATTTTTGTGAGAGGTGAGAAGTGTGGATCCTGTTTCAATATTCCCAGCACTATTTATTGAATAGAGATTCTTTTCCCCAGTGTATGTTTTTGTTTGCTTTGTCAAAGATCGGATGACAACATGAGGATGGTTTTATATCCAGATTCTCAGTCCTGTTCCATTGGGTTATGTCTCTGTTTAAGCTATACTACTTGACCACACCTTTTAATTTCAAAACTACCTTAACTCTAAAACCGCCTTTTAAATTCAATAAAGGAGACAAAAACAAAGTGTAATTTATGACTTGAGCTAGTAATGTGGACGTTAAGCAACTTTTTACTCTCTCCCAAAAATTTCTTTAAAGTATAGAGCAATAATGCTACATGGAAGAAATTTCAGCATAAATAAGTTGGCAATTTCAAAAGAAATTAGGGTCTATAGAGAATATTTGTCCTTTGTATAAACTACTTTTAATTCTATACTTTATCCTGCTAGGTTAAGGGTTAGTGTAACCCCTATGGAGTATGAGAAAATTTAGATAGCCCTACAGTCTCTTTTATACTAAATTATCTTCCTCTGCTTTTAAAATAATAGAATAAAATTGGCCATTTTAATTGATAAGACATCAGGTTTGAGCTTGATAAAATACTTTGAACCATTGGAAATAGACCCTGTAAAGTTATTTGATCTTTGTCTCTTTTAATTTCAGGAAGTATTTTACATGCCCTGCCTTATAAATCAGGTAACTTTGCAAATTCAAAATTTGTGTGGGGCAACCTTCCATTGCCTTGATATTAGGTTAGTAAATGTAATCTAGAAATAAGCTTATATATAGTTCTAATTTAGAATTTTCTGCATAATTTAGTGGGCTGGGCATTTAGAAATCCAGCTTCAATGTCAGATAATGACACTAACCTCACCTTGTGACATGTAGGAACCCATCTTCTTTCTCTTAGTTTTAATTTCCTCAAATATAAAAGTAAAAGGATTAAATTAGAACTCTATGGCTTCAGCTTCTTCTAGCTATATAATTCTCATTTTTGCAATGCTTATTATGGTCAAAGTTTTCTTGTATAATAATATAGAACATAAGAAGAATTTTTACAGTCCTTGAGAAAAAATATATTTTACCCACAAAAAATTAACTAAGGGTACAAACAGGCAGTTTACAGAAGAAACCAATGAAAAGTATACAGGCTCATTAGTAATCAGGGGAAGCAACTGAGAAATAAGATAGATTTTCACCCATTAGATTGTAAACAATTTAAAATTTGATAATATTGAGCATTAGTGACTCTGTAGGGAAAGCCATCTCTCATACATTGCTGGGAGGAGGATATATTGGTTTAGGAACTTTGAAGGATAGTTTGGAAATCACTTCCAAAAATTAAACTGCACATAGTACATTGCCTCAAAATTTCATTTTACTTTATCGTTACTAGAGAAACACTTCTCCAATTCATAAGGAGACACGTACAAGGGCATTTAGTGAAGCATTATATGCAATAGATATATATTTTGTGGGAGGAAACTCTGAATGTTCATCAATAGAAGAATCACATAATAAACTACAGTATATCCATACTATGAAATGTAGAAAAGATTGATGTAGATTTTCTGTGTACGAATATCCAAGATCTGTAGTTGATTTAATATACAAGGCAAAATAAACAGAATTATATTGCATCCAAATGTGTATCTTGTGTTTTTGTGTGTGAGGGAGTGTGTGTGTGTGTGTGTGTGTGTGTGTGTGTTGGTAAATAAATTTCAAGGGATGTAGAAGATAAAAGGTCAAATTAATGATAGCGTCTCCCTCTCAGGAGACAGAAAAGGGACTGGTATTCAAGATAAAAGAGCCTTCTCTATAGCACCTAAAATTTTTGCAGTATAATGTATTAATAATCATATATTATTTGTGAAACATGAAAAAAGAGGATTTAATTTTTGTATATTAGCATTAATTTTTCTATGCATCTCTCTCTATGCCAGCACAGCAACGTCATGGTTACCGTATCTTTGTAATTCTGGCATATCTAGTACCCAATTTTCCAACTTTCAGTTTTCTTTTTAAGTTATGCATACACTTTTCTCTAAAGCAATATGGTTAAATAGCTTTTTTCTTAGACCGCTCGGCCATGCTACCTACTAATAGCTTTCTTCTTAATGTAAAGAAACAACAAAATATAAAGATAAATTACTACTTTATAGAACTGTTTTCTACAGAAGGCATGAGGAATATGCTGGCCTATGGGACTGTTAATGGGTGCCATGTTGATTTATCCCTGATTTCATGAACTGGTTAGTTAAATGGAAATTTGAAAATATTGTTCATAAATATCAATCAACCTTAGTATCTCTTAATTATATCAATTCTCTCTTTCTCTCTCTTCCTCTCTCTCAGTCTCTCTCTCTCCCCCTTCTCAATAGTCTCTTATAAAATGTTTTCTAAATGACTTATATAGAAATAGTTCAGTTTTCCACTTTGTAAAACATTCATTAGTGGGATAATGGGAATAATGACAACCATAATAACTCACATGTGTAAAACACTTAAGAATTTAAATGAACTTTTAAATTCTATCCTATTTATGCTTCTATCATATGTAGACAGCTGTTATTATAACTGTTTTACATATGACAACTGAGGATGATTGGGTAAATATCAATTTATAATTAATATTGATTGATCAACTTCAAACAATGAATGTGGCAAAGGAATTAAAAATATTAATAAATTTTTATTCCAACTTACAATTTTTTTTCATTGTAGACTTACTAATAGAGTAATATACATTAAAATGCTTGAAAAACTTTAAACACCATAAAAATATTAGATGGTACTTATTATCAATTTTTTTATTATTAGGAAGAATATAATTAAGGTACAATGCCAACCACGTTTCTGTAGAAAACTGCATGTGTAGGAAGTCCTCCCTAATGCATGGCCCAGGAGATACCCACAATGAAACTGTTTCATTAGACAGGTGTAAGTGAGAAAAAGGGAAGCAGAACATAAAAACCTTTAGTTATAAGAGTTACATATGAATTAGGATACAATAACTACATTAAAAACAACAGTAGCTGGGCAACTGGTAACTTTAAGCTATTTGGATGCAGCCAATGTTTCAAAGTATCTCACTATTGAATGTAAAGCATATTTAACTTCATATGGGAAACTCCTGAGAAAACAGGACACTTTATACAATAGCACAACAAACTACCAGCAAAACTAACATGTTTCCCCAAAGCCTTAAAAGTAGTTCTTGTTTTCAACTGTATGAAATCTGTACAAAATCAGTCACAATAATGCCTGTCTGCCCAAACTTCTTTTTAAAGAGTCTCTTGCTCAAAGGTCCACGAGCCAAATCAGTAAATCCATATGCTGTTTGGTTACCTGTTGTTCCAGTTATCAATTTTATTTCCTCTCAGCTCCAAGTCCACTTTTCATTGCCAGATCCACAATAACAGAGATGGGCCCTATAAATATTTCTCCTCTGCCAACTGGCATGTTGTTAAGTACTATCAATAGAGGGCAGTGGAGGAACATTACAAGAAGAATGGTCTTCCTGGATCTGGGCTGGGTTCTTGCAGTGTGCACCTTGCTTCTCCAGAGCTCAGCGGTCAGTAGCTTTTCCCCAGAAATTCTTGCTTGGAGATAAGGCACATTCCTATGAACGCTTCTCTTAGAGACCATTGAGAGGCTTAGCAGCAAGTCACAAAGTTCAGAAACTCCCTGTGGACAGTTTTCCTTGATGTCCCAGAGAGCAGATTTCCTGTTCCTGCTGCAACATCTCAGTGACTTCTCTACCATCATTTATCCATGGTTTCTCCCTCTCCAAACAGGTCTGTATCTGAGCTATAGATAGGAGAGATCTTTAACATCCTATGCCTTCCTTCACCACTGTATCTAACCCTTGAAGTAGAGGCTACTCTCTGTCTGTCATTTCTTTACTCTTGAGAATGCTCTTTTTGTTCTTACTATCTAATCCTTCATTAATCCAATTACAAGTTATAATTAATATTTTGTTAAAAATATGATTTTGTATTCAGATATAACTCACGTACCATAAAATTCACCAAATGCCAATTTAAAGAGCACAATTGTTTTTTAGTGTAGTCACAATACTATGCAATAATCACCACCACCTAACTCCAAAATGCTTTCAGCAGCCCAATAAGAAACCCTAGACCCATTAAGAAGTCACACCCTAGTATTTATTTCACCAGCATCTGGCAACTACTAATCTACTTTCTGTCTGTAGATTTCTGTCTCTATATCTATTCTGAATGTTTCATATAAATGAAATTATACAATATGTGGCCTTTTATGCCTGGCTCCTTTCGGATAGCATAACGTTTTCAAAGTTCATCCATGTTGTAGCATGTGTCAGTGCTCCATTTTTTGTGTGTGGCTAATAATATTCCATTGTATGAATATACCACATTTTTGTTTATCCATTCATCAGTTGATGGGCATTTGGGTTGTTTCTACTTGGGGCTATTATGAATAATGCTGTTATAAACATTCAGGTACAAGTTTTTGTGTGAACATGTGTTTTCGATTTCCTTGGGTATATACCAAGGAGTGATATTGCTGGCTTATATGGTAACTCTATATTTAACTTTTTAAGGAAAGACCAAACTAATTTCCACTGTAGCTGCACCATTTGATATTCATGCATACAGTAATGTATGAGGATTCCAGTTTCTCTACTTTCTTGACAATACTTGATAATTCCTGTTTCCTTGAATAGAGCCATCTCAGTGGGTGTGAAGTGGTATCTTACTGTGGTTTTGATTTGTATTTCCTCAATGGCTAATGATGTTGAGAATCTTTTTATGTACTTTTTTGGCCATTTCTATATCTCCTGTGGAGAAATGTCTACTCAAACCTTTTGCCCATTTTTTCACTGAGTTGTCTTTTTATTGTTAAGATTCATTTAGATATTTTGGCTACTAGACCCTATCAAATATACAACTTGGAAATATTGTCTCCCATTCTGTCAGTCATCTTTTACTTTCTTGATAGTGTCTATTGACATAACAGAGGTTTTAATTTTGATAAAGTCCATTTATCTATTTTTAATTTGGTTATTTGTGCTTTATGTATAAAGATATCATTGCCTAATCCAAGGCCATGGATATTAATAACTATCTATACTTTTAAGAGTTTATAGCTTTTTTACATTTAGGTCTTTTGTCTATTTTAAGTTGAATTTTTTACGTTGTGTGAGAGAGGAGTCCAACGTTATTGTTTGGCATTGGATATCCAGTTGCCAAAACAACGTTTGCTGAAAAGACATTTATATTTCTCATTGAATGGTCTCAGCACCTTTTTCATGAATAAATTAACCATGGATATATGGATTTATTTCTTGACTCTCAATTCTATTTTATTACTCTATACATCTTTCTTTAATCCTGGTAAAAGTACCATCTGGTTACTATAAGCTTGTAGTATTTTTTGACGTGAGGACCTTAAAATTTGTTCTTCTCTTTCAATATTTTTTGGCTATTGTGTGTTCTTTGCATTTTAATATGAATTTTGGAATCAGCTTGTCAATTTCTGTAAAAAAAAAAAAGACACCTGAAATTTTAATACGAGTTATACTGAATCTATACATGAATTTGGGGATTATTGACCTATTAAAAATTTTAAGTCTTCCAATTAATGAACATTAGATATCTTTCCACTTATTTAGGTCTTTTTATTCAACATTGTTATGTAGCTTTCCAAGTGCAAGTCTTGCACTTTTTTGTTGAATTTATTCCAAAGTATTTCATTTTTGATGCTATTTTAAATAGAACTATTTTCTTAAAATCATTTTTAGTTTGTCAATTATTAGTTATAAAAATACAGTTAATATTTGTATATTGATCCTGTAATGTTTTTGAACTTGTTTATTAGCTCTAATAGTTGTTTTTTGCTCTTTATGATTTTATATACATAAAAATAATATTATCTACAAATAAAGATAGTTTTCCTTTACAATCTGGATGCATTTTATTTAATTTTCTTGACTACTTTCCTGGATAGAACCTCCAATACAATGTCATATAGAAATGGTTTGAGTGAACATCCTTGTCTTGTTCCTGATCTTATGGGACAAGCATTCAATCTTTTATGATTAAATGATGTTAGCTATGGGTTTTTCATAGATGCTGCTTATTAGGTTGAGGAGGTTTCTAGAATATAATTTCTAGGGTTTTTTACCAAGTGTTTTTTACCAAGAAATAGGCGTGTTGAATTTCGTCAGTTATCAAGAATGTCATGTATTCTCTCCCTTTCTTCTTTCTCTTAATAAGGTGTGTCAAATTAATTGATTTTTGTCTGTTGAACAAACCCTTGGATTCCTGGGATAAATCCCAGTTGATCATGATGTATAATTCTTTCATATGTTGCTGGATTCAGTTTGCTAGTCTTTTGTTGTGATTTTTGCATGTATATTCCTAAGGTATATTAATCTTTAGCTTTCCCCTCTATTGATCTTTAAATATTTGGTAGGATTCACCTGTGAACCATCTGGTCCTGGGTTTTGTCAACAGTTTTTTGATTATTAATTCACTATTTTTACTTATTGTAAGTCCACTGAGGTTTTCTATTTCTTCTTGAATCAGTTTTGATAGTTTGTGTTTTTCTAAGAATCTGTCCACTTCATCTAAGTTATCTCATTTGTTGGTATACAGTGGTTTATAGTTCATAGTATCACTGTAGAATCACTTTTTATTTCTATAAAGCCAAGGTAATGTCCCTCTTTTATTCCTGATTTTAGTAACGTGAATCTTTTAATTTTTCTAGGTCAGTCTTACTAAAAGTTTGTCAATTTTGTTGTTCTTTGCAAATAAACAGCTTCTGACTTCATTGATGTTTCGGTTGTTTTTGTTCTCTTCAATTTATTTATGTTCTGATCTTTGCTACTGATTTCCTTACATTTGCTTTTATATTTCAAGTTTCTTAAAGTTAAAGTTAGTTTATTAATTTGAAATCTTTCTTCTTTTTTGGGTATGTGTTTATTAGCTGTAAATTTCCCTTGATTACTGTTTTGGTTGCATAATTTTTTGTGTGCTGTTTTCATTTCCATTCATCTAAAAATATTTTGTACTTTCCTCTGTAATTTATTCTTTGACTTATTGGTTATTTAAGAGTGTGCTGTTTTAACTTTTACATGTTTGAAATTTCCACAATTTCTTCCTCTTATTGATTTTTAATTTCATCCTATTGTGGTCAGAGAAATACTTCGTATGACTTCAATGATTATAAATTTATTGAGCCTTGTTTTATGGCCTATCCTGGAGAATGTCCTATACATAGTAGGGAAAATTCTATATTCTGCCATTTAAAAAGACTATTCTGCAGATGTGTTTTGATTGAGTTAGTTTATAGTGTTGTTCCAGTCTTCCAATTTCTTGCTGATCTTCTAACTAGTTAGTTGTTCTACTCATTACTGAAAGTGAGATATTGAGTTTTCCAACTAGTATTACTTAATTGTCTATGTGTCCCTTCTTTTTGTTATTTTTCTTCATATATTTTAGAGTTCTTTGTTAGATGCATATATGTTTATAAATTTAATATCTTCTCAATCAGTTGACCCTCTTATCATTATAAAATGTTCTTCTCCGTCTCTAGTAACAATTTTTGTCTTAACGTCAATTTTCTCTGAGATCAGTGTAGGTACCTCAGCTCTCTTTTGATGCTATTTGCATGGTGTGTCTTTTCCTATTCTTTATTTTAATCTTTTAAACTAAGCATGTCTCTTCTAGACAGCATATATTTGAATTGTGCTTTTTATCCATTCTACATATCTGCATTTTAAAGTGGGAATTTAAATCATTTATATTTAATGTCATTATTTGTAAGGTAGAATTTACATCTGCCACTTTGCTATTTGTTTTGTATAAGTATTATGGCCTTTTTATTGTTCATCTATTTTTCCATTATTGTCTTATTTTGTGTTAGATAGATATTTTCTATTGCAACATTTTAATTTATTTTACTATATGTTTTTGAGTTTTGCTTAATGGTACCTTGGGAATTATAATGAACAGCTTACTTTATAATAATCTTATTCAGATTAATGTCAACTTAATTTTAATAATATTAATATATAAAAACTCACCTCCTATGTAGCTCCACTTTCTCCCACCTTTAGGGTGTCATTATCACAAATTATATCTTTGCATCAATATATTATATGTCCATTAACACAGATTTATAATTATTGCTCTATGTAGTTGCCTTTTAAATCAGATGGAAAAAAATTTACAAACAAAAAATACATTTACACTATTTTTATATTAACTTAAGCATTTATTTTTGCTCGTGCCCTTTAATTCTTTGTGTGGATTCAAATTTCTGTCTAGTGTCCTTTCATTTCAGTTTGATGTACTCCCTTTAGCATTTCCTCCAGGGAAGGTCTGCAAGCAATCAATTATCTCAAGGTTTTTTGTTTATTTTTTAATCTGGGAATATCTTAATTTCTTCATTTTTGAAGGATAGTTTTGTTTGGAATTCTTAGCCGACAGATTTTTGGTTTCTTCGCACTGTGAATATTTTATCTCACTGCTGTCTTTCCTGCATAGCTTCTGATGAGAAAATCACAGACAGTTTCTCTTGATTTTTTATTTTGTTTGTTTGTTTTAATATTTGTTGGGCTGTATTTTCTTATTTCTTTGGATGTCTTGTATTTTTTGTTGTTAAAATTGAATTTGTAACTTTTTAAGCAAAAAGTTTAAATAATTTTAAATTTTAAATAAAAATAAATTTAAATACATTTTTTAATTAATTTATTTTTATTTCAGCATATTATGGGGGTACAAATGTTTAGGTTATGTATATTGCCGTTTCTTCTGCCTCCCCCCCAGTCAGATGTTATCTACAGAAAGTGACTGCTGGTAGGCTGAACACATTTTAAATTCTCCATAATTGTTAGTACAACATTCTTTCTCCATCTCTACCTGATCAAAGTCTTACCCACATAGACTCAGATAACGTTAATCTTTCATATGCAAGTTTAAATTAAAATATAATGTTCACAAAGCCCAAATAGAACTGTATTGTTCAAAATTAAACCATATCGACTGGCACAACCAATGTGCTCAATACTATGTATTGAATTAATTGTTGAATGATACCTTCCATACTATTCCAGACTTCAACAATTCACTCTTGTCTGTTATGATTTAATATTATTTAGGTGTGTTAGTTATTCTTCTTTCCTATGAGGCCAGGTAATACATCTTTTTCTTTTGTGTACTTAAAGTAGCTGGCACAGTGTGGGGAAATAGAAAGTACTTAAATATATATATATATATGTACATATATGTACATATATATAGATTGTATATGTATATATACATATATATACATATGTATATATGTACATATATATACATATATGTACATATATATATATAGATTCAGCAAATGATATTTTATAGATTCTAACATTTTTATTAGAATAAAAATGTTGACCTTAATATAAAACTTAACTAAGCTGCTCTCTCTTTTCTGGACATATCCTGCACATAAGATGTCACTTTTTGCTCTGTAAAGGTTGAACTGCAATGCAATTTTTTCCTTTAAGTTATCTTACTGTACTTCCTCCTGAACTTCTGAAATTAGCTGTCACTCACTATCAGAGACCTAACTCGAAGCATGAACCAATCTTTAAGCTAAGGATAAATGTGAGCTGAGTTGCACAGAGTAATGTCTCTTTATTTCCAAAAAGGCTGTCTTTGAATGGGCTTGTTCTTCAGGAGAAGGGAGATTCTCCTGAATGAACAGTGTCTCAATAGCCAACTCCATCTAGCATTTCGATTTTCAGTCCACTGACCAAGTGAATCCACACAGTCATGAAGGAGAAAACTAGTTCTTTGGAGTTTCAGATAGCACAGTGAACAGCAAAGCACAATCTCAGAGCTGAACTTCTTGTGGGAAAGAGGAGAAACAAAAAGAGAAAAAATTTTAAAGGATGACATAAAGAGAGAGAAGAATTAGCACAGAACTTGAGAAAATGACTTTTTCTGTTTTTTGATTATATATAGCTTCAATGACAGGGATTTTTCAAAATTGCCTGTGAAAGCTTGAAGTTGATGAAGTATGTTTTAAGTCTTTTTTATTTAGACAAGCAAGGGAAACACAGGCCGTAAACAAGTTGTGAGTCCTGAAGGTGATTGATTATAGCAAAGGAAGTAAGAAACTAATGAAATACACATGCTACAGCTCCTCTGTGTTCTCTTCCCTTTGAACATTACACAATTGATTCACATCCTCATTATGATGCTGATGCTAATCAGACACCTTTGGCCATCCCATTTGAATTTTATCTGTAAAACCAATTACAATCACCTACAATACTATAAAGACAAATCATTAAACCCCTTAACTTTTAGTCTGAGAATTTCATAATTCCAAGTTTAGTGTTGAAAATCCCACCAGAATTGGCTAAATCTATCCCACCTGGACTAAACTAAGCCACAGTGGTCCACTTTCTCAGAATAGAAGAAATTAGTGATTTCCTAAAATATTTTATTTGAGTAAAATGAAGGTGTGGTGAACATTTAGCCAGAAGCAGGGAAATTGATTGCAGCCTTACCCGGTGAGAGTAAAATTATATTAGTCTCCACCTGAGAACTTAGACCCCCAGCTGGATAAGAGGTTGAAGGAAAATTATACAAGGCAGGATAATAGCTTGTTTGTACATCTTAGTAAGCTGTCTCACACTTTACCTCACTCCTCTTTTTATTGAGGAGTTGCCCCTTACTATGCATTTCCCTGTGTAAAGTGAAAATACTTTTGGTTAATTTGCAATGGACCAAAAGAGAGCATTCAATTCTCTATTAACAGATGAACTAGCGCAGAAAATTGTAACAACCTGGATGGAACTGGAGACCATCTTCCTAAGTGAAATATTACAAGAATGGAAAAACAAACACCACAGGTATTCACTATCTCAATCTCACTATTAAGTTGGAACTAAATGATCAACCCTCATGTGCACATATGATAGTAAAATTCAACATAAATCAAGCAAGTGGGAGGAGGGAGGAGGGGATGGGTAAATTCACACCAACTGCTACAATGCATGCTACCTGGGTGATGGACATACTTATAACTTGATTCAAACTGCACAAAAGCAATTTATGTAACCAAAACATTTGTTCCCCGACAATATTCTGAAATTTAAAAAATGTTAAAAAATATTTTAAAAATTAAATGGAGAATAAAAACTAAAATTAAAAAAGAAAAAGAAAATTTAGACTCCATCATGCTTTCTCTGCATATGGATGATCACCACGTTAGCCCTATTCTAACATTTTTAAGGGCAATCAGAAGCATGGAGCGCCCTCCACAGAACAATGTAGAGGGATGAAATGAGGCTCTGTTGGAGAGAAAATAGAGATTTCCTAGCTTCAGTGAAATGCTGGTACCCGAATTAATATAATGTTTTAAACAGTAAGCTAATTAATGATTGAGTTCTTTAAATAATTTGCGTTCAGCTCCCTGAAATCTATCTCCCTTCCCAATGCCTAATCAAGTCTCTTCCAAGGCCCAGATTGGCCTTAAATTCTGCTGAGGACTTCGTTTCCCTTTACCTATGGCTTCTATGACCAATTGCCAAGGGCATACTACATTTTCCAAAGTCCTTACTTTGATGAGCAAGAAGTGCTCACTATGACAGAGCTAGGTGGGAAAATGAGAGGTGCACAAAATGGGGTGGGCAAAGGAAGGGAAGACAATAGAAGTATAGCAAAGGAAGAAATGAAGAAAGAAGAGAAGAAAGAAGAAAATATAACAGGGAGAAAAATATACTAGAATTTGGATGAGAAGAATTTAGATTAGATTAAACTATAGGTTCTCTGCTCCTTACTTTTTAGGAAACTTTAGAAATACCATTTAATCTCACTTTCATTGTGTGTTATATAGAGACGACAGTATCCACCTCACCAACTTCGTAGTATTGTTGTAAGAATCAAATATGACAAAGTAGTGAATGTGATCTATGCCCTATAAAGCACCATAAACACACATACTCCAAGTTTTAATCTCTATCACATTCAAGCTCTCTATTCTGATGCTCATATTTTGTTCCAGTTCCACAATCAAGGTGTCTAAAAAACATGCTAATAAATACATACATATATACATAGATAAATATACAAGTGAATAAATGCAAAAATTTAGTTTTGGTGGCAACATTATCAAGGTTTCCTGGGAGTAAATAAAAAGAAGGGAGAAGAGGGAGCTTAAGAAGAGGATGTATCTCAAGGAGCTAGCCACCATGAAGCCCACATGTGTGTCTCCCTTGAAGGGACTTCTCCCAAGAGATGACTTATAAGGAGAAAGGCTGATTCCTTTGAGTAAGAGACACAAACTGAAGGTCAATGGCAAAATTCAGTGTGGAAATGACTATTTCAAAATATTTGGGATATAAACGTCTTTAAGCAGGTATGTGTCAATTGATACTGTCTTATTGTCCAGCTTCTCTCATTTACTATATATGCCTGAACTCTGGAAACAATCAAGTTTTTGAATCCTGGTTAGAGGAATATTCCAAATCACTGTATTCTACAACAGGTCCTAATTTAAAGTACTTGTGTGATAGTTGCACATATATTTGATTGAAGAAAGGTGACAGGGCCTCCTAGCTCATTCTGCCCAATTGTCTGCTGCCATCTGAAACTTCTTGACTGGTACCCTCTCTCTTTTCAGTTTAAGGATGGTCACTGAGAAAACGTAAGTACTTCCATTTAGTGCAGTAGTCTATGAGAGGATACAAGCAGCTTGGAAAAGGGTGCGGTCATAAAAGGAAAGAACAGGATAACAAATCTTCTTATTCCATATCTTCTTTTTCAGAGGTGACAAACCCGAAAGAGAGCATGATGGATTGTCCATGGATCGTAGGGGAGAAAGAATAATGTCTACACATCTCCTCTCCTCATGATCATTTGTTCCAAGTTTTGCCTTGGGCTTAATATCTTGAAATTATAAGGCTTTTGAGAGCACATTTGTCTTTGTGCTTTCTAAATTGGAGAATGATTTAAGAATATGGTAAAATCTTTAGAATTCCACTAATTAGGATTTGAAATAACCCTGGCACATATAAGGATAGACATATCACACTACGTTTATGCAGTGCTACATTTTTTAGGCCTAATTGGAGAAACAACAACTTAAAAATTATTGACATCTTCAAAATCATTAAAATGATTTCAAAATCATTAAAGATGTCAGAAATTTTTAATTGCTTTCATTTTTTTTAATTCAGCAATTAGTTCTAAAATGTTAAAGTGCTTTTATATTTTTAATCCATTATTATGTAAAGGAGGTCTATTTCAATTTGCTATTTTCTCATTAACTTATATCATTTTATTTATTAGACTACAATTACATACATGCCGTGTGCTTGAAAATTATAAAGTTGCATTTGTGAATAAATATTTTAATTGCCAGCTTTTTCCTAGGTTATTCTGAATTTTCCAGGTAATAGAGACCTAAGTCTTCTAGCATATAATTTACTGGATCTTTTGAGCATTGCTTTTACCCCTTTAGGTCAGAAGAAAATCCTTTAGGCCATTTGTTTTTTGACTGTGATATTGGGGACAACAGCTGTGCAAGGAACTTCTCACTGGTTCCTGAACACACTAAGAGTTTTGACAACCCCATGGCTTTGCACAGCCTGATTCATGGACTTGGAATGCTTTTTCCCACATCCTGACCCTTCCTGTAAAGTTCCCACTCACTTTTCTCCCTCTAGTGCCAGCAACTAACTTTTCCTGTGAAGCTTTTCCTAACTTCATGTGAAAAATTTAGCTGTCACCACTCTGGTGACCCACCATGTCTCTTTATTATAGTAGTCTTTATGGGAACCCGTAATTATTTTTCCTATGTCTGTCTCCCACAAACACTGTAGCTCATCAAGGAAAAACATAGACTCTCATTTGTCTTTTTAACCCATGAAAAACAACAAAACTAAACTCTTGGTAGACTTTCAAGGGCTATAATTTTGAAAATTTTTAACAAAACACCAATTTTTCTATATCATTCATGACTCTAAAGTATAGGTCCCTAGTGAGAATGAATATTACATTTTTATTTTGTACAAAGATAACTAGACTCTGAAGAAGCATTTAAAAGCAATTGGAGGTTCTCATTAGTCCTCTCGTGGGTAGTTTTCTGGATCCTTCCAATGTCATCTCTACCACTAGTAGCACTTGACAAAGGATTTTATAGTTTGAAAAGATAAATTAGCAAGAATAATGGAAATTGGAGGTCAGAAGAGAAAATATCTAGAAAAAAATTATTGCATAAAACTATTTTCAAAGTTGGTATGCTTAGGAGAAAAATCTTTTGAAGTGGTATGGCTTAGAAGACATACAGGAAATAAAGTACTTGTGGCATTAAAGATGATTGTGTTAGGAAGGAAAGAGAATATATGAACTATTTTAGAGGTCAGTCATAGATGCTGAAACTCCTTTTGTGACCAATTAAGAGGAAAATAATAAAACTCAGTGTTCTAATAATTAGATGGAAACCAACAGAGATTCTAGTTTTTGAATCACCAAAACCTCGAAAGAATGATTTAATACTTTCGTTTGGAGCATTATACATGGATGACTCAAGTTGTTTGGCCAGGGTGAAAACCTGAGTTTCTGGACAGATTGCCATTGCAGACTTTGTCTTTCATCACAGTCACAAAGACAGACAGACACACACACACACAAACGTACATGCCACTCTAGTTTCCCATCTCTTACTGTCAATGCTGTTTTCTTTGACTAGTCTCTCATTTTTTAATCAAAGTTAAAATGGCATTGAAGTTTCAAAATTCAGCTTTCAAAACCATTATAGAGATAAAAACACATACACAGCTGGGCTATCAAATATCTAGAGAAGAATTCTTTATGCTCTTCGATGAAATGATGCTTGCTTGCCTCTCTCCTTTTTTCTCCCACAGCTCATTGATGAAAAGTTTTGACTAATTCTAGAGTCATATAATTGGATATTCACTATTCATCTATTCAGTTGATAACCTAATCAGTCCTTGGGAAATGTGACTTACCCATTATCCTGTTCTACTGACGACATACTCACAATCCAATTATCAAACTACATCATATATTTGAATTAAGAAATTCATTAATTCTGTTCTTGAACATGATTCCATACAGACATGATAAACATCACATAATATAAATTACTGGCTTTTGCTTTTGAACTCTCAACTTTTCTAAGATTTGTATAATTTATCATTAAAAAACTATTTAGAAAGCATAAATTACTGACATTAAAAAAACTGAAAAAAAGAAAAAAATTGCCCAAAAAAGGAGACAGAATCACAAATTAAAGCCAATTAAAGTACCTACAGTGGAAAAAAAAATAATTCCAGGGGTAAATTTAAAAGACTAAAAGTTAAGATTTAAGAACATGAAATATGAGACATTTTTTCATCTGATAGGGTTTTATAGTAAACATTGAATTTGAAACATATAATTAAATATCAGTGAAGCTTTTAAAAACAATATATCACTTGTAATACAAGGCATGTTTGTAATAAGTGTAAAAATAAAGAAACAAGTATCCAAAGGCAAAACAAATATTTTCTTTAGCTATTTACCCACAAAGGTCAATCCATATAGGTTGTAAACAGCTGCACTTATATATCAATGTTCTATAAAAACATTTCACATAAAAAATAATTTTTAAAAGAATGAATTTTAAGCATGAAACAACAGGCAATGATGCTTTAAGTGTTTAAAGCAATAGACTAATAAGATGAAAGGAAATCCTACATTCAAGAGGTTAATTTCTTCACTCAAGAACTTAATTTGGTTTAATTTGAAAGGTGCTTCAGTGAAAGTAAAGCTCCCTGATTCGGTATCTTAAATGGGAGAAGAAAGAGGAAAAATAGGAAGAATCATCAAATAGCAGCTGTGTGCCAGTAATGGAGAACTACTTGCAGTTCTCTAAACACAGCCTGCTCCTTGGAGCCACTGGGGGTTTGCTCTTCCTAGCACATCTTCCTCCCCTCCTCCACCCCGTCTATATCTCCAGACGCTTCTCCCATCATTCTTCTTTTTCATGTTATATTCCAACCTTATTACACTGGCTGTGGGTTCCTGAACACACCATGCCACTCCATGTCTCCATGACTCTCACGTACCAGTTTAATCTATCCACCTTTCCCCTTACTCTTCCTTTGTCTGAATGGTTAGTCTAGCTTTGCTCTAATGCACGTATCAGTCTTCATCTTTTATATTAACCTTCTTTGGGGCTCCTGAGTATTTAGCCACTCCTTCCACTGAGGTATTTCTTACTCTACACTTTAATGTTTCATGTGTCTACCCATCCCTTCCATTAGACTGTGATCATTTTGGTAGCAGATTCCATGTCTTTTCAACTGCCTATCTCTAGACTTGTTCAATGATATCTATCAAAAAAATCAGTACACAGGAGAGCCTCTGGTTGGTTTCCATTTATGTGTGTCATCTCAGAGTACCCAGAACCTACCCTCAAAACTAGTTGCTCAATAACTTTCTATATTCTTTGGTAAAATATCTGATCTTTGGAAGCTATACATCTTTTAATATCAAGCAAATAAAACATTCTAACTTTGGATTGATAATTTTCATTTCCAATATTATACTGTACCATGGTATGAAAACAACCAAAAGTAATGTAAAAATTATACTTCCTCTTTAGCAAGAGACTAGCAGGAGAATTCATTGAACGCCAGCATTTTTCTATGCCCCTTCACATACAAGATTTCATTTTGTCTTTGTAATGATCTTATTCATTTATTCAACAAATATTACTAAGTTTTCCTCTGATCCTGTCACTGTCTTAGGCACTGAGATTATATATATACAATATATGTATATATATATATATATATATAAAAGATACATGATATCCTTGATGTCATGATGTTTATATTTATGTGCACCAGAAATATTTCAAGGAAGTACACACATTTTTCAAAGTTGTTATTGCTAAATACCATTAAGAAAATAAGGCAAGGTTGAGAGATAGTCACTGACAGCTTTATGGGTGTAAATCCATAAAAAAATTAAAATAGTAAAAATTTTAAGAAAAGACAAAATTTGATACTTCATGGCTATGTGACCTTGGACAAGTTACTTAATCTCTCTAAGCTTCACTGTTTCTTCTGAAGTTAGGATTACAGTATCTTTCTTAAAAAATTCCCCATCAGTAAAATTCCATAAATGAAAGATGACACCATTATAATAATCATCAGCATCACCATCATTGGCACTATCATCCCATTACCTCCAACACTTCCAGAAAATGTTTCATCAGTTATCTTCTCTTCTTTCTAAATCAACTATTTCCCTCTCATATCTGGCTCTTGGGTTACTTCCAACGTAAGCCCCAAACAAAACAAACACAGCAAAAAAAAAAACAAAAAACAAAACCATAACTCAACCTAGTGGACTTTGGTCATCCTCTATGACCAGCAAAGCAACTTTAGAAGATAGTCTTCCCTTATTGTCTCTTCTTTTTCCTCAATTTTCCACCCATTAAAACAGTTCTGCAAAGAGTAATCAAATTTCTCACAATACGTATAAGCCAAAGTTCAAAATTTTTGGCATGGCTTGCAAGATGAGCTGCCTCTGCTTATAGAGTGCTTTTGTGTAAAGTTAAAAAAATTTACCTTTGTTAATAGAGAAAAATAAGGATGGTTATATGGCACAACCTGATTAAGAATAAGCAATGACTCTTTTGAATCAAGGGAAGCCACTGCTGTGTAAATCACCTTCTCAGCTGGGCTAGGTCCAGTCCAGAGGCAGTTTCCTGGGTCCTAACAGGCAACAGCCAGGAATGTATGTACATGTGTATCCACCCACTCTCTTTTCCCCCCACAACTGGAGGCCCCAAAGTATATACCTCAGCAATACTAACATTTCGTGCTCACTCCTATGTCTTGTTCTGCAGATGAGGTAACCGTGTCAAGTTTGAGGTGGAGAAATCAGGCTCTCCAAGAGTGACAGTGGGAAAAAGAAACCTTAGTGGATGTCAGGAAAGGACAGCATACTGTAATAGTCATAGCAGTTCTATTCATAATAGCCAAAGATTGGCAACAAACAAAATGCCCATCAAGAGTAGAATGGATAAATGTGTCATAATCACGCAGTGTAATTCTATTCAGTAGTTAGAATGACCGAACCACAACCTGACTGAATCTCACAAATACAACGTTGAATGAAGTAAAGCCAGACATAAAATAATATATCCTATACAATTCCATGTACATGAAGTAAAAATAGTCAAAATTAAACTCTTGTGGCATCAAAAGAATGCATGACAGTGCATGTCTTCATGCATATTTTTCTGAGCTTATATATGAATAGCCTCAACTGTGACTTCTCCAGGTTACTATATGTGCACTGTGTGAACGCTGCTCATTAGATATGACACACGTGTATAATCAGCATCCTGGACAGCCACACATTGTGTCTCTATGGTTTTCCATGGCCTGGGCCCTATCATTCCATCTACTTTCCACACCACCCAATGTTTTGAAATTTATGCTCTAGCAGAGCTGCTTGTAAATTCAGGTCTTTTTGGCATGATTTAAGAATCCCATGTCCTCACTCATGCCTCTCCCTCCGTTAGCACTTCCTTCACTCCTCTCATTTATGTGCTTGCATTCTTCTTCATTTCAAAGACTAAGCCCACAAAGCATCTGCTCTAGAAAATCTTTGAAGCTCACACACATGCACTCGCACACATTCACAGTGTTCCATTGCATCCTGTTTCTATTTCTGCATGATGTTTACTTTATTAATTTAGAATTATCTGTTCATGCATGCCTGCCCAAACTAATTTTCATGCTATTTGGGTAGTGAAAATGTTTTGGTTATTTTTATATTCTAGACCATAGCATCATTATTGCCACAGGGTAAGTATTGGATAAAAATTTGATGATCCAAATTAAAGAGACAGTAGGAAATGATACTTCAAGTCCAGCTACTTTGTAAATTGAGCTCAACTGATGAGTACTGAATAGCAAACTATTAAATTAATTTCAACATTAGCAAGACCCTGAGTACTGGACACATGATTTTCTCTTTTTTATATAAACACTTTAGAACTCTAACATACATATAGAAAAAAGTGCACAAATCTTAATTTCGTACACCTTGAAGAACTGTCACTAGTGAACATACTCATATACTCAGCTCCCAGATAAGGATATAGAATATCACCAGCACTATGGTATCTGCCATCATGCCTACTACCTCTCCTTTCCTCCAAAGATAGCTAATCTTCAGATACCAGAAGAGTTTAATTTTGACTATTTTTCATTTCATATACATTAAATTATACAATATGTTATTTTATGTCTGGCTTTCTTCACTCAACATTATATTTGTGAGATTCAGTCAGGTTGTGGTTCAGTCATTCTAAATACTGAATAGAATTACACCGCGTGATTATGCCACATTTATCCACTCTACTCTTGATGGGCATTTTGTTTGTTGCCAATCTTTGGCTATTATGAATAGAACTGCTATGACTATTCTGGAATGTATCTTTTGATAAATATATTTTCCTCCTTTCAGTAAGTATATTCCTAGGAGATGAACTGCTGGATTCTATAATATTCATAATGTTGAGATTCAGTAGATGCTGCCAACCATTTTTCAAAGCATTAGTAGCAACTTAGACTCCTACTAGCAGTATATGAGAGTTACAGTTTCTCCATAGAATCCCTAACTCCCTAACTCTTAAGATTGTCACTTAATTTTTTAAAAAATAAACTTAATTTTTTAGAGCAGTTTTAGGTTCACAACAAAATTGAGTAGAAGGTACAAAGATTTCCCATGTACACCCTGTTGACATATATGAACAGACTTTCAAAATCCTGTACCAGAATAGTATATTTGTTATAAGTAATATTGTCAGTTAATTTTTATTATTTCTCACTATTGTTTAATTTGAATTTTTCTGATGATTATATTGAGCACCATTTTATGTGCTTGTTGGCCATTTGAATATCCTCTTTTGTGACATACCTGTAAGTCTTTTCTTCAAATTGTTCATTAGGTTATTGGGCTTTTTTCCATAGTGATTTGTAGAGATTATTTGTATAATGTGGATATGAATCTCTTTTGGCTAAATGTACTGAAAATATTTTCTCCAACTTCCATATATTTTTTCTATACTCCAAAACATCTCTATCATCTGTGGGCTTTTCCTATTAATATGAACTTTTGTTTGTTTGTTTGTTTTCTGAATCATCTGGTCCTGCTTTCTGGCATAGCTAGTAATTCTCCACTGAATGCTGTACATTATGTATAACAAAATGTAGTGACGCTGGAGGGTTGTTATCTTCCTCTAGGGAAGGTTTAATTTTCTTCTGAATAGCAGATAGAAAATGAACAGATCACTTTGATTTTGGGAAAGCTGGTCTATTTCTGTTTTGTCTTTTTCTCCTAAAGGATAGCTCTTCTGGGACATTAATTGACTGTCTGGGGCGTCTACTAGGGATTTCTCCCTTGGCAGGACCTCTACTGCAATTTTAGTCTCCCCAGCACCATGGAACTGGTAAATTCTCTGCTTACATGTTTAGCCTCTCAGCAGTTGTTCTCTGCTTGGTTTCTCTGTGTCTCATCCAAAGCATGTGTAACCTAGGGTATCACCTTGAGAAGAACTTGCATTCAGAACTTTTGTCTCACTTTTTAGTTTTCTCTTTACTCTAGGATCTTGTCTTCCTAAATCCTATCTATTTGGTAGCCCTGCACTCATTTTTAATCTCCATAGCTCAGTGAAACAGCTGCATTTCTAGGGCCTGTATTCCATTCAGTGTGTGTCTCATGCAGCAAATCAGCAAATATTCAAAGGGAAAATGTGGAGAAAATGTAGGACCCTCCTTATTATGTACAGGTCACCTTCATGACCATTAAGAAGGTGAATTATAACTAATGTTTGTACACATTAAAGGCAAAGAAATTAAAAGCATATAAGAGAAGGGCTTGATGTGTTTAAAATTAAAGCATAATAAAATGTAAGTGAAATACTTCCACCTAGTATGCCCTTTCCTTAACACAGCCTACCTAAATTCTTTCCATCATTTAAGACTCACATCAAATGCTATTTCTTCTGTGATTTCTTTTGAGATCCCACTAGTCAATATATAACATTCTGTTCTCCTTGTCCATTATTTTCTTATTTATAGATCTAAGAAATAAGGGTGACCCTCTACAAAGGGCACAAGCCCTTCACCTACTAGATCACATTCTCCATACCCTAGACCACGAAATTCTCTGCCCAAATAGCCCCAAGACCCCTCTGGGACTAGTGTGGGTCTTTGATCTGAATCTGTCCCACTGGAGGGGTGGAAACAGCCATCGGAGTATGCGTCAATGGGTTCAAAGTTTGACCAATGAGTGACTATTTGCAAATAAGGTTGACAGATTAAATACAGGATACCTAGGTAAATTTGAATTTCAGATACACAACAAAATATTGCATGGGACATATTTGTACTAAAAAACTTGTTTTGTATCTGCAATTAATTTTTTTTTTTTTTTTTTTTTTTTGAGACAGAGTCTTGCTTTGTTGCCCGGGCTAGAGTGAGGGCCGTGGCGTCAGCCTAGCTCACAGCAACCTCAAACTCCTGGGCTTAAGCAATCCTTCTGCCTCAGCCTTCCGAGTAGCTGGGACTACAGGCATGTGCCACCATGCCCGGCTAATTTTTTCTATATATGTTTTTAGTTGGCCAGATAATTTCTTTCTATGTTTAGTAGAGACAGGGTCTCGCTCTTGCTCAGGCTGGTCTCGAACTCTTGACCTCGAGAGATCCACCTGCCTCGGTCTCCCAGAGTGCTAGGATTACAGGCGTGAGCCACCGCGCCCGGCCTGCAATTCATATTTAACTGGAAATTTTTTATTTTTATTTGCTAAGTCTGGCAATCCTATTTGCAAGAGATATCAACAATGATAGTTTTGTGGGACAAGGTGTCTACCACGGGCATTGAAGTTCCCTTTATTACAGGACAGAGATAGGAATGGAAAAAAAAGCAGGTCAGGCTTGGAGCCAGGACACGAGGGTGGGGGAGTCAGGGACCTAGTACAGGCTCTCCCGGAATACCAATGTCCTGGCATGAAACTCTAAGAAGTCTAAGCATTTGAACTGAATCTGTTCCTCCAGTTGTTATAGAATTATGTCTGTCAAGATAAGAGTCTAGGCCATATCTAAATTAGCTTGATTTATAAATTTTAAGCATATTTAGTCTTGACATATGATACACGAGTCTCCATTTGTACTTCTGCCTAGACCCTGGAAATTTGGGGGAAGGCTGTTGCCTCTGTTATAGGTCTTAATTCATATTAACTTGTGTGTTAGTTAATCTGCACATTCAGTTCAGTTTCTTTTACTCAATTATATGGAAACATTAAGATCCTTCAGGGCAAACACTGACACTTTGCTCTATCTATTCACTATGACGTCTGGCATTTTATACATGAGGACATTGAAGGAAGGAAAGTAAAGTAGCTAAACACACTTATCAAGTGTTAATAACCTGACTCTGATTGGGAGTGGAAAGCGTAAAGTAGACACTAGAGAAATTTCACAGATTATTTCTGTACCCTTACCTCATCTGTAAAATTAGAATAATAAATAAGACCTCTTCATCAGGTCTCAAAAAGATTAAGTGAGTTAAAATACATAAAGAAATGAGAAAGTTGCTTGGAATTTATTTAGCAGAGGACAAATGTTAGTTATTTAAAAATCTCTGGCCTTAGGGAGTAATACAGCTCCTATTGTCAAAAATGTTAATAATTCAAATCCATTCTTTTTCTTTTCCCTGTCTCTTTATGAGAGAGTCTCGAATTTCTTATCTGTGACTCTTAAAATGTCTGCTGCATTCACCAACACCTCCAAAACATTTTTTGGTTTCCACTTCTAGAGAGAGAATTGCCTGAAAGCAAGTTAGAGGCACAAAGTCTCCCAGCAAGAAAAAACAAGGAAGTTTGAAAAGTTTGCATTTCAGTAATGTAGCTGAAGAGTGTGACAAGGGAGTTTGAAAATAGGAAATATGCTCACTTTACAGAAAAATCACTTGCTACCTCAGGCTCCATTCTTGCTTGTAATAGCTGTACATGGATATCCTAATGGGCTTCTTTGTACTTTGACTATAGCAGATTCCTAAATAGATAAAGCACTTATTTAAAGAGACAAATGGAAATTACTCTTTAACAGCCTCTTCCCCCTAAAATATAACTGATAAAAATCATTGGGTGAATGTTCTCTGCCAGGATCTGAGCCTCCTCACTTGGCTGGTGTCTAGAGAAATTAAGCCTTGTTCTTATCTAGTTTTCTGTCAATCAGGAGGACTCTTTGACCCTGGCAACCACCTACCAAATTCCCCGAGGCTGTAACTATTTTGCAGATTCCAGTTATTCTGAGAACACTATCCATCCATAGGGAATTTTTCTTTTCTAAAGGCTGCTGCCCTCCTCATGCCCAGCACCATCTTATATGTCAAGCAAAGGGAATGGGAGATAAAAGAATGTAAGCAACTGTATTTGCCCTCAAAGACCTTATGCTCTAATTGAAGACTCAAAATATTTATACCTGAAAACAATTTCATCACAAAAATCAATTCATGATAGATAACAAGACTTAAACCTAAGGCATGAAACCACAAGAATTCTAAAAGGAAACATTGGAAAAACTCTTACAGACATTGGCTTAGGCAAAGAATTTATGAAGAAAACACCAAAAGCAATCACAGCATCAACAAAAATAAATAAATGGGACCTGATCAAATTAAAAAGCTTCTGCACAGCCAAGGAAACTATCATGAGAGCAAACAGACAATCCTCAGTTGGGAGAGAATAGTCACATGCTACATATCTGATACAGGGCTGATAACCAGAAATCAGGAAAATCAGCAAGAAAAAAATCAAACAACCCCTACTGAGAAAATAGACTAATGGCCAACAAACATATGAAAAAATGCTCAACCTCTCTAATCATCAGGAAAATGCAAATCAAAACCACAATGAGATATCACTTAACTCCAGTGAGAATGGCTTTTATCAAGAAGTCCCAAAACAGTAAACGTCAGCATGGATGTAGAGAAATAGGAACACTCATACAATGCTGGTGGGATTGCAAACTAGTACAACCTCTATGGAAAGTAATATGGAGATATTTCAAAGAGCTAAAAGTAGAACTACCATTTGATCCAGCAATCCCATTACTGGGCAACTACCCAGAGGGGAGAAAAAAAACTTTCTATAATAAAGACATCTGCACTCAAAAATGTTTATAGCAGCACAATTCACAATTGCAAAGATGTGGAAACTCAAGTCCCCGTCAATACATGAGTGGATTAATAAAATGTGGTATATGTATACCATCGATTTCTACTCAGCCACAAAAAACAGTGGTGATCTAGCACCTCTTGTATTATCCTCGGTGGAGCTGGAGCCCATTCTCCTAAGTGACGTATCACAAGAATGAAAAAAACGAGCACCACATGTACTCACCATCAAATTGGTACTAATTGATCAACACTCATGTGTACATATGGAAGTAACATTTGTCGGGTGTTGAGCAGGTGGGTGGGGAGAGGAGGGGTAGGGTATATTCACACCTAATGGGTGCAATATGCATTCTCTGGGGGATGGACACACTTGTAGCTCTGACTTGGGTGGAGCAAAGGCAACATATATAACCTAAACATTTGTACCCCCTTAATATTCTGAAATAAAAAAAAAATTGGAAAAAAAGTTCAACTAAAAGTATGAGGTTTTATATAGTGTTCAGTGTCAGAAAACAGTATAGAAAGTAATGATAATGATCATTATAGTTATACATAATAAAGCCTAACATTTGAGCATTAATGATATGCCAGGAACTGTTCTAAGCATTTTGCATGTATCATTCCAAGAAGGATGTATTCATTTCCTAGGGTTGCCATAACAAATTACCGCAAATTGGGTGGCTTAAAACAAAAGAAATGTATTCTCTCAGTTCTGGAGCATAGACATCCAAAATGAAGGAATCAGTACGACCATGCTCCAAAAATCTCCAGGAAAGGATTCTTCTTTCACTGTTCCCAGTTTCTGGTGGCTCCTGCAATCCCTGGTGTTCCGTGGCTTTGCAGCTTCATCACTCCAATCTCTGCCTTAGTCATTATATGACTTTTCTTGTGTCTTGTGTTCTCTCCTTTTTATATAAGAATACCAGTCATTTTTTAGGGCCCACCCTAATCCAGTATGACCTCATCTTAACTAATTACAACTGTAATTATGCTATTTCCAAATAAGACCATATCCTGAGGTTCCAGGGGGACATTAATTTTGAATCACATGAGTAGTGATTCAACCCACTACAGAAGGTTAGATTGAGCCTAATTAAAACAAAAATTATCACAGATCATAACATGTTTATGGAGATATAAGTCTTGAAACATGAGTGGCTTTGGGCAGAGAAGCGTTTGGACATCTATCCATTAAGCATTTTTATTGAGCAAATACTCTGTGCCAGGCACTGTGCCTGGAGCTAAGAAAGCATCAACAATTGGTCTGTGTTGGCACTTATTAGGCATGGCTTCATAGAAATAAAAAAAGGGCAATATACAGATACTTAAATAAGATAGAAGTTTGTTTTTTTCTGTCTTTTAAGTAAAAATGTTCTGAAAGTAGCCTTTCCAGGGCAGGTATGGTAGCTCCACAGCTCCGTTATGCCCTTATCTCTTGAGACTATCAATGTTCAGAGATGGAACAGTCCAGCATGGCTGAAAGAAATCCAGTAATCCAGCAGCAGAAAGAAGCAGGAAATAGACAGGAGTCATTTTTCTGAGTTAAGTCAATCCTTTTGGAAGGTTTTCCCATAACACTTCCCTTCTATAACTTAGTCATATGGCCACCTTTAACTGCAAAGTAAGCTGGGCTTGCTGCAATCCTGAAAAAAACATCAGAATTCTGTTTCTAGAAGAAAGGGAAGAATGGCTATTAAAACTATGCTTCTCAGTTTTGACCTCAAAAAACTCAAAGTCCATTTGGGAAAGAAGCTAAGTTAATAGATGTATTAGTTTTCTATTGCTGCTATAACAAATGACCACAAATAGCATCTTAAAACAACATAAATTTAATTCTGAAATAAGTCTCACTGGGCTAAAATAAAAATGTCTACAGGGCTGCAATCCTTTGAAAGGCTCTAGGGGAGAATCTGTATCTGTTTCATTTCTTTTCAGCATTTAGAAGCTGTCTGCATTTCTTGCCTAATGGCTCCCTTCCTTCATCTTCAAAGCTAGCACGGTTGTATCTCTCTGACCATTCTTCTGTCCTCACATCTGCTCCTGACTATGACTATAACCTGGGAAACGTCCTCCTCTTTAAAGGGCCCATGTGATCAGATTGAGTTCACCTGGATAATCCAGGTTAATCACCCCATGTCAAGGTCCTTTAACATGATTATATGTGCCAAGTGGCTTGCTGTGTAAGGTAACATGGACATAGGTTCTAGGAATTAGAACATGGGCATCTTGGGGAGAGGAAATTTTCAGCTGATCACAATAAACAATTAAAACTTCATATGATAGGTGTGATGACAAAGTAAGCACAGGTTGGTATACAAAAACAAAGAAGGAGACCAGCTTCATCAATGAGCATGATTCCTTTGGGGAGAAATGTTTCCGTGTACAGAATAGAGGCTTCATATAAAGACTCTGAAGAAATTTATATTTAAAAGAAAGAGAAGGGAAAATTAAATAGATTCTTAAATATCAGGCCTACGTATTGGATTAACTTGTGCGCAGTGGGAAAGTATAGGTGATTCTCCATTGAAGGAGTGACTTGACAAACTGGTGATTTACAAAGATAAATCTGCTAAAACGAGTAGGAAAAGAGCAGTTAACAGATTAAGAGGCTGCTATGGGGATTTATGTTTAAATGAGAAGATTTTCAATTAGGCTAGAGATGAAGAAGAAAGAAGGCTTTGTTTTGAAAAGGAGATAAGAGAGAAGAAAAGTGGAGCCAAGTCAAAATCGATTCTGAGGTTTTAAATGAGAGTGAGAGGGAGAGGGAGACCAGCAGAGAGAAATAGTTCACAAGGTAGAGAAATCAACTTGGTATATCACGTTTTAGTAAAATTGATTTTTTTCTACTAAGCTTATGTTAAAGGGACTGTCAGACATGGTTATATCTTATGCTTATATGAAAAAGACACAACTTCCCCTTTTCTTGCCTTTAAATAATGGAGGATAGTTATAATATCTTCCATCTTTGGTGAGTTATTTGGGCTCATTTGGCTGAGAATACTGGGCTCTCCACTTTCTTTTTTTCCTCAAGATGAGCCTTCCCATCAACAAAAAAGATATATTAAGGCTCTGTTAGCAGACATAGTGCATGAACTTGCCGAAACTCTTGTTAGGTATACATGGAAAAAAAAATCCAAAGCAAGCAGAAAATAATTGCAAATCTGGCCCATAATATAATATATAGGTGGAATAATTGTTTAGGATACCATTAAAATAGTTTCTTTTATTAGCTACAAAGTATTCTTAAAAATTAAATTGCCAGGAGCATTTGGTCAGGGACAAGCCGTAAATTCTTTATTTATAAGGCCTTTAGAAAAATTACTTGTGTTAAACTGCATTTTGTGAAATCTATATCTGTTACGCTTCCAGAAAGAATTCTAGTAAAATCAAAGTTTAGTCCTTTTGAAGTGGCTATTTCCAGAATCATCTTAAAAAACGTGCTGGGGGCTATTGGGCTTTAAATAAGTCCACATGGGCTTCCAGACGCAACACATGTAAGTAAACATGCCTGAGAGTATCACTATAAGTTGACACACAAATGTTGGTTTTAGGTTCTTTAACAATCACAGCATAAACAAGGACAGTGATTCTCCAACAATCTCTCTTCTTCCCCAACTTCACTGTTGAAGAGCTCACAGCTTTGGCATTGGAAAAGTTTAGGATGGTGCACAGGAAAACCTTAATAAGGACCAGAAAGGAACTGAGATATTTGTGGTGCAGAGAAAAGGAGGAAAAATGGAATTACCAAATACCCTGGCATGTTGTTAAGTACATATGAGACATCCATCAAGGACTTCTAAAATAGTTGAGCAGAAATTCACATGGAACTAAAGTCGATTTACACAGATAAAAGCCATAAGCCAGAGGAATTTGACCTATCACCTTTAATGTGAAGTTATTTATACACTCAGGCTAATGCACTATGAGAAAATTAAATATTTATACACACATGCATACACACACATAATAAATGGCAAGAAAACAGTTTGAATTACATATTTAAGGAATGCTACCTATGATCTTTTGAAGATGCAAGACAAGTTCTCTGTGGCCATCTACCAAATAAACTGGGCTTCTTTCATATTTTAAAGTGAAGGCTCTAAAGTCAGACATTTCTGCTTCAAATATCAGCTTCTTTATTAGAAGCATAAATTTGGGAAAGTTATTAAACTTCCGTAAGCCTCAGTGTTTTTATTTTTAGAATAAAAATAATAAAAATATGTTCCTCACAGAGTTTTTGTGAGGATTTACAAAGATAATCCATGTAAAGCACTTAGTAGAGGCTTGAAAGACAGTATTCAACAAATGGTAAAAAAATTATGACATAAAAACTTAAGGCAAGATTTAACAAAAAAGATTACTCCCTCCCCTATTAAAGAGACATACACAGAAGCAGAGAGGCAGAGACATACAGAGAAACATAAAAATAGAAAAAACATATTCCTATTTTTATTTTGCTTTATTGTTTCATTTGTCTCAAATATACCCATCCCCAGCCAAAAGCACTCAACATTCTAACGTTCACCACCAAGCTGACAGCTGGAGACTGAAGATTTGGAACTCTGTGAAAAATGTTTTTGCTGTCAGTATAAATGAGTATCTACCAGCCAATGTCTGTGGTGGCCCTTTGGCAGGGGGCATATAGGGGTAAATATTGGTCTTACCTTCTAAAACTAGAGACTCTAATTATAAATAAGGAGTCCATATATTTTAAATGAATAGATTAATTAATTATAAAGCCTCATTAAAAGTCAAGCTACCTATTAGTTTAAATAGTTATATTAACTCTTAATTTAAAAGAGCTGAGAGATTCTAAAAGAATTTTTTTTTTTTTTTTAGGTTACAGTGGAGTGACTAATTACCACCTGAGGACAGATTATCCATTCTGGCTCTTAAACATTAGATAACTTGCCACCGGTCAAGATGAGGAGAATGAGCATTTTATTCTTATGATTGGTGTCATGCTCTGGATTCAATATCCTCTCAGTGTTGGGGACCACATAATCCCATTATGATAAATCACTTTCACTTTTAATGAATCACTAGAAAAAAAGATGCCTTATAATTTCTGAAAAAGTGAGGCCAAGATCCTTTATATTTGGTCAAATAAAGAAATACTTCCATTGAGGGATCCAAAAGCCATGCTATAAAGACATTGAGAGATCTCCAGATGCTTTTCCTGGTTCAGAGAAAGTGGAATTACAAAAGAATCTCTGATCTTTTTGTTTGCCTCTCCTATATTCAACCACATCATTTTTCAAGTTAGTGCCTTAATAACTCTTTCAGTTAGTTAACCATGCGTTCCTGTTTTCCAGAGACATCCTTGTTTACATCTGTTGTTCTAGCTTATCCTGCAGAGCTCACTGTGCTACTGCCTTCTCATCACATCTGGTCATCCAGATTTCAGTTCTTGAAGACCCTACTTTTTCCCTAATAATATGTCCACCCCAACCCTCCAAATTTTTTGTCTTAAAATGGTTTCTATTGCTTACAGAGTAGACTCTGTAGTTGCTAGAGGAAATTAAGAAAGCTAGAGGAAATTAAGAAAGAAGTAGTCTAAAAACAGGTAGCCAAGCAAGCAGATATACAATGCCTGTTCTCATAGAGCTAATATCCTATATATGTAGATAATAATGCATATAAGGTGATATAAATAATTTATATATTATATTAAAGGATATAAGAGCTTTGAAAGACAAAAAGAGAGAGAGAAGAAAGAAACAGAGAGAGAGGGAGGCAGAGAGAGAGAAGGAAGGAAGGAAGCAGAATAAGAAAGATTAGAAGGTAGAGTGAGGGAAGAATAAAATTATACTCAGGTGGTCTGTGTGGTCCTTATTGAATATCACTGCATCCTTGTGTGAATGTGAAATGGCATTTCCCTAAAAATCATGAAATGTGAATGATGATTTGATTATCATCATGTATACTTCAATCTATCTCTGGGATTTTCCCCATAGAACTATTAATTTAGGGACATTTTTTAATACTCCTAGGTAAGATGATGTCTTAAAGTCTCTTAATTAACATCAGCTATCTTGATAATTTTAAAATAGAATTGATTCAATTGATAAATGAATATTCAGGAAACAATGAGATGCCTAAACCGGAACATCATCTCATATTATTTATATATTCACGGTGGGTGTGGGATGGTGAAAAGAGATACACAGAGGACCTCTCTGAAGAAAATTACTTGTACTTCAAATTTAACATTGTGAATAGTTTGTTTTTATACACAATGAAACTGAATTGACATATAATAAACTGGATGTATTGAAGATGTACAATTTTTGTACATTTCGAGGAGATTTTAAAAATAAAAAAATAAATAATAAATAAAAAATTAAAAAAGCTGGTTTTTCTATTTACCTATATATTTTATTATTTCTATTACTTTTTATTTCCTTGTAGAGATATAGATTTTTAACAACATATAATTTCTGCTCTGCATGAAACCATTCCTCTTATGCTTATGGTCTGCTGATGATGCATTCATCACCAGAAGATTCAGCCTTGCATATTTGAAAAGATCTTTATGATCCAAGAGTTGTGCTCCAGTTATTTACTCAACTGAAAAGGAAATTTATGTCTAGACAAAAACCTGATATGAAAACTGTCAAATAAAGAAAAAAAAGAACCTGCATATTAATGTTTATAGCAGCTGCATATAAAAATATGTGTAGATATGTGTATATACACATATATTTAGTTGAAAATACACACATATATTTCCTTGCTATGTCAGCTGAAAGGGCCTGTGAGCAATGACAACCCAGTAGCAACAAGCACATCTAATGCTCAGACCTTGGTTTCTAATACCATTTTTTAATAAAAGGAACCACGCTTTCTCGTAGAAATGGCTGATTCCAGGAGTGGGGCAAGAAATATATTAATACAAGATGAGCTCATAAGCCTGGGGCATCTCACAATACTAGAAAGTGAGAAAATGTTAGAAAAAGAAAGAAAGAACCAAAACCTACAATGATGGTAGTATGTCAAAGTAACACAGGAGCCAACTGAATAGGCTCTCAATGGCTAAAGCCGGAACAATTTTATAAGAAATAGATAAATAAAATAGTATTTCATTATAATTAAAAGTATAAAATTAATATCCATGAGTCTGTACTGATATAAATATTCTTCTGTATAGGAGTATGCATTAGTACAAAATATTTTCAAATAATACTCCTATATGGAAGAATTGCGAATAATTTATGTCAATATTCTGTCCTCAAGGAGGTGTAGCATAACTCCTGGCTTTTAAGTGTGAGCTGAGCATAGTAAATTCCTTCCTAGGAGTACAGTACAGAAAGGGGAGGAGGAGGAGTAACTTCATAATAATGAAACCTGACAAACACTACCTCAGCTGGGTCACCAAGGTAAATGTAAATGGTTATAAATTATGTTAAGAATATGTACCGATTGCTATAATGTGATGAATATGGCACTTTATCTGAGATTTACCTTCTAAGAACACAGAACTTCAGTCTACACATGTGAAAAACATTAAACACTACTTGGCAGACATGCTATAAAATACCTGACCAGCACTCCTCAAAACTGGCAAGGTCAAAACTTGATTTAATGATTTCACAGTGTGTGTATGTGTGTGTGTGTTTGTGTGTATCTCAAACACAACATTGTACACCACAAATATACATAATTTTTAATTTGTCAATTTAAAAAAGTTTAAATTTAAAAAATTCTCAAGGTAATAAAAAAAAAAGTTTGAGAAACTATCACAACCAGCACAGGAAAAAAAAGATATTTATTAGGTAAAAACTAAAACATTCCAAATAAAATATGAATTTTATTTATAATAATATATTAATATTGGTTCATTGTTACAAATGTATAATAATATGTTAATGATAGGGGAAACTGGGCATGGGATATGTGGAAATTCTTTATATAATAGTCACTATTTTTATGTAAATCTAAAACTATTATAAGTTTTATAAATTTATTAAAAATTTCTTATTTCATCTTTCTTTTTGAAAGATATTTTACTGAGTATAGAATTTGAGGATAAAATTTTTATTAATTAAAAATCATGTCTCTGGCTGTTTATCACTGGTTTTAAACAATTTTATTATGATGTACCTTGATGTATTCCCTATAAGACTCTCTGAATGAAATAGCAAGTATTCATACTTGAAATTTAACACAGAGATTTCATTTCTCAAAATCATCAATTTAAGTCTATAAACTAGAACATGAAACAAATTAACATGAGGTCATAAAAAAGAACCAAATGTATTTTCATGTTCAGAGAGGCAAACACTTAAAATGTTAGCATTATTTGCTTAGAAGAGAAGTAAAACTACATGTGATTTCCTTATTTTACAGATAAGGAAGCTGAAGATCCAGGATACCTAAGCAATTTTGTTGTACATATCATAGCAATTTAATAGCAAAATGGAAACTCAGCTTATTTTCCTGATGTTACTTGTTAGTACCCCAGCATCTCTAGGCCAGAACCTGCCTCCCCTGCCTGGTTGCTGCATGTGGATCCAGGACCAGATGTGAGTAGCAGGATGCCACTTGGGTTTGGCTTGTTTACCCTTTTTTTCTATGCAATCCATTTCACAACTACAAGAATATAGGAAGTCAAGGACTTAGAGCATTCTGGGTCCTCTTGATTAAAACACATTGACTCTATTCCTTTTACTACTTTTCTCTCTGAATTGATCCCTGTTGTGGCATAAATATCAGTTGAATCAATGCCTCATCTATTAACTTAGACCCATGCTGTGCTGCCAAACCACAGTTTAACTTTTATTTAACTAGTATCTGGGTTCTAATTTCTGGCCTTGATCCTGCATTAGACAAAAATGGTCTTCATCAGCTATACCCCAAGTTCATTTCTTATAAGGGATGTAAATGTGCAGTTCTGACTATAAAACTTGACCTATAGAGAAGACTGTTGGGAAGAGTCCCATAAAATTCTATAGCTTGCTATGGAAAACAGCTCCTGAAAATTCACTGCCACTATGGTGTCATGGGATAAGATGCAATATTCTCTTTAGGCCATAATAAACTTTTTTAAAAATACCTCTTTACTCATACAGAATAGCTATTTCTTACCCCTCAAAAAACCATAAAATTTGTATGGAACCACAAAAAGACCACTAATAGCCAAAGCAATCCTGAGCAAAAAGGACAAAGCTGGAGGAACCACACTACCAGACTTCAAAATAATACTACAAAGCTGTAGTAACCTAAACAGCATGGTACTGGCATAAAACAGACCCACAGACGAAAGGAACGAGATATAGAACACAGAAATTAATCCATGTATCTATAGCCAACTCATTTTTGACAAAGATGCCAAGAACATTCATTGAACAGTCTCTTCAATAAATGGTGCTGGAAAAACTGGATATCCATATGCAGAATATGAAGCTAGATCTCCACCTCTCACCTTATGCAAAAATCAACACAAAATGATTTGAAGACCTAAATATAGGACTAGAAACTATAAAACTACTAGAAGGAAACATAGGAGAAATGCTTCAGGACATTGGCATGGGAAAAGATTTTATGAATAAAGACCTCAAAACCACAAGCAACTAAAGCAAAAATTAACAAATGGGATTATATGAAACAAAAAGGCTTCTGCACAGCAAAGGAAATAATCAATAGAGTGAAAAGGCAATCTACAGAATGGAAGAAAATATTTTCAAATTATTCATCTGACAGGGTATGAATATCCAGAATATTCAAGGAACTGAAAGATCTCAACCACAATAAAACAAATAATCCAATTTAAAAATGGGCAAATGATCTGAACAGTCATTTCTCAAAAGAAGACATATACGGCCAGGTGCGGTGGCTCACACCTGTAATCCTAGCACTCTGGGAGGCCGAGGTGGGAGGATTGCTTGAGCCCAGGAGTTTGAGGTTGCTGTGAGCTAGGCTGATGCCAGAGCACTCTGACCCAGGCAAGAGAGTGAGACTCTGTCTCAAAAAAAAAAAAAAGAAGACAGATAAATGGTCAACAAGTCTATGAAAAAATGCTCCATATCACTAATCATCAGGGAAATGCAAATCAAAACCACAATGAGATATCATTTTACCCCAGTTGGGATTACTATTATCAAAAAGACAAAAAATAACAAATATTGGTGAGGATGTGGAGAAAGGGAACTTACACACTGTTGGTGGGAATGTCAATTAGTATAGCCACTATGGAGAACAGTATAGAGATTTCTCAGAAAACTAAAAATAGAACTACCATATGATCCAGCAATTCTACTACCAGGCATTTATCCAAAGGGAAGGAAATCAGTATATTGAAGACATATCTACACCCCCATGTTTATTACAACACTATGCACAGTAGCCAAGATATGGAGTCAACCCAAGTGTCCTACAGCAGATGAGTGGATAATGTGGTATCTATACACAATGGAATGCTATTCAGCCACAAAAATGACTGAAATCCTGTCATTCACAGAACATGGATGGAACTGAAGGATATTTATTATGTTAAGTGAAATAAGCCAGGAACAGAAAGTTAAACTCTGCATGTTCTCACTCAAATGCAGAAGCCAAAAAAAAAATTTATCTCATAGAAGTAAAAAGTAAGATAGAAGTTACTAGAATCTGGGAAGGGCAGGGGGAAGAGGAGAATAGGGAGAGATTTGTTAAAGGATATGAAATTACAGCTAGATAGAAGGAATTAGTTATAGTGTTCCATAGCACTGTAGGATGACTATAGTTAACAAAAAATATATTTCAAATAGCTGGAAGAGAAGATATTGAATATTCCCAATGTAAAGAAATGATAAATATCTGAGATGAAGGATCTACTAATTATCCTGATCTGATCACTGACTGTACATTGCCTGTATCAAAACATTCCTATGTATCCCATAAATATGTGCAGTCATTATGTGTCAATTAAAAAAGAATAGCTCTTTCTTATAGAAAATAGGCCTATGATAAGTTTACTTGATATTTATCCAAAGGAATTTATATAATTAAAAAATATACACCTGTAGTTTTATACATGTATCACCTTTGCAAAATATCTTACATATACTGGACACAATAAAAGTCAAAGAAATGGATATAAATAAGCAAACTGAGGAATGAGAAACTCGAAAGCAAACCAAAAGTGTGCAGGTGTTTTGGGGTAGTAAATAGCATACATTAACAAAGTCAAAGCCATTCTTAATAGAGAGACACCCAAAGCAGAAACATCTATGGCTTTTCCCATATTCAAGGAAATCTAGTCTAAGCACCATGATACAGATGGATTGATTCAGTTTACATGGATGCAAAACATCTGTAGCTCTTAATAGACCTAATGCTAGGAACTATATCGGAGGTTAAGTGTTATGGGGCCTCTGGCTGCAGACATCATTAAGTCACAGATATTTATAGAGGAAAAAAGTTAAAAGGATGTACATAAAATACTATGTAAGTAATAGTTTATTCATAATCACACACACATACACATTCATAAATACTTCCTAGGTTATGCTAGGAAATTGTGGTAATTAATCTTAAAGTAATCATCTTTGAGCTGTAAGTGCTTATGCTCCATAAATCAGAAGATCTTATTTATTTAGGACAAAGGAGAGGTAAAAAATGGAAAGAAAGAAATGGAGAGGAAAAAAGTAAAGTGAAATTCCTTTTTTAGCCAAGAGATTCATCAGCTAAAAATTAATGTCTGCCTCCTAGCAGCTGCCCATTACTATTAATAAATTCCTAAGTACTGAACTCTGTATAATCAAAGGCTATCTAGACAAATACCTGTTTACTTACAGTGTATTAAAAAAATTCAAAAACAATGGAGTTACTCTGTCTTGGAAAACCTGCAGAAATAAGGTGATTGAATGTATTGTCATGCGGGCTGTATTAAAGAACTCTGAAATTGGTGAGCAGTAGGCAGCATAAATAGCCATACAAATACAGATATATGTGGACTGAAGGAGATTGATCCGTGTCTATACATAGACAGCACATACACAGCAGATAAAAACAGGCTAAAAGGGCAATGCTTGAAACAGCCTTTGAATTTTTAGCAAAGTATCTTCCCCTGTGTGAAAAATGGCACAAGCACATGGGAAGACATGCTTCTCAGTGACCATTTTTAAGCCACACTGCTCAGTTGATCTGCACATTTTTGAGCATCGACATCATGACTACACATATGGGAAGAGCCATCCCAAATTCTACACCTTTCAGTATCAATAAAAAAGCCAGTAAGAAAGTGAAATGAAATGGCCACTTGTTAAACATCTCTGGTCTGCATGGTACCAAATTACACCCTTTTGTTGTCCACACAAATTTTTAAAGATTAAACAGAAACTACATCTTATCCATTTGCTTCAGGGGTGACACAGAAAGAGGGAAAGAGGTGACACTAATGATGTGACACAGAGAGCCATGTTTCTGCCCTAAGGGAAATATTCATTTCTGCTTTGATACCAATTAAGAAGTGACTCCCTCAATTTACTGAAGACCTACCAAGCACAGACTCAACATCAGTGAATTGATGATAACATTTTATAAGAGTGGTAAAAATTCACAATTACTTATCTGCACTTCAGAAATCCAAAAAGCACTAAATACCAAAGGTGCCTCACAGCTCTTTTGGCAAAAATAATTTAACCTGAACTAGTATTTATAGCCCTTTTTAAACAACCCCTTCATGGAACTAGTCATTCATTTTGTTGTAGAAATACTAATATTAGATTGTGGGATGTTGCCCCAGATCCCACAGGAGCTGTTATATAATATAGAGTTTATCTCCATAAGTTTTCTAAAATCTGAAAAATTCTGAATTTTAAAACACATTTGGCCCCAACAGTTTCAGGTGAGGGGTTTTGGGTATATACTACACATTATTTGAAATTCTTGAGCTCTTCATTTAGCTAATAAAATTATTTTAAAGAATAAGAGTATTCAGAGAAAAATATTCAATAAACTCATGTTAGATTTTTAATTCATATTGTAAAATAAGTTGTAATCCAGAGATAATTTATCTTAAAAAATCCTTTATAATTATTTGTCAAGCTACCAAAAATATTATTCAAAAATTCAGACAAATCTTAAGCACATTCTTAATATTAACTTGCAATTTTTAATTTCAGAGGGCTTGTATTGAATTGGTTTATTGTCAATTGCTGATTTTTTTTAAGTGGCAAATAGTCATTTGGAAAATTGCTATGTATTTTCTTTAGGTTATAGGTACAGAGGGAGCAGACACCCAGTGATTCTTACGCCAGGAATTATAATTCCTACTTAACCACTTTGACAATGAGAATGTCTCTGATGAGCACCATAGCCTGGCGCTGTGGACCTTGAACAAAGCAAATGAATATCGACTTGCGGTGATGGGGATGTCATGTCTCAGGAGGATCCCCAGTGCTCACAGAAGACAGAAACTGAGAAGTAATGACACTGGCATTGCTCTGTGAATAAAAAGGAGCTCAAGGCTGTCAGTGGAGGACAGGGGTTGCTAACTGGGCAGTGCACCCAGTTAGGACATCTGAGAAGCAAGTGTACTGTCCTCCAGATCCACAGATGTGAAATCTCACCTGGAAAATACAGTCCTGAAGAAGGCCTGTGCATTTTAAAAAGTAAGCAGTGTTCAACATTCTCAGCAAAACATAGTTTGCAATAGTGACCTGTTAAAACGTAGAGCATGGCTCAATTAAGAATAGCAACTCAGTTAAAAAGACAATACAGGTCTCTATTTTCCTGGATATCCTTTCCTTGAAGTTTCAAAAGCAATCAATAGTATCCAAATAAAATTGATTGAAGGTGACTCACTACAATGTGGACCATTGGAATTGACACTTATATTCTCTGGCAGCAGCCCTGTGGATAATAGGTAAAAGGAATGAAAAAATCTTCCATTGTCCAGGAGATCAGTTTGCCTTGAACAAACACAAAAAGGGCTATCAGAACAGAATCTAAATTATCTTCACATTGTAAATTAAGACACTAATATTTTCAAATGGCCTGACATTCATCCTCCCATTTTACTTCTTAAGTTTAAGTATTCTGGGTGAATTTCTTTTCAATCAAAATCCACGGGACAGCTGGAAACTCCTAATAATAGCTTCACTGTGAGCTCAGTATAGATATGAATTGCCCTTTGTGGTTCTCTGCATGGTTCTTGAATCAGAAGCAACATAGTCACCTGAGAATTTGATAGAACTTCTCAGGCTCCATCTGAGCTATACTGTTTCCAGACCTCTGGAGGTAGAACAAGCCTCCCAGGTGAACAAGGCAGGTTCAAGTTTGAGAACCACTCAATGACCATTGACTTCTATTATGAAACTTGATCAAGGAGAGAGGTAAAGATCAGGAAATCATCCGACTTGACAAATTACTGGCTGGTTTGCAGTTATCTCTGCATAATAATCCATAAGGTGGATTAAAACTGAAGCCAGTGTCTCCCCATGCCATCCTGGCTGTTTCACCAAGTGAAACAGAAACAGGGGCTTCAGAGGCAGAATGGGAAGCAGAAGACCCATTTCCTAAAAAGCCACAAGGACTGAGGCTCTGGAGGGCAAACTAATTAAGGGAAATTAAGTCTCTCTATTTGCAAACTAGATGATTACAGTCCTTGAAACTCTGTATTTACCTCCAATTAAGGGTCCACTAGGACTTGAAATATTATCTTGAAAGTTTCAGCCTGTCTTCAACATGCCAAAGAGAACTAAGAACCACAATATAATAATAAGCTTCACCATCTGGGGCCAGTGTGGCAGTCAGAGAAAAGTAGTGTCACAAACTTTACGACAAAGTCAAAATTCAAAAAGGCAGGTGTCACAAAGTGAATGACCCTGATTTAGTAGATTTTTAAGCCTGTGCCCAACCTTGTCTGTTCTAAGTTTTCTCTTATTTAGCAGAACAACATTCCCTTATATTTGACAAGATTCAGCAAACCTACAATCCACAGTGATGAGGGTCAAATCAGAATTTTAGTTCCAATGAAGTAGAATTCAGAGCAAAAGAACTCGGCAGTAAGGTGAATTGTGTGGCTTCATCCACAAGCACAGAGCAGATCAGATTCCTACGGCTAATCATAAACTCATTCCACCACTGTCTATGGCTACTTGATTAATGTCAGATTTTCCTTAGATAATGCCTGATTAGCATAGACTCAAGAAAGAAGTGAGACTGAACCTGTGAAGGTAAGCATAGAAAAAAATAAGAGAAAAGAGAGAGATCGATCAACTCAAAAAGCAAAGCAGTCTTGGACCACTTAATTTCAGAACAAATAGAGCACCTACACCAAAAGAACCTGAGGATATTATATTAATAGTAACACAGAACAGCAAAATAACACTTTAACAATAATGTGACTTCAAAATAAGTTTATAAGACATACAAACTGTGAAATTAGAGAGTATTGTAGCTGAAATGTTGGCTCCAAATCAACTCATATTCTAAAAAATTAAGGTTTTAAATGTTTATAATATAAGCATGGTCTTAATAAACATTGTATATCAAGAATTTAATATATTTACAATAAATCATAAATATCAATGTGAATTATGCCCTAAAAGAAATTTTTTTTCTAATTATATCATTTAATTTGCCCAACAGCAGAATATTTTGTCTAGTGCCAACATTCATACATATACTTCCATACAGTTTTATTCTTTAATTCTATTTTCTACTAAAAGAAATCAGTGACCCTTGGAGAACAGTTGTTTCCATGTCCTGGTAAAAAGAAAAATCAAGATGATTCTGGAGTGTCTTATTATTGTCATAAGACAAAGAAAGTATGATCTGAAATATATATGGAGAAGTGCCAGAATGAAAAAGAAACTAAAATAAATGGAAACCCACTGGCCAACTGGACAATTTGAACATATATTGAATTAGAGTAGTTACCTGGAAAAAAGCTACCAAAATGGCAAATGAAGGAAGAGCAGGTTAAAGTTTCCAAAATATATTATACAGAAAATCATGAACGATATGCAATTCAACTTATCAGTATATCCTATTCATTTTTTTTGGTTAATACCTACATCTATAATCATAGTTGTATAATTCAACCTAAAGGTTTAAAAATACACATTAAACATTAGGTCACAGTTATATATAAATTATAAGACCCTGTGACATATAACCCTGATAAAGTAAAATCTAAAACTACATCATTTCAAGAAAAAGTAACTTATGTGATTGGCTGAGATTGGAAAGCACCAACATAAGGTCATCAAATCAAAACTTACATTTTAAAGCTAAATTATTTTGCCATTAAGTATGGAAGTTAGGTATACAATCAATCATCTTGCAATTATCCTTGATCTAACATCAGCCAGCCTGAGATAAAAAGAATTTTTTCTCTTTGGAAACTGATAAGATTACTATAAAACTAAGCTTACATACACACACACACACAAAAAAAAAAAAACCCAATCTAATGACAATAATATTTTTGTTCTACAGTTTTGCAAATGCTTTTGAAATTATTATTAGATTTCTATGTTTCCTTTTCAGGTATATGAGATACTTAAAGAATGTAGTTTACTAGTTTTATAAGACTAATCTATTAACTTTATGAAATATATTTAAATATTCATGATTAAATTTAAATTGACTTTTAAGGTTCTCAAGAGTTTGAAAGAGTCTCAGACTTCTGAGTTTAATTTAGTATTAATAAAATTTAATTAGTTAATTTAATAATCAGAGTTTAAATATTTAAGAAAAATTGATTCATTAGCTATATAATTAACACATTTTAATAATTTAACTATTGTTAACTGAATCTACAAGCCCAATTCATTGACCATAAATCAAGGTACAAAGTGTCTGTGGAAGGTTCTCCTCAATGTACAAAAAGCTCTTGGGCAATAAAGAGCTCTCACTAGAATCATAAAGAGGAGTTTACATTTCTTCTTTAAAGAAAACAGGAATATAGAACGTGTTTTTGAGAAATAATTCTATAAAAACTGATAAAAACAGATTTTTGGTTCTTGAAGGGGTATGTGTCAATTATTTGGAAAATGCATGCTTGTGAAACTCTTCATTCCCTACCAATATGGGATAAATGAAGTGTTACTGTACTCACTGGTTGGTTTATTGAAGACATCTGTCATATAATGATGCTTTTTTAATAGATTTGCACATCTGAAATGATAACCACTTG
>CM052437.1:36355376-36386401 GCA_028533085.1 Varecia variegata
AAGATTATACTTAGCTGTATTGACAAGGAAAAAAATCTACTGTGAGAAAATATCTATACTGAAAGAGACTGGAAATGTGCAGCAGCATTATTATGCATCCCCTCTTTACAGCTCTGACCTCCTGAATTGCATTCCAATGAAAAGTGAGGTGATCACAATAGTAATAATAGTAATGGTTTTTACTATTTATTTATTTACTATTGTACTGATATAACAACATTGTGCTTCCTCCATGTATTCATGTCTCTTGCATCCATCACTTGATTCTAGCCTCCAGAATATCTTGTGAGACCACTAACAGAAGGTCTCTTATCTTCAATTTACACAAGAAACTGAGGCAGGTAGACCTCTCTCAAGGGGTTTAAAAATTCAAATGTCTATCAGGCCACAGAGTTAAAAATAAATATGTAGTAATGCCAACTGAAAGAAAGGAAATGATGAGACCTTAGCACCTGAAGAGTATATACCCATGTAAAATATACTCCATGTCATTAAATACACAGTATATGTTTGTGTATGTGTGTATGTATACATACACAGTCATGGCCCACATAGCAATGCTTCAGTCAATGACTGATTGCATAGACAGCAGTGGGCCCATAAGATTATAATGGAGCTGAAAAATTCCTGTTTCCTAGTGATGTCTTGATGATCCTGACCCAGTGTGTGTGTTTGTGTCTTAGTGTTTAGCAAAAATATTTAAAAAGTAAAAAATAAATAAATTTTGAAAAATATAAAAAAACTTATATAATAAGGACATAAAATATTTTAGTGTAGCTGCACAATGTTTTTTTTTGTTTTAGTCCAAGTATTATTTAAAAAGAGTCAAAAAGTTTTTAAAAATTTAAAAGTTATAAAGTAAAAAAAGTTAAGCTAAGTTTAATTTATTATTAAAGAAAGTAAATGTTTTTGCAAATTTAGTGTAATCTAAGTATGCAGTGTTCATAAAGTCTACAGTAGTGTACAGTAATGTCCTTGGCCTTCACATTCACTCAGTGCTCACTCACTGACACACTCAGAGCAACTTCCAGTTCTGCAATCTCCATTTGTAGTAATCCCCTATACAAGCACACTGGGTTTTTTTTAATTTTTAAATTGTACTTTTACTATACCTTTTCTATGTTTAGATACACAAATACTTGCCATTGTGTTACAGTTGCCTACAGTTTTCAGTACAGTAGTACAGTAGTCCCCAAGGTTTTTGACACCAGGGCCCGGTTTCATGGAAGACAATTTTTCCATGGACTGGGGAGGAGGGATGGTTTCAGGATGATTAAAGCACATTACATTTATTGTGCAGTCAGACCTCTCTGCTAATGATAATCTGTATTTGCAGTCGCTCCCCAGCATTAGCATCACTGCCTCAGCTCCACCTCAGATCATCAGGCATTAGATTCTCACAAAGAGCGAGCAACCTAGCTCCCTCACGTGTGCAGTTTACAATAGAGTTTGCACTCCTATGAGAATCTAATACCACCACTGATCTGACAGGAGGCGGAGCTTATTGAAGTGATACAAGTAACGGGGAGTGGCTGTAAATACAGATGAAGCTTCGCTTGCTGGCCTGCCACGCCACTCACCTCCTGCTGTGCATCCCAGTTCCTAACAGCCCTAACAGTACCAATCTAGGGCTCGGGGACTGGGGACTGCAGCAGTAACATACTTTGCAGGTTTGTAGCCTAGGAGTGATAGGCTACATCATATAGCCAAGGTATGTAATAGGCTACACCATCTAGGTTTGTGTAAACACACTCTATGATGCTCACATAATAACAGAATTGCCTAATGACACATTTCTTAGGGTGTATCCCTGTCGTTAAGTGATGTATGACTATATACATATTTATATTTACATACATATGCATACATTAAATGTATATTATATAGAAAGATAGACTATGTATACTCTTCAGGCCAAATGCTATAGTTAGCCTTTTCTCAGATGATCTCCACTTTCTGCCATAGACTGTTGTCCCAGAATAGCAATCCTCAAACTTTTTGTTCTCAGGATCTATTAAAAATTATTGAGCACCCCAAAAATTTTTTCTTTATGTGGGTTATATCTATTGATATTAACCATAGTAGAAACTAAAACTAAGAAAATGCAAAATATATATTACTGATATATTTTAAATTAATAATAAATTCCACGTTAATACAAATAACATAGTTTATGAAAAGTAACTATTAACACATTTTCCAAAACAAAAATGAGAAAAGTTGCATTGTATAAATTTTTGCAAATCTTTTTAAAATCTTTCTTAATAGAAGACAGCTGGATTCTCGTATCCACTTATGCATTCAATCTGTTGTTTTGATTGATGCATATGAAAAAAATTTGGCCACTCATGGTAGTAGTTGGAAAAGAGAGGACTTCATAGACCCCTTAAAAGTGTCTCATGGACTCCCTGAAATTGCTCTAAGGCCCCCAGAGGTCCTCAAATCACACTGTGAGAACTATTGTCAGTTGTCCTACAGTAAGGGAAGAAACCATACCAGAACTACATGTTAGCTCAAACTAGCTGCAGATGCTCCTCTAAACCTTCTGAATAGCCCAAATAAAAATAATAATTGATTGAACACCACACGTGATTGCCTTTGGCTTCTTGTTTTGGAGATAGGTCTGCCATAGAACTTCATGATCCCATCAGAGATCCTTAACTACTTGTTGTCTTTCTTTGATGTTTGATGCTGTGATAACCAACATCCATTGCTGCACACTCTTTGCCATTACCTGCATCAAAAATCTCTCCCTACATATCTATACCTATCTCTATATTCCTTTCTATTCATATAAAATCAGTGGCTGAAATAGTATAATATAAACTAGGAGATTTTTTGAATGTCTTTAAAATAAAAAGCCTCTGTAACACACATTGAGTTTTTCACTGGTAGGTAATAACCCTGCTAAAGTGAAGATATAACCAAAATGAAGCATTGAAGAATGACAGCTTCAATACATGTCAGCAGTGAAGGCAAATATAGTCCTTGCTCATCAAAATCCAGCACTCTGTTTAAAAGGATAGGGCAAGTCTATGAATACCTGATAGAAAGAGTTGGCTACCATGTCAAAAGCCAGGCAAGCTCATGGACTTGCTCTTTCCTTCAGGGCTTTATTATGACAACCACAATTACATGCTTTCTAGGACTCAGTCAAGGCTGTAAGTCTTCCTATAAAGATGAGCTATGAAAAAAATACAAGACTGCTCAGAGATTGCAACAAATTGTTCCACTTCCCTCTCCCACTTCTAATAGACTATGGTTGATAGAAAAGTAGGATATTTGTCTCTTTCCAAAGCATACACACACACACACACACACACACACACACACAAGTCTCACACTCAAACGACCCTCTGTCCTTTTGCCTTGGGTACCAATATCAATTCCTTAAAGTAATAAAAGAAAATCTTTAATGCTACTCTTTGAACTTCAGACAGCACTGTCTGGCAAGTATTTCAAAAGAAAGTGTATTTGTCATCAAACTTGTTTATGTGAATCACGCAACAATGTCACCACAGAAGGAGCACTATCATCTTTTTTTCTTCCCTCCTTCTTCCTTTCTAGGTTTCAAAGCATGGTCTATTACATTAACAGTGCATTTATCTTGGCTTGAAGAAGACTGAATTTAAAGACATTCCTGAATTCACAAGCTCTCAATTCTATAATGGGGGATAGTATAACAACTCCATAAACACAGGTGAGACGGGAGGGAGAGCATAGTGTATTTGGAGAGGAGTATCTGAACTTTTCCTTTTTTAATTGAGCTGACACTTCATATTTTTATTTACTTTTATTTGTTTCTGTATATCTTCAGAATGCAAATAACTCATGTATGCGGATTTTGCAAACCACTTCTAAATGACAGTTATTAATTTGTTATGCCATAGGAAAAATATTTCTCAGCAAGTTTGGATGATATTTAAAACCGTTCCTGCCCATTATCCAGTATTTCTGTGTTTTTTTTTAATAATACCTGTGTTAATAGATTCAAAACAGATCTACCTGCCATAAAGTTTGACCGTTTGGCTTATAGTCTGCAGAATAATCTTTTTTAAAGCTGAGAATACATACCAGAATTTACTGTCTAAAATTGGTGTCAGTGACAGAGACAAATGTTTATATAAACGATACTCGGGGTAGCATCAATTAAAAGGAAAGTAAGTTTTCAGTCCAGCCTTGTAAGTTATTTTAAATAAACTAGAATTTCAGAATAAGCATTAACTCTTTCAACAAATGTTTTAATATTGTTGAGCTAAATATCTGTGATTCATGTAGGTTATTTAGCCTCTTTGAACCTCAATATAAAAGTAACAATTGCTATGCCACTAACTAGATGTTTGACCTTAGACAATAATAATAGATGTAACAATTTCAATGTGTTTTGTGGTGCAAAAATGGTTTTGTATTCATTATCTTTGCCTTTTCACAAATTTTATCTGCCTTTGTCAGATAAAATGCAGAATTATCCATTTAAATTTTAATTTTACAAAAACAATTTTTTTCAGTGTAAGTATGTCCCAAGCATGGAATACGCTGCATTTTATCTGCTAAATCTGACAACTCTACATGGGGAAAAGCTGAGGCAGGGAGTTAGGTAACTTACCCAAAGTCACCCAGGTTTTGGACCCTGTTCTTTAGTTTCCCAAACCAGTGAGTTTCACTATACTGTCACTGTGCTCAGGCTCTCTGAACCTCAATTTTCCATTTTTAAAAAATATGAATAAATAAAAGAAATATGGTAGGAGTGAGTCTAAACCAGGTAACTATTAAAGTTCCTTCCATTTGTGAGGGGATGTTCATTGGGATCCGATGAGAGTAATGTGAAACAATGCTACAACTATTAGAAAGACAGTATTAGTCAATGTTCTGAGTTCTAATCAGTAGAATCCATCATATTCCATTAAGCCAAAAAAGACTGCAAAGATGCTAGGTAGCTTACAGAAAATCCAGGGGAGCCGGAGAATAAGGCTTGGAGGCTACAGAGCCAGAAACAGTCCTCAAATTCACCATCATGACGGCCTAATGAAGACCACAGTGCCATTGCCACTGAGAGAAAGCATTATGGCCAATGCTGGGAATAGGACACCTCACAGACACTGCCATTGCTGCCTCTAAATGTTCCATATTCCTCTACCACCCTCTATCATCCTCACCAGGATGGATTCTGTGCACAACCTCCTTCTTTATATCACTCTTCTCTAAACTGAAATCTCTAATTATATCTAATTGGTGTTGCCCAGGTCATATTATTATGTCTTAACGCCAAGGAAAACTGGAAAAGAAAGTCTCCGGCTTTTACCCTAGCCTTTGGTCCCCAACCCCCAGGCTGCAGAATGGTACCAGTCCATGGCCTGTTAGGAACCAGGCCTCAGAGCAGGAGATGAGCAGTGGGCCAGCAAGCGGAGCTTCATCTGTATTTACAGCCACTCCACACTGCTCACATCACCTCAATAAGCTCTGCCTCCTGTCATATTAGCAGGGCATTAGATTCTCATAGGAGTCAAACCCTACTGTAATCTGTGCATGTGAGGGATCTAAGTTGAGTGCTCCTTATGAGAATCTAATGCCTGATGACCTGAGGTGGAGCTGAGGTGGTGATGCTAGTGCTGGGGAGCAGCTACAAATACAGATTCTCATTAGCAGACAAGTTTGACTGCACAGTAAATGTAATGTACTTGAATCATCCCAAAACCACCCTCCCTCCCTGGTTCATAGAAAACTTGTCTTCCATGAAACCTGTCCCTGGTGCCAAAAGGTTGGGGACTGCTGCTCTAGACAGGCAAAACTCATACAGTGGGAAATTCCCCCCCACACACATAACGTGCAAAGTAAGCACTGGAGAGCAGAAAGAGCTTGATATATGTTGACTTTGGAAACATGTTAAAATGTGGTAGACTCTCTGACAGAATAATTGTGCTCACTGTTAACAAATATATATTATACTCATATTCCCACCACAGTTATGCACATATCAAGTACCTTAACCCAAGTGGTCTTAATCATTTTTCTTTCCTCTCAAATCCTCACAAAGATTGGAGATATTTTAATGTATACTGAATCCTCATCCATATAGCTACCTGACCCAAACCACCAACCAATAAATTCAAATTATGAAACTATCTATCCAAATAGCAGACAAAGTCCCAGCGAGCTTCCCCATGTGGTTTCTCCAGATCCCCAGATTTTATTTCTTTGTAGGGTAGAAATATACCTCTCCTAGAGAAGCTCTAGTTACTTTAAATTCCAATATCCCATACGTTTTATTTGCTTCTCAGTCAGCATCTGGAAACACCATTTAAAGCACTGACAATTGCTAACCTTTATTGTGAATGAAGGGTGTGTTTTAAATCCAAGGCTATAATGCTCTTAATCTACTCTTGTAGCTCCAATAGGTTTATTCTGCCTAGAACTGGCATTGTAAGTGCCACGCATGGGTCATGAGAAGAAAAGAGACATTGCAGAACACATCCATTGGTTTTCTGGAGATCAGAGAAATCCTAAAAGGACTAGCAAAGACTGGATGTCCCATATGTAAACCATCCAGCTACCTCATTACTTAAGCTTGACCCATTACCTTGCAGTGGCCCAGAACTACGTTCATCAGAAACACCTTTCTCACTGGTGCTGAGGTAAAGTATCTCAGTTCAATGATATCCTTATTGCTGTAAGCAGATTCATGGATTCCACAGAGTAAATAAACTTCGGAGAGGAACACATACGTTGAGTTTTATCCACTCTAAGTTAATTTTTGATTCTTAGAAATTACATCTGAAGAAACATGAGAAAAATCCAACTAGTTGGATATGAAAAAAGCTTACAACTTTCTTCAAAAGGTTTTTATTTCTGGCTTAAAATGCTGTGTGGTTCTGCTCTCTGAAAAGAAACAAACTTGAATTCAATAGTGTTTAAGGAAAAGTCCTAGGATTCTCTAGAGCCTTATTTCATCTATTTCAGTACGGGTCTAAAAGGTAGAGGAATAGTTTTTTTTTTTTTTTTTGGGGGGGGGAAGGAGATATCTTATATGAATAAAGAAGAAAAAGCCATATAGGTTGCTCCAGTTAATAAGTTCTTTCTTTTTATAGTTCTGATTTAGTGAGGGAAGCTCCATCTCCTTCCTAACAAATAACTGAATTTCTTTTAACCATCCAAGTTCTCAAGTCATGCACAATTGAGTCAATGCTGTGGCAATACCCCCTTTCCTGTTTTTTTTTTTTTTCTTTGTCAGGTAGGAAATAGAATATGTAAAAACTATATATACTAAAATTCCCCTTCATTTGTATTAAGTGATCCTCCAGGATAAGCAAGTTCAAGAATATTCACATTAAGCATTTTTATTTCCCAATATAATCTTGAATATAAAACTTCGTTAAAATAAAAATCTGTCCGGAAGCGGTGGCTCATGCCTGTAATCCTAGCACTCTGGGAAGCCGAGGTGGGTGGATGGTTTGAGCTCAGGAGTTCGAGACCAGCCTGAGCAAGAGCGAGACCCCGTCTCTACTATAAATAGAAATAAATTAGCCAAACAACTAAAAATAGAAAAAAAAATTAGCCGGGAATGATGGCGCATGCCTGAAGTCCCAGCTACCTGGGAGGCTGAGCCCGGAGGATGGCTTGAGACCAGCAGTTTGAGGTTGCTGTGAGCTAGGCTGATGCCACGGCACTCACTCTAGCCCGGGCAACAGAGTGAGACTCTGTCTCAAAAAAAAAAAATAAAAATAAAAAAATAAAAATCCAAGAAAATATTTTTAAAATTTTTTATTAAGGTAAAGTATACATATATAATTTACATATTTACTATTTTTGAGTATACAGTTCAGTGGTAATAAATACATTTATGTTGGTTTTTTGTTCCCTTTTATCCCTCTCTTGCCCCTCCCCTTCCCAGCGTCTGGTAAGCACCAATCTACTTTCTATTTTCATGATTTCACTTCGCTTCTCTTCATGTTTTTAGCTCCCCCATAAGAGCGAAATGTGCGATATTTGTCTTAATGTGTTTGGCTTATTTTATTTAACATAATGGGTCAATAAAGAAATTAAGGAGATTTAAAAATTTCTTGGTACAAATAAAAACAAAAAAAACAACATGCCAAAATCTATGGGATATAGCAAAAGCAGTTCTAAGGGGGAAGTTTATAGCAATTATTGCCTATATCAAAAAAGCAGAAAGACTTCAAATAAACAATCTAGTGATGTACCTCAAGGACCAAGAAAAGCAAGACCAAACCAGACCCAAAATTAGTAGAAGGAAAGAAATAATAAAGATCATAGCAGAAGTAAATGAAATTGAGATTTAAAAAAATATAGTGGATTAATGAAACAACAGGTTGGCTTTTTGAAAAGATAAAATCGACAAACCGAGTAAGTCTTCAAGGCAAAAGAAGTTACAAGAAAGCCATTGCTAGTCTTTGGCATATGAAGGACAGGAGATGAGTATTTTTGCTGGCTAGCTGGCAAAAGTCTCTAGACAGGAACATATGGTAGGAGGATCATTGTTATGGACTGGTGTTATCAGCATACAATGCCTTCCCCTCCTGGAGCCATCCTAGCCACTGACCAACCCTGACCCATTTATCTGTATAAAGTTTATAATAATATAACAATTTCTAGGGATATCTTTGTATACCTCAGTTGGACACCTTGGCAAATGTCTTATAATGAAAACCATGTATGAAAAGTTGTTTTCCTGCCTACAGATGGTGTTTGGTCTTCCTTTGTGAAGTCATTTGTTCTAAAGGAGAAACTGCTGCAATCACTGGTTCTGTATGTAAAACCAAGTAAAACTTGAGAAAGTGGATGCTTTCAGGTAGCTATATTTCTATGTAATACCGGTAACTCTGCCTACTCAGATGTATTTTCAGTTAACATTTTCCTTGGCTTTGCTGTGTTTTCAGCAAAATCTCACAAGTTTCTCAGAAGGCAATTAAAAACACAATTTAATCACTGATACCTGTCTGTGTTCATTTCTTTATCACATCCTCCAGACATATTTATGGAGATGACAATTATTTATCTCAGGAAACATGTTTCTGTTCAAGGAGCAATCAAGAATAGAAATAAGGTCACTGCATACTCTAATGTGGAGTGACAGCTAACACATCTAAGCATAAAGTGTTTAGGCACTAGGAATGGAATTTAAATGTTGGTACACCATCCTATTTCTGAAGTTTGATATCTTGTTTGAAAATTTAAAGGCTTTACCACTAATGAATTTTCTACATAAGTAATTATAACAGTTGGGATATTTTTGTTCTAGTTGTTAAGCATTGAATTCAAAATACATTGGCACCCAATTGCTATCTTTTTAAAAAATATGCTAAACAAAATACTTCCATCCAATAGATCAAGAGTGATAGCAATATGCTTTGTGGCTGAAGGGTATACAGGGCCATACAGGGGTATACATAAGTACACAGAGTGTCTTCTATACTCAACACACTCATAAAGGATAAGCGAGGGCTGATTGATTTTTAACTGCAAAGTAATGATTTCCTGGGCCTCTCAATCATTTGTCTAACTATTCTGGCTTGGTGTTTATCATCTCACTGAAAGCTGAAGACCTGATTAAATGTGTACTCCTGAAAGCTCCAGAGATTATTAAAGTCCAATTGTCAGCCCATAAATCATCCTAAGTTTTTATATTACGTGACTTGGAGGCATCCACGCTACTAATTGCAGATTTCTTTCTAAAGCTTTTATGATGGCCAGTGTACAATTCTCAATCCCTCTGTGACTTAGTCTGCCATTTATAGACTGAGTAATGTCGCCCACCAGGCTGTAGAAGTTTTTGGAAGGCTAGCTAAATTTTGGTTGGCTAAAGCATCTGCCATAATATTATCATACAATATTAGCTATATGGTTGTAATCTATATGACATTTTCCCCTTTATCTTTATTTAAAATTTTTTCAAGGATTTTACTTTTTCATTTTTCCCTAAAATATTTACCAATACAATATCATCTTATTCAAGACAACTGAAATTCAATTCAATAAACACTTATTAAATTGCTACTATGTTCTAGGCACTATCTTAGAGGATCAGTGATTGCAAAACAAAACACAACAAAAGCAAAAATGCTCCATATAGCAACACACATAGATACACTGACCATAGATTATTCTGAAAGTATTGAGTGCTGTAATAGTCATACAAGGATGTATAGAATCATGGAAGCCTCCCTAGAAGCCATTAATTTTAATCTAGAAGATGAAAATTTCCCTTAGGATACAAGATGTATAAGAGCACTTAAGGGGAACGTAATTCAAATATAGAATAGAGCAAGATCTTTTGAGGGAAGAGCAATCAAAGCAGCTATATAGGAAGGGAAAATGCAGAATAGAAGCTTAAAAAGGAATCTGGGACTACTTACAATGAGTTGCAAACTCTCCTTGGTCCTGTTCTCCTAGAATTGTCCCAGATCTATCTATTTCCACACTAAAACCATAGTGGGGCATTATCAGTTCCCAGGATGACTTTTTTGACTGGTTTTCCTGTCTTTATACTAGTCATTTGCTTTCTTCCTTCCCTTCCCTACCCACATTCAATCTTCCAGCCATGGGCAGAGTGATCTGTTAAGGTGCAAATCTGATCCTGGCACTCAGTGTCTCTGTAGCTCCAACCTGCTCTAGGCCAAGCACTATTGGAGAAGGAGAACTTCAGAGAATCAGAAAGATTTGGAGAATTAGATGGTGCGGCTAAGAGGTGGCATGGGTAAAATAAAGCTTAGCCTTCCATGATATCTGTAAAGTACCCCCTAAAAGTTTAAGTAATAATAGTAATAATAATAATAAACATGGACTATGAACTGTCTGTCTTTCAATCTCAGGGTAAGCATGACTGGAAATATCTTCAGAAACTTTTGCTATTTTCTTGAATCTGTAATATACAAACTAAATTTTAAAAATGCTATTATGCACTTATGTAAATTCAAGAAAAGTCTTCTAGGCTCCCCTTCCAACAAGATATCAATCTTGTGCTCTTTCTATACAGAAATGTTAGCTTCCCCCAAACATCCAATACATGGACCAAATGAGAGAATATTAGATGGAGTAAAAAAAAAATAAAAGTTAAAAGCAGCACAAGGGCCCAGCTGAAGATAGAACTCTTACATGTTTAATAACATAAATTGACAATGTTTTAAAATGTTTAGTTTGGACCACACTAGTGCAAATGCCAAGGCTCTGAAGGATTTGAGGGTGCTGGTGAGAGTGGCTGTAGGAATCCACAAGGGGAAGGCAACAGCTACGGAGGCCTGGAGGAGGACAGGTGGGGACCCAGTGGAACACAATTGATTCTGCTTAAATGTGGAATTGAGGCTTTGAGGTTTTTTGATCAGAATGTCAATGGAAAACCTGGATGATATTCAGGCAGAGAATGAAATGGGTCTGGTACATTATCCAAGAAAAATATTTGTTTGGGTCTGTCCCTATCTTCCTCTACCAGGCAGCTGGTCATTGTTATCTTTTACGCAGCAGTCTCCAACTTTTTTGGCACCAGCAACCAGTTTCATGAGAGACGATTTTTCCCCAGACTCCGGGGAGAAGAGGGAAGGTGAGAAATGGGGAGTGGCTATAAATATAGATGAAGGTTCACTCACTCACCCACTGCTCAGTTCTCACTATGCAGCCTGGTTCCTAACAGTCCATGGACTGGTACCAGTCCACGGCCCAGGGGTTGGGGACACGCAATCCTATAGGTTCTCACACCTTCCAGAGTCAGAAGGACCTCTCACTGTAGTTAGAAATCAATACGGGCACCTGAAGTTAGTTTAGAGAAGGCTCTGGATGCTTTCTCAGTGTCCTTTCCTTTTAGTTAGATTTTTCCCTAACTAATGCATTACATCACACATTTATTCAAATATGGAATGCTGATGCTATGCTGCACTCTGTTCAATCTGCTGGGAACATAACAGTAAACAAAGAAGCAAGATACCTGCACTTATTGAACTTAATATTCTAGAATGCAGAAAAGAAATCCTAAACGATTACATATACACACAAAAAGAAAAATATATCTATTTTTTATAAATTAAAATAATAAATTAAAAAACATTAACAAGGCTAATGTGGAGGTGGAAAGGGACTGCTTAAATTGAGAGGTCAGAAAAGACCACTCTGATAAGTTCAAATGTGACTGAGAACTAATGGATATCAAGGAGCCGGGTGTGTGACCAATGGATGTACAAGGTGAGAGTAATGACAGGAACAAAGACCCCAAGGCAGGAATGAACTTGCAATGTGACTGGGGCACAGCAGAGAGCTTGCAAGAAGGGTAATGTGCTTGAGGAGGAGTGAATGAGGTGGAAAGGCACTCCATAAGGGCAAAAGAACAACAGAAAATTATTTTTTGAAAGGCTGCACAGGCTATGATAAATGGTCTGAATATTATCCTACCTGAAATGGGATACCGCTAAGAGGTTTCTACAGAGGTGAGATATAATCTTATTTGTACATCAAACAGTACTTTGACTTTTCTGGGGAAAAAAAGGATTCAGAGAAGAAATAAGTAGGCTATTGTTAAGAAGCTACTGCAGTGGTCCAAAAGATGTCTGCACCATCTAAGATGGTAGGGGTAAAAGTGGAGAGAAGTGGGAAAACTCAAAATGTTTTTAAGAGGTAGAACTGATAGGACTTTGTAATTGATTGGATATGAATATGAAAGAAAAAGAGAAATGAAAATCGTTTCTGTGTTTTTAGTTTGACTGAGTAAACAGTGGTGTGGTACAATTTACTGATAGGAGAGAAGACTTACCCAGTTCTACTAGGGCAGAGTTGAGCCCCCAAAGAGACAGGGTCCAGCTACTCTAGAGACACAAAGATCTACCTGAGACTCAGAGTACGGAAATCATGATTGTAAACTGAAGCCCTTTTCAAAGCTCTTTTTCTCCAGGGTTTCTTATCCCTGTCTCATGACCTAAGTGATCCAAGTCGAAATGTTGCAGTCATCTTTGACTTCTCAATTTTTTTTTTACATATCAAATCCTGTCTAACACCTAGCCATGTGGATTTTACTTGAAAAATATCTCTTGAATATGTATCCTCTGCTATATCAGCATTGATATTGTTCAGGTCTTTTCAGTCTTCAACGGACAATTACTTAGCATTTCAAACTCTTTTCTCTGCTTCTAGATTGCCCCTTCTTTGCCCATCCCTTCCAAGCGATAAGCTGCCACCACAGTTATATTTACAACCAAAGATTAAATGTACTTAACACTTAGTACAGTGGAACAGTAATCAGGTAAAAATTGTGATGACTTTCAACATAAGTTAAAGCTAAATTCCTGGCATGTAATATAACAGACTTTTCCAGGTGTACATGATTAGAACAATACCAATCCCTCATAGATTTTAACTGGTCTGAGATAGAATGAGAAAAATAGGACAATACTATTTTGACATCTACATCTGTAAGTATATATTTTTTTCTATTTAGTTGTATACATTTGCCAACTCTCCTTTCTTTAAAAAGACTGGAATTATTTTTTTATTATATCCTTTAGATATGTTCAAAGATTCCCACTCACTGGTCACAAGATACTTTCTCTTAATACATGTCATGTCCAAGGGAGTTGTAAGCATCTTTCTATTAATATATGTCATATCCAAGGGAGTTATAAGCATCACCAGTGGGGACAAGTGATCTGAGACAATGTCAACAGTTCCTACTTGAGCCACAAGTGATGTAAAGGAAAATGACCCCAATCAGTAGAGAATTCATCCAAAGAATGTGCACAATGCTGGACAGATGATTCCTTGTGGGAAATTAAAAGACACCATAGGACTGTAAATCATTGTATATGTCTGCTTCAGATATCTGATATCATCTGATGTCCTGTTTTAATAAAACTCTTTTGCCAAAGCCTGGTCAACAGGCTTACCCATTCAAAGGATACCAAAGTGTTCTGATGGGGATTTGAGTAGAGTGTACAATCACTGTAAAATAACTAGTATATTCCATGTTACAGGTAACTAAGCTAAGTGGCATAATTTTTTATATTAAATTATAATCTTGCATTTTCATATGTATTTTTTTATATTTGCAAATTATGACTTTCTAAATAGCTTATAAATGTGTTTGCTGGGCAGGAATTTTGTCAAATATTCATCTATTTTTCATAAACAACAGGAGAAAAATCAGGGTTATTCTTAAACATTTGTTGAGTTTAAACCAATAGTTTCCAGGGTCAATTAACTTAAACTAGTATCAGTTGAAGTCTTGTCTGGAATTAGCAGACACACAGGAAGGAGGTGGAATGAGGATTTCTGGGTTGTAGGGAGGGGATCTAGTAGGAAGAAGGTAAAAGAAAACATAGAAATAAATTTGTCATACTGGACAAAGTAGTAAGGGGTGAGCCTAGGGAAGTGATATACTGCCTGGTCTTTCTGAGATGACAAGGCATCAAGCAAGCTTTATAAATAATAAATCCATAAGAAATTATAGAAGCAGCCTTCTGAATTTAAAGAGAAATAGATTCTGAGTCCTAATAAATTTGTTCCCAAGTTAACCTCATAAAATTGCCCTTAATTTAAAATTTCCCAGTCACTTCCCCAACAGGTGCACATTAGAGGCACATCAGGTAATTACTATTTACTAGCATAACATAGAGTTTAGACCAGATTCAGACAATGCAGTATAAATTCTTTTCCTTGACTCTGACCTTAACCACAAAGTCTAATTATCTAACCATAGCAGTTAGCAGGGCAGAGAGAACCCATTATCTAAAGAAGGTTTTTGTAAAATGCCAATTCACTCATCATTTATTGGTTACAAAGCAATCTGACCTTGGGTATGAAGTCATTTTTCTAAAATTCATCTTGGGATCCAGTAAATCCATTAAAAACTTAGTGGAAGTTGAAATTATTAGCATCAAGTATGTTTCCCAGACACAGCCTGACATGATAGTGCAGAAAGCATTTCCTATTTTAATATTCTGATTCCAGCAACCACTGCAGAGGTATATTTGCATTCAGAATGTGCAGTCATAGAAGCAACGTGATCTAAAGCCTTGTCATGTGTTAAATGGCTCACAGTGTTTTGCAGACAACAGGAAGTTTCACTTGCACAAAGTACTGGAATTAATGAGTCAAGGTAGGTGACAAGCTCTTAAGCTGATACATACATCAAGGAACTGAGCTTCTCATAACCATTCTGCCATACTTGATTATGTTCCAGGAAAATGTCCCACATCCAAATGTGACTTTGTTTATTAAATCTAACATATTAAATGCAGTCTGCTGCTAAAAATTACTCTCATTTTTATACTGGAGAATATATTTCCATAAACTATATAATGGAGAATAATTTAAACAACATTAACTATAAAGAGTTTGGAGAAAATATTGTTACAGTTTGCATTAAAATGTCATGAGATCAGAGAGGCTTAGAACAAGTGATTTGATAGAGTCTTATTTTCTTGCAAGTCCATTTTATTTGGAGCAGGGTAAATGCTACCTTAAAATATTCTCTCTCATAAACAGACCATCTCAATCTTAAGAGTTCCTAATGTAGAGTCTGAAATTGTTCATTTGGGCTAATGACAAAGCATACAGAGGACGGAGAGAATCATGTGTTCCTGAGGCAGAAGAAATTGCCAAGTGCTTGTTCTCTGAGGAGTTTGTTACTAAAACCAGTGTGACAAGATTTAGTGAATGTGCATATTTGCACAAGGTCAATAAAAAAGACCCTATGATAGTGTGAGACAACATCACCAGTAGGATCAGTATCCAGTGACTCTTCCAAAGAAATGGGGACTGACCCATGAAAGCTGAGTAGCCTATTAGTAGTCAGGTGTAAGCGTCAAATATTGTGGCAGGATCTAGGTGTGGAAGGTGAAAAGCAACAGGACTGGATATGGTAAAACCCTAAACTAGGCAAGTCCACAGGGCTAGGAGATGTCCAATAGAGAAAGCAGAAAGGACCAGGGAGCTATAATGACTACCTAGTTATTTCCTTAGCCACTGAGCAGAGTGATTTTATTCTAAGTATCACAAATGTCCACAGTCAATCCAGTGTATTGTTAAAAGAGCAGAAGTTTCAGCATCAGCAGGACAGTAAGCTCTGCCATGTATTACCTCTATGATCTTGGCCATGTTACTCAACTTCTCTAAGCCTCCTTATCTGTAAATGGGGTAATACTTGCACTTACACTTGGGATTTTAAAAAACATCTACATAAGCACTTGACAATATAACTGGCGTATAGTAAGTACACAATAAATATTAATTTTTATTTGTTTTGCCTTAGTGCTCTTTACATTACTCCAAATCACAGTGAATGAGATAGGATTGATCTCTGATCCCTGGATGAGGCCAGGCTCTCTGGCCTTAATAGGCCCTAGTTGTGTTTAGGGGCATATTAAATGGCCCAGGCAGCTGCTGGCTGTAAAGTCTTCCTACATACAAGGCTCTCTACTTTGGCTGCACTTGGAAATTAGTTGGGGAGTTTTAGCAAAAGTAATTCTTTGGTCCCAATCTCAGAAATTCTGATGTAACTGATGTGGAATTTACCTGGGTATCAGAATATTAACAGCTCCCCAGATATGTAATTCTAATGTGGTAGGAAGGCTGGTGTCACTCTCTTAGAGACTGGCCAGTGAGCAGAAGGACATCTGAATGACAAAGGCTTCTCTAAATGAGAATGAACCATATAAACAACAACTGTTTAAGCCAGCCCTGATAGGAACATGATCATAGGACTGACTGTAAATTTGATAGAAAATGAATAAACTAAGAAAGACTAGCAAATTATTAATTTCAAAGTTTAAATTTCCTCAAAATCCAGTGGGGAACTAGCTTATGAAGAAAGAAAAATCAGTATTAAAAAGTTTAAAACCTGCATTTTCTATGAGTAACTAACTGATAATTTGTATATTCAAAGTGAGATAGAGATCAAGATGTAGATGGGGATGTGAATGTGGCTGCATATGTGGCTATGGTTGTAAGTATGGCTATGGATGTGGATGTGGCTATAGATGTGGATGTGGCTACAGATGTGGCCATGAATGTGGATGTGGCTGTGGCCATGCATGTGGCTGTGGGCATAGCTATAGATATGGCTGTGGATGTGGCTGTAGATGTGGATGTAGCTATGGATATGGAGGTGGATATGACTGTGGCTGTGGTTGTGGATATGACTGTGGATACGGCTGTGGATGTGGATGTAGCTATGGATATGGAGGTGGATATGACTGTGGCTGTGGTCGTGGATGTGTCTGTGGCTGTGGTTGTGGATGTGGCTGTGGCTGTGGTTGTGGATGTGGCTGTGGATATGGCTGTGGATGTGGCTGTGGATATGGCTGTGGATGTGGCTGTGGATGTGAACATGAATATAGAGGTAGATGTGGCTGTAGCTGTGGCTGTGGATGTGGCCATAGCTGTAGACAGGGACAAAGTCAGAGAAATTTGGCAGGTGTTGAAGAATGATCTTATGAATGAATATTTAATGTGTGGCTACACAAAACATTTCAATTTCTATTTTTGACAAATTATACTCTCATCCTGAATACCCCTTGAGTTTAGAAGGAAATCTGACCATGAAGTACTTGATGCAGTAGAAAAAAATGTTTGAAGATGCTCAGAAACAACAAACACAACAACAGCAAGAATAACAAAGGAGATCAGTAGATCAAGCAATGAGAAAGAATAAAATACAAGAACTGAAGGTAGAGTGCTAAAAATTTGAACTTAAAAATCTAAAGGAAAGTAGGTACCTGGTAGTCTGGGTAAGAAATCACTCTTCTTGCATCGGGAGGAGATTTTGATTAGGATGGGAAGTCTGCCCTCTCTCCTTTTTGAGAGGCCAAAGTGATTAACACAAGTGTCTACTCCCCTATTAGCAGGTGACAGGGGAATTAGCAGCCCATTTCACATGTTCTTGTCTTTGAGTCTCTAACCAGAGCACTGATATTGCAGAGACAATAAGCAAGTAAGGTCCAGTGGGTGAATGCTCCCTTAAGAGCAAGTAGGAGGGCTGAATTTGAATTTCAGCTTTCAAAGATTAAGGAAACCTAATCACTCCTTAATCTCTGATTTTGGCAGCTAGGACTTGTTCTCCCAATAGAATCTCATGGCTATAAACCTTAAATTGCTAACAACAGCCTCGTCTCTGCAGTCCATCTTTCAGCCTCAAGGTCATCTGAGATTTGAATAATTAACAGCTCTAATTTATTTTTTTCTTCAAAAATCAGAGTTGTGATAAAAGTAGAAATATAATATTCTTGTTCTTCAAACGGTTTTCATTCCAGTTTACAATTGTTTTTAGGTACTAGAAGAGTGTAATAATTAGGATCCATTATCCAGATGATTGGAACACTGAATCACTATAATAGCCTCTGTCTATATAAATCATGGTGGCATGTTCACATAAATGATAGTTTTATAGCCATTTCTGGAATCTAAACTCAAGGAAACAAAATAATGCTATCTTGCTGAGACAGCTTCTACCTCTGAGAATATTAAGTGGAACTGTCTTCTCGAAAGAGAAAGTTACAAGTATTTTCCTTCCAAGTAGCAAGTGGAGGGTGATCGCATTCACACAGGGGCAGCAGATGGCAAGGCCCACCCAGCCAGATGCACCGATGCCCCAGGCACCTATTGAGAAAGGAGAGGAGGAGCTTTGTACACGGTTTACTGACTTCTCCACTAAATTACCAACTTCTCGAAAACCGCAGCTTATTCTCTCTCTCTGGGGAACAAGCAATAAAAGAAAGCTTGTGTAAGGAATGATTTTCCTCTATCCTCTTTTTAGCCTCTGTGCACAGTGCAACGAGGATTTCTGTATGAATGTTTTTTCTGATTTAACTTACTGCTCTGGACACTTATTTCAGAGTTTTTGCCATAGATATTTCCATTGTCATCCATGTAGAGATCACTGTCTTTTGATATATTTGGGAAAGATGAGGGAAAGTGGATGAGAGAGGGGTGGAACAGACCTCCACAGGATCCCACATTCCTGTCATTGCCCTCTGCTCAGTCAAGCCAAGGACTCACAGACCCAGCACCCCCGCATGCAGTGCTGTCACAAGAGAAAGGCCTGTGCAGGTCTGGGGCCCCCCAGGCAGGCAGGCCTCATTTTTAGGAAGCCCATATATACTGGTTTGCCTGAGGAAATCTGGTTTTTGCCAGTTGTCTTGGTGTATTTTTTAATTGCACCTCTTTTTACTCTGTAAAAGTGGATCTGCTTGGGAAAAAAGACATATGTGGCCACCCTACTTTATAATCCCCCTTTATAATGCCATTCCTCACTTCTACCTAAGACACTACCATGCAAATCTGTCATGATATATCAGGTTTTACTGACATACTGGAAAAACTTTAAAAGAACAATGTGTAAGGTACAGAATTTAAAATGAAATACTGCATATGGTTTTCCTTATAGTCCAAGGGAAAAGAAATTGCTGAATAATTTTTTTTAGAGATACATCCTAGTTTCTAATTTTGCTCCCCTGACCTGCAGCATACTGCGGTGGCTTTGTGTGTACATGTGTGCAATACATATATGTGAGTGGAAGTGGGATCAGTCTCTATCATCTTCGCTTACCAGGTTATTCTAAATATACACACAATATTAATGAAAATAGCTTATTTATCATAAATGAAATGCAGACACGACTTTAAAGCAGGTCCCTGGTGCTCCTCTTCCAAGCAGGTTACCATAATGAGACAGTACTGCACAGACATCCTGGCCCCTCCACCTTGCACAGCCCCCCTGAGAACACTCTGAACTTTCTACAGTGCCAGACTCTACACACCTGCTCATAGGAGACAGTCTTACTCCAGGGCCCATCTCTCTTTTCCTATAAGTACTCAATAAATAGAGTAGTGCCCCTTTGTGCATTTTCCCAAGTCTGATTTACTTAATATATCACAAAATCATCATTTGAGGATGAAGCAAAGAGGGAGTGCTGTGGAGGCTGAATAGCCCAGCTGCATAGTGCACTATGGATTTGGGGGTGCTCAATCCAGTCCCGTTTGAGGACTTCTTATTAACATGAATTTATTGTTTCTCTAAGTACCTGGTAAATAATTGTTGGAATGCATCTCCACAGGCATGTGCACATGTATACAAAACCATTCCAAGACAATCAACAGTTTTCAAAAATAGCACAATCTAGATTCAAAAAGAGGGAGAAAAATGTGTTTCTAACTGTCTTGCAATTGGCAATTCTCCTGGTGCCCACAGTGGAGAGGGCATGCTACACATCTTGTGCAGACTCATGTCAGTGTTTCCCTATCTTGCCTACTTTCACAGTGTGTGCCCTTAAACCTGCAAAGGATAAGAAACCAATAAAACAAACTTTAGAAAGTCTAATATCTTCTCCATTATAGTCACAAAGATTCAGCTAGTGGTTGAAATTACAACCTGGGAGGACTGAAAAAAGTACATACATGCAATGCCCTCTGAATTCCAGCCACTGGATGGAGGAGGGATGATTTCATTTGTATTATTATAATTTGGGGGAAAAACGTGAAAAAGCTTACATTTATTTCCGCACCTATTTTAGTTTTTATTTTTGCACTTTCTCTCCCATTTAAACTATTCCCACCTTCTGCACATTTATATTATGTAGAATGTTATGTATAGTCAACAGGCAATGCCATGAAAAATAAGAAAAACATGCTTCCAGTTAATCCTTTTTGTACAAAAACACAGTGAGATTAAATATCTATTCAATCATATGAGTCAGCTCATATATTAACATATAAACTTTTTATTTCCACCAAAAACATGAGTCAGTACAGCAGAGTCAGTAAGATAAAATGAGATCAGGGAGATATAGATTAAAATCGTCGGCCGGGCGCGGTGGCTCACGCCTGTAATCCTAGCATTCTGGGAGGCCAAGGCGGGAGGATTGCTCAAGGTCAGGAGTTCGAAACCAGCCTGAGCAAGAGTGAGACCCCGTCTCTACTAAAAAAATGAAAGAAATTATATGGACAGCTAAAAATATATAGAAAAACAGCCAGGCATGGTGGCGCATGCCTGTAGTCCCAGCTGCTCGGGAGGCTGAGGCAGAAGGATTGCTTGAGCCCAGGAGTTTGAGGTTGCTGTGAGCTAGGCTGATGCCACGGCACTCTAGTTCGGGCAACAGAGTGAGACTCTGTCTCAAAAAAAAAATCGTGGGTCTGCCACTTACTCTCTTTGTAACATTGGGTGAGTTACATAAACTTTCCTGAATGTCAACTATCTTAATTGAAAATGGTTATAATACTGCATATTTTTTAAAGTTCTTGGGAGAATTAAACAAGAAAGCAAATAAAAAACATCGAACACGACACGTGGTGACTGCCACTTTCACTGCCAAATAAGCCACTGCCCAGTGCTAAGGGACACCCTCACCTGGATGCTCAACCACATCTTCGAACTCACCATGGCCAAAAATGAGCCTGTCATCTTCCTTCCAACCCACTTGTCCTTGAGAATAACACCTCATGACCAATATTCATGAATCACCAGTGGCTGCTCCTTCTCCCTTACATTACATTCAATCAGTTGCTGAATCATCTGGGGTCCACTTCAGAACAACTTTCATAGTTTTCTCTCCCTCCCTGATTTCGTGGCCCCTGTCTTAGTACAGGTATCCATAATCTCTCTTCAGGATTATTGAAATTTTTACTGGTCTTCCTGTCTTTAGTCTCTACCCTTTCAAATCTACCCTCCCAATTCTCCTAATCTTTTGAACTATATATAAATATGATCATATACTTGGCCTCCTTGAAATAATTCAATGACTCCTCTCTGTCTGTAGCATGAATTTCCACTGTGATGCATGGAATATACACATCTTTATTGACCTTGCTTGATTGTCATTTTTCTGCCACTTCTCAACAGGCACTCTTTAAGCAGCCACTAGTTGTTCGTTCCTGAATGTGTCACACTTGGTTAAGCCTCTGGGCCATTGTACATGCTATTTCTTTTGAAATGCTTTTCCTTTTTTGATATTTAATTCTTGAACCTAAATCACTTCTTGAATTCAGCTGAAATGATTCCACCAGGGTCAATTGCATAACCCCTTATAAGCTACTTGTAAATAAGTCTATTATAGCGGTATATAGGGATCTATTTAAATGTCTACTGTCTAAATAAAGAGCTTGAGTTTTTTGTCTTTGACTCTTCAGTGTCTAGTGCAACACCTGGCACCTCCCTAGCCTCACTACCTGTGCTGAATGAACATGAGTGAATGAGCAAGTGGAAATGGGAACATTCATTTATTGGAACTGACATGTGTCACAGGCATTATTGTAAAAGAAGGGCTGGTGGTTGTGAAGTGAAAATGGGACACTTAAACCTGAAGAGTTGAAAGAATTATAGCTACCATAGCAGAAAAGAAATGTCAAAATGAGTTTGCAGTGTTAATTTAAATGTGCCCAGCCTGTTTTGGTTCTAGGAGACTTTGCTACTCTGTTTATCAAAATATGAATGTCTAAAAAAGAATACACAGGGCTACCATTGGTTACCTTGAGGTGACCTTCTAGAAAGCAATTTGTTAGTGTGGAGAAACACACCAATGACTCAAAGGCTAGATTGATCATCACTCATATATTCAACAAATATTTATCTGAGAGCCTAATATATACCTGGCACTGATTTTCCATAAAATTATTGTTTTTAATGAGACCATTGACAGTTGATATACTGCCATAGCAAAAAAGACCCCAAAAGTAATGTACTATGGAGAGTACTAAAGTGTTTAGTTTCTGTATAAATTAATTTTCCCACTGCCCTGAACATAAATCATCTTCCTAGGAAAGATTACATTGTGGCTAGACCTTCCTCTAATTCAGCCTCATACATAAAGAAAACATGGCATGTCAAGGTGAGATGGTGTGTTGAGGGTCCCCAAGATCATCCCCCTCACTGATGCATTAGTAAATTCTGCCCTCCCTTTAGGAAAAAAACTGTATTTAATACCAATGGCCCTTTACATGACTAACTGGCTCCTACACAACAGAATTATTTTAGTTCTCTTAAGGTAAAAAGTTCTTAACAACTGTGATAAGGCTAAGCAGACTGCAGCTTGAAGGCCAAATCTAGCCCAAAGCTTGTTTTTGTAAATAAAGTTTTATTGCAACACAGTGCATGTCCATTAATTTACATATTGTTGATGCCTGATCTCTTCCCTAATGGCAGAGTTCAGCAGTTGTGACAGAGACCATATGGTTTGCAACACTAGATACATTTACTATCTGGTACTTTACAAAAATTTGCCAATTCTACTATAGGAACCAAGCTATAAATGGAGCTTTATTTCTAGAGACCCATTTCATAACATAAAAGTACTAAAATAGATCCCATCAATAGGCTAAAGGAAAATTTTAATATACATGTATATATTATAAACTTACTCAACATGTCAAGATTCAACACAATATAAAAACTACAACATAAGTAGTGTATTCCCTTTTGGGTAGTGCATTTCTTAATGAGCAGAAAGAGCCTAGGCAGAAGAGCAGAAGAGCCACTAAATATGAACAATGCCTTCTTTCTGAAACTGTGTTGTAAGCAAAGCCTTTTCTCATTGCTTCAAAAATTTTCGAGCTGCATTAAAAACTAATGTCTAATCAAAAAATATTATTTTACAACTTGATATCCATTAATTACCTCACAAAGTTTTGAAGTGCTAAATTCCAAAGAGATCATTTCTTCCTTGCCTCCTTTAACTGTCCCTTGGCTGAAGCATGGCAGTTGACTGTCACAGACTGACACCATGATGACAGCAATATTGCAGTCATTTTGTGGACATTATTATGGTGATGGCTGTTATTTTTAGGGTCTTGTTGGGAATTATAATTGTCCTAAAAACTCAGGGGAATGATTTGAACCACAAGACCAAAAAGGGGCCCACTGAGATTGCATTTACTATATGCCGTGGCTTTGACTTTTCAAGGATCCCTATCTATGACCTAAATTATTCTTGCTAGAGCCAGACTTTCATCTCTTCCTTATATGTTCTATTAATTTTTTATTGTAATAGTGGTACATCAGAAATGCCGTATCATGAAATAGACTCTATAGAAAATTCTATTTTTCCTAAAGGATAATTCAGACATTGCTCTAACACATTTTTTTCATTGCCCACACATTTTTAGTCTGTCCTATATTTGGGTCTCAGGAGAGTAAGATCTCTACGTGGATTCTGCCCACACACTGCTACACTGCTGCCCTGGCTTCTTAGTGACAGATCTGGGTTGGCATTTCTCTGTACTGGCTGTACAACCTTATGGTATTATTTGCATGAGGAGCAAACGAGTTTCATTTTACACATTCAGCACCTCTGATCTTGAACAGGAGCTGAAGTGTTGAGACCTGTTCTGAGGGATTTTCAGGGAGTCTCCAAATCTGTTACTGAGCATTTCGTCTTCAAAAGGAGTCCTGTCTGCCTTTCTGGGAATACCTCACAGGGTCCAAGAGAGGAACAGCCCAGACGTGGGGGAAATTCCCTTGCAAATGGTGGTAAAGAAAAGTCAGGATATAGCCCCAGGGAATACGACAGAAGTTTAATGTTTAAAAAATTAAATATAGTAATGACTTCCTTTCTTCATAAACTAAGTAATAATAGAAATTATGTGATAATAATGTCAGGTAGAATCTATTAAATCCTTACTCTGTGCCACTGATTATATCAAATGATATTGATCAGGGGAGGCAAGCTATGCTCCATGGGCTGGCCAATCCTTTTTGTGAATAAAGTTTTATTGGAACATGGGAAGTCATTCGTTTATGCATTGTTTATGGCTGCTTTCCTTCTACAATGGCAGAGATGTAATGGCTGCAATAGAGAACATATGACCCATAAATCCTAACATACTTATTATCTGGCCCCTTACAGAAAAAATTTGCTGACTCTTGATGTAGATTGTCTCAATTAATTCTTGTGAGAATTCTGTGATGTAGGTACCATTATTATTCTCATAGGAGGAAATTAAAATTCAAAAGATTAGGTAATTTTCCCATGGTCACAAAGTAGGATGCAGAGCCTAGAATTTGGGAAGTGTCTATGCCACAATCCTATATAGCCTCACAGGGTTTTATAGTGACCTTAGGGAAATAATGTCACCTCCCTGATCCTCAGTTCCCTCATGTACAAAGGAGGGCTTTGCACTAAGTTACAGTCATGGTATTTCCCATCTATAACTTTGTGCATGTCTAGTTGCTTTGCCAATTCACACAGCAAAGATGAAGTCACAGTTTGCGATAGAAAGCATGATATCCATTAATGCCAAAAAAGATTTTCCAAATGCCACGCAGGAAAGGGATTTCAGAGAAATAACTAGAAGAGCAAAATGAAATCGTCACTGGTTCACCAAGAAATAATGCCAGAGAACTATTCTCTATCATTAAATCACACGAATATCTTGTTCCCCACAGTACCATGAGTGAAATTATTATTAACAGTCCCAGGATAACAGTTACAATAAATACCTGTAAAATATACAAATTAGCCTTGAGTTTCATGAGATGTGTTATTATAGAACCTTCTGATGACCTCCCCAGCTGTCTGATACCCCTTTGATGTGAGCAGGTTTTCTTTCCTAAGTACTCCCTTCCCTTCACTTTGATTCATAGGTGTTGAAGTAGCACCAAACATGCTGCTCTGTGATACATTTGTTCAGAGATCCATTTCTTGCTCATCAATATCACAGAGGTGTTGTCCCCTGCAGACTGTATTTCCTAGGCCCAGCATAACTGTTGCTGGCTGGGTTCATCCCATAGAAGAAACCGATTGTAGGACAGAGTGAAACATCTCCTGTGTTCACTCCTCTCTCTTCTCACTTCCTACGCCTTATCTTAGGCAGCATCTCTGGAAGTGGTTGTTTCTCTTCCATGGCCCCAGCTTAGCTCCCATTGGAAAACTGATCATGATTCCAGCTTCTTTTACCTGACATCAACCCCTGGACTCTGATAACCCTTTTCCTATTGTCGCTAATCTCTGGGTTATCTCACTGCTCTGTTTTCGTTTCTTGGTGATTATATCACCTGTGTAACTAGGTCACTGTCTTAAATCCCCTGTTTTATTTTTTAAAATTGTTTATGAAAATAACTTGAGGAATTAACCATTTTATTTTAAAGAGTCTTATGTTTTCTTAGATTTTCCCAAGAAATTCACATTTAGTCAGATTCAAACCATCCAGGCTTTTGTCACAAACATCAGCCTCAACAGACAAGCCTCTAAATGTACATGTTTTTGCTGCCCATCCTAAGCCCACCCTGAAGATTCTTTAGAATAAGCCCTATTGCTCCTAGTAGCTGAAACAGTTCTGACCATTCACACATTCATCTAAACCTTTGAATTTAATGAAAAGTTTTCCAGTGAAGACTCATTAATTATCATAACTGAGAATATGAAAAAGAAAAGCATGGTACACAATACTCATTGTTCAGGAATTTATAAGTCTGTCTGGGCAGATATGATATATTCGTATAACATTATTAAGTGACAAAATGAGGTATGTGATTAAGCACCTAAACGGAAGGAAGAGACAGCAATGGCTATTACTGCAATCTGGAAGGAGAGAAATCACTGTGAGTGGGAATAGTTGGCAAAGGTTTCAGGTCATGAACCAGGACAAAGGTGAATGCCTTGGATGGAGAAAGGACATTCTGGGCAGGGGATAGCGTACACAAGAACACAGCATGGTCCAAGTCCTACCTAATAATTACTCATTTATATGGGAATAGGGTATAGTGATTAGGCATGTAATGATGAGCAGGAAAGTGCCTTTTGACCTTACAGAAACAGTAGCGTGTGAGGAAAGGAATACTGACTTTGAAGTCAGACCAACCTGTGTTTGGATCCTGTCTCTGCCTGCCCTGTTGGCACAACTGTGCATCCTTTTCTTACTTAACCTGTCTGCATTTCAGTTTGCTCAAAAGCAAAATGATGATGAGAATCCCTTACAAGGTTGATAGGAACAGGAAAGCAAGTAGTGTCCATAAATTGTACAACAGGCTATCTGACTAACCATGGGCACTCGATTAACAATGGTAGGAGTTAGTATCATTATTTGTGTTTGAGTTTCAGTCAGTAAGTCAATCAGCTAGTCTCCATGGAGTACTAACTGACAACCTATGACTCTCCCAGAATTCTTGAGGGGATTAAATAGGAGGATGTATGGAAAAGCATTCCCTAAAACTGCCTGGCACAGAGAAGGTGTTCCACTTGGTAATTACCATTGATGTTGTCATATATATGTGCCCTCAGGGGTGTTATAATAAACATATATAATCTCTGCTCTCAAGGAGTATGAGTATGTCATTTTATATGAGAACCTAGCATGTAAGAAAAAGAAAATATAGTGTAACTCTGTGTATGTGTATGTGTCGGTGCATATGAGTGTGTGTGTGTGTGTGTGTGTGTGTGTGTGTGTGTGATGCTGCCAGGAAAGTCCTGTGTTGAGACAGTGTCCTCAGAGCAGACTGGATTAGACAAGGTATCCACTAGGAACTGAAGAGAAACTCCAAATCAGAGTTGGGAAAGAAATTCTTACAGACCAGTGCTGATGTCAGGTCTATGACGTGAACAAGAACTTAGGTCAGGCATGACTCACTATGTGAAAGGCAGGCTTGCTGAAATGGTATTTGCCAAATGTCTTGGTTTGGGTTTGTCTATATGTAAAAGTGGATGGTGCAAGGGACTTGGGTGGGAGCAGTGGATTGAAAGTTTTAGGTCTATATGGGACAACTATTAAGGCATATAAAACCAGCCATTATTTTTGGAGTGCTACTTACAAGTTTACAGTCACAGAAAGACTTCAGGGAGAAATGGCCTTCTATGAAATCTGTGGCTCTGAATGCTCTGTGGTCAAACCTCCTTCTCAGGGGGCAAGGACAAGGGGAAAAGAAATTAGTTACAAATAGACTAAATGGACATGCCTTTAAATAGGAGGGCCTACCACAAGGTTTTTAAGGCTGACATTTAGGTGGAGGCGTAATGATCATCTTTGTTGTGTTAACCCACTTTCAGGGCCAAATGAATTGCAGCTCCATCATTGTTAATCCTGCCAAGGGAGGAAATTATTTACAATTATATCTTGCCCCTTTGTCATTTAACCATATCTAAATGTTCCTTGAGGTTGTAACTACTTTTATTTCTTTTATTAGGTCAATTACTGTGACTCCAGTGCTGCAGCTAAGGGCAAAATGACACTATTTCATCAAAGGCATAAATTTTTAGGAATTAATGATAATTGAGCCAATCCCCACCCATAAAGAAACATTAAAACGTTTTATAATTCTGTTATATGGAAATATTGATTTAGATGATGTTTTGAAAATAATATGGTATAATTTGAGTGCACAGGAAGCCTATATGAAGGTGTATTTTTTTAGTCATTATAGTCATTTTGTGTTATCATTTATAACCGGAGGAAATTATGAGTTTTTTCAGGGTGGTATGAAAGAAAGAACACTCATCAAAAAGTCACATTAATAGGCTGTAGCTCTGTTTTATGTGAAATATTGTCATTGAATCTTGTTTTTTTCTTTTAATTTTCATCTATGAAAAGATAGGATTTGAATAAACAGTTGATATCAGCTCTTCAAGTCCCCAATAATGCTCTGATTCTAAGAATTCCTCCACTGGATAGATCATATCTGAGTACTATTCTACTACCTGAAAAGTATTTCAAATAGAAATCTAAACATTTTAACATTATTTTATTATTCTACTCTATAATCACTATTTATTATTTCATTTATTCATTCAATATGTTGGTCACTTAAAAATGCTTTCTGAATTCTAATTATGTTGATAACGTTCAGCTTACTGTTGTGAGATTGGAATTTTATTAGAAAAAATCTTAGAATTAAAGACTTGCATTGTATTTACAAACTGTATTATTATCATCATCATAAAGAGGTAGATGTGAACTGTATCAACCATTTACTAGAAATGGGAAAGCCACAAATGATAATTTTCCTTGTAATGCAGAGCCAAGAAACGGGGATCATAACCTTGGCTTTGCAGCCAAATATTTCTTATCCTTTCTCCAGAAAAAAAATCCCATTAAACATTTGTCTCCCCTATAAACTGTGAACTGCTTTGAGATTGTGGTTTTATCTTTGAATGTTCATCACACATGGAGCTCATTAAAACTGAGCTATCAAATAAGTGAGTAACAGAGTGAGTGAAAGAGAGAAAGATAGTTAGAAAGATGTTTACCCAGTACCTTGCAGGAGAAGAACACTCCACTCTCCAAATTCTTGAGGGAAAAATACATGTATCGAGCCACAAGCTCTCAATAAACAATTTGCTCATTAATTGAGTATAAGGGACGAAAAGTACTGTGCTATATTATCAACTAGAAGAACATATTTAAAACGAAAAATGTTAAAAGATAGGAAACATTTGCTGGGCAAGTATTATTTATAGTAGCTGTCATGCTTTGCCTTGGTGAGCACAGTCCATGTCACATAGGAATTATAAAATAGAAAATTCAGTGCTACTGGTATTCAAATATGGGATTACTTTGGACCTAGGCACTATTATATCTCATATTGGTACCATTTTAATTAAAATGATATGGACAGCTAAAAAGGCCAGATGAGGTTCTCATGAGGGCGTATGTGGAGAATACCAGCTAAAACAGGAGTTTTAACTGCAATTATGACAAGTTGATTCAGTGCTAGCTATGAGGGACGGCGGGAGAGATAAAGGAATGGCTTAAGAGTCACATCATGGACTTTTGGGTGACAGACTCTCTTTTCTGACCAATTTTTGATGTTACAAAGGGAGAGCAAGCAGCTTTAATATCTACCTACTTGTAGCCAGTATTAAAGGGGACAGCTTGAAATGGACTAGTGGAGAATCAATGAATAGTGAACTTTTAAAAAGCTAGCATTTTCTACCTACTCTCCCATCCAAGTACTAACCAGGCCCGACCCTGCTTAGCTTCTGAGATCAGATGAGATCGGGTGCTTTCAGGGTGGTATGGCCGTAGACTCTACCTACTCTGTATACTCCCCACTCCCACAATTCTCTCAACCTACTAAAGTGACAACTATCTTCCCTATGACACATGTAACATGTAGAAGCTGCAGTCATCTGAAATGTTATTTAAAATTTCAAGCCTGTCAGCCTTTGTTTGAAATATCACAATTTCCACCAACATGAAACTTTACTATGTTCCTGCTACTTGGCTTTCCACTGGATTTCCATCCATTCTATGATTGAGGCAAAATGGCACCAGCTAATACCCAGTGTGACCCAACAGAACATTATCTGAAAGAACGTTCAGTAAAAAAGAAAGCAGCTCTTCCAGTTTTGTTCCCTGGGATTCACAGACAGATTGAGCCCAAATCCCTCCCACCATCACCACCGCATGGCTTTCTCAGCTTTAAATCCTTGTCAGGATAGTTATCCTTTTGTAACTCATTTTTTCCATTAAGGCTGCCCTTGATCACCATTTGAAACCATTATTCACCTGGATACAGATGACAGCTAGCCAGAGAAACACACATGATTTACACTAAGCATTACACTCCCCCTCTCCCAACTAGGACAGCCCATAAAGACAAAAATGCTAGTGTCACAGTACTTTAGAAAATATTTTCTTATGTCAAATATATGATTTTGAAGGTAGCTTGACAATCTGTTTTCTAAGAAACAAATATGCTAAGAATCAAAGATGATTAAAGGTGTGAGAGACTATGTTTATGTGTGGGAAAGCATCACATCATACTTAATATGACATATATAACAATAGGTTGATATTAGGAAGATTAATTTTCTGTAGTCATAATAACAAGTTTTCTTATGACAAACATTTCAACTGAGACAGGACTCTAAACCCCCAGGAAAAGCTCTAAGGAATCCATGTTCTATCAGCTGATGATACTCTTTTATGTTTCTTATCCCCTTTGAATTGATTCTTCAGTGAGACCTAATGTAAATTTTTTTTTTATTTATTATAGCTTATTATGGGGGTACAACCGTTCTGGTTAAGTATATTGCCCATGCCCCTCCCAACCCCCCGAGACTGAGCCTCAAGGGTGTCCATTCCCCCAACAGTGCACATCGCACTCATCATGT
>CM052437.1:36386901-36423014 GCA_028533085.1 Varecia variegata
GATTTCCATCTATTTACATGCTCTGCAATTTCCTTCCTCAGTGTTTCATAGTTCTCCCTATAGAGGTCCTTTACCTCCTTAGTTAAATATATTCCTAGGTATTTTATTTTCTTTGTTGCTATTTTGAAGGGTATTGAGTCCTAATGTAAATTTTTAAAAATGCATTTGAAAATGAAAACATACCAGCAGCTTTGACTTTGTTGCAATTTCATTTTATAATTTCTTAGGAAACAACGTGGTGTCATGGTTCACATTATGAAATGTCTCTGCCTCCAGTCTCTCATCACTCTGTCTAGCTCACAGCTGCTGGAACAAACTAACATATTACTTGAATCCTGACACTTCCCTGCTCTTCATGGCCTAACCTCACATTATGCTTGGCTTTTCATCCTGTGGACCTCCACAGTTGAGGCTATTGAGCACCCACCTATAGGTTTAGCTCCAGACTTTAAAACTAAACTAAATGCATGCAGATTTTCATAAAAAGTCACATGAAGAAAATTAAAAATATCTGTTCAACAGGACTAGATTATTAATTGTGTTTGGAGAGTGAGGGCGACTCAATGATTCTTCTTACAAGCCTTGGTCTATTATAATCCAGACCACGTTACAGCCCTGCGCTGCTTCAAACCTTTGAATCACTCTCCATGGCAGTATAAGTCTAACGTAGCCTCCTTCCAAGGATTGTAAAATGTGCTACATGATCTGCCCTTCTGCTTTTGCTCTTCAACTTCTGCTCCACACGTGCACACGAACAGTTCACCAGAAAAACCTGCCTAACTCTGTTCAGTCTCCGTGCCTTCACAGGTGCGGTGACTTCTGCCTGTGCTTTCTTCATCATGCTTGTTTCTTTCTTTTTCTTCAAGTCTCAGTTTAAACACCACTACATAGACTTCTCTTTCTTTGATCACTGTAGCTAAAAAGATATCCTCCTTGGCCCTACTACTCTCTAGTAAAGTTCTGTTTTCTCTCTTTAAATCACTTATAATTTTAATTTTTGAGTGTATGTTTCATGAGATCATTTTTTTGTCTGTTAACCACTATATCTGCAGAAACCAACACTTGCCTGAGATTATGTTGATGAACAAATGAATGAATGCATGAATTCCAATATACTCATGCTTTTTCTTCTAAACTTCTAAACATCACTTGATCTGGACATGAAGTTACATTCCTGCCCTCTACAGTTAATCATGTCATCAACTTACAAAATTAAGTCATGCTTAGTCTAGCATTTAAGTTCCTCTGCTGTCATACTCCTATACTCTCATTTCTGCCCTGTTTTGTACTATTTCCTAATAGAAGCTCTGGAGTTCTTCTAGGTTGGGTCTACTCCTTCATCATCAAACAGGTTTGGTGGTTTCTGCCCACCAAGCTATCTCACAGAGATAACCTCTATCCAGCGTGCACTTCTACACTGACATCCCCATTGAGCTGCAGCTCAAGTCTCCTCTAGGAAATTTCCAGACTTACAAGTGTTCACTGGTCATACCCTTTCTCTTGATTGTTATGAATTATGTACTGCTGTGTTCTTTTAGGAATTTTTTATCTGCTACTTTGGATCACTTTAATTTTTTTTTTAATTTTGCCTTATAATGCTATTAAAATAGCCATATCTGCATTGTTTCTCCACAGGTACACCATCACAACTTCAGAATAATTTTTCCTGTTTTTCTCTGTTTCCCCTAAAATGTTTCATATACTGTAGGAGTTCAAAAATATTCAGTGTTTCTGTAACTGATTTATTCACATGGAAACATTTTAGCGGCACTAACTGGGAAATCTGTTAAGTATGAACAGAGAAATTTAGAACTCATACTTGTCATATATGGTCATATTTTATATTTGGAAATATTTTGGTTGACTCAAAACTCTAAGGTAATAGAGAAATTAGTTTTGCTTGGTACTAAATATACTTACACATATATTTTTTTGTTTTGTTTTAGAATATAGAAAAAAATAAACTACTAGTTACTATCATAATTAATGAAATGTGAAAGGACACAAGGGGTTGCTAAGTAAACAGTTCTCTATTGAGGCCAGTGTAATGTCTGAGAGATTCCTGAGTGCTGTCCCTCCTTTGCTCAATAAGCACCCTTATATATTTTGTTGCCTGGTGATTAGTCTACTGACCATTCTGGGCTAAATTAATTGAATCAACAGTACAGCTATAAACTAGAGAGGGATTTGGAGGCTTTGAATCAGAGAGCAATAGTAAATTTATTGTGTCTAAAAGCAGTCTGGTCCAATCTCTCACTCTTTCAATTATTTGAATAGAAACTTTATAGGTAATAAAAAAAAATCTAATAGATGAGGTAATATTATAATATTCTTTTCTTTAAGCAAAACATTGATAGTAAATGAATGTCAAAGCCTGAACTTGCAGAATTGTTGATAGAATCCTATATTAACTAGATGCTCTAAATTCCAGGGCTATTGATGAATAAAGCAATTATTATAGAACAATTCCCACTGGATTCATAAGGAAAAATAAAAATGAGGTTTGGAAACCTGAGTATAATAAAATGTACTTCTGGTTCAAGATGGTAGACATAATCATATGTACTGTCCTCTATTTTCATGTCAAGTCCTCTGAAGTGATAGAGGACTCAGTGAAATATGTATACTTCCATACATTATAATGCTGACAAAGAGAAGACAACCAGAAACTTTGAGGAATCTCTAAAAGATACAAAGCCGATGGGATGAACATAAAGAAGGTGACTGTATTTTAAAACTCACAAAGAAATGATACCTAAAGTATTCCATGCCCAGAAGTGGTGAATACTAGAAATAGACAGGAGACCAAGATCATATAACAATATAATTTGATGAAAAAAGTAGAAATTTCAGATGAAAATGTCATCCTCTTCAGATCTCCCTTCTTTGTCTTGGTCAAAGCAGGAACGATGGGACTAATTATTCTCAAGTGGAAAACATGGACTGTGTGAGAACAACAGTCCTCTGGAGCAGTCATAAGCTACAGTAGCTATGTACATATCATATCTCACCCACTCACAAATCTCACTCTCTCTCAGATCAGGTTACAGAACAAACTAGGAAAGACTCACAAGCAAGTTGCTTATGTATAGCAGATCATTTAATAGGAAATATTCATTAAAGATTAGCACATGGTCAAAATCAGGACACATTAATAAATGCCAACACTGTGGCATAGAGAACTCACCTCAAATATCACTGATAATAAGAAAAATTAATATGCTCATAGAGTTGAGAGAATATCACATGTAAAATAACAACACAGAAGCCATTATTAATTTTTTTTTTTTTTTGAGACAGAGTCTCGCTCTGTTGCCCGGGCTAGAGTGAGTGCCATGGCGTCAGCCTAGCTCACAGCAACCTCAAACTCCTGAGCTTAAGCGATCCTACTGCCTCAGCCTCCCAAGTAGCTGGGACTACAGGCATGCGCCACCATGCCCGGCTAATTTTTTCTATATATATTTTTAGTTGGCCAGATAATTTCTTTCTATTTTTAGTAGAGACGGGGTCTCGCTCTTGCTCAGGCTGGTCTTAAACTCCTGAGCTCAAACAATCCACCAGCCTCGGCCTCCCAAGTGCTAGGATTACAGGCGTGAGCCACTGCGCCCAGCCAATTATTAATATTTTTAAAGTGAGAATTTTGCATGGAAAAAAATGGAAAATTTAAAATAAAGATATCAGTAGATTGGCTGGATAATATACTGGGCAAAACAAATAAGCAATTTCAAGAGCCCGAACAGCCCATGAAACATAAGGTACAAAGAGATGGAAGGTCTAAAATAAATATTTTGAGCAATTGAGGATAAACTTGGAATTTCTACTATCTGTTTAATGGTAGTTTTAGGAGAACATAATGAGAAAAATTTCCTAGAACTGAGAGAAGGCAGGAGTCCTTTTATATTAAAGCATTACATGTTCCAAGTAAATAAAAACAACACATCCAAAACAAAATGTATTAATAGTAATGTTTCAGAACATCAAGACAAAAGGAGACATAATTTACAATTTTTCCAGAATTAAATATAACCAGATTACCTAGAAGGAAGAGAATCAGATCAATGTCTGACTTTGCAGCAGCCATACATGATTCAAGAAGCCAATAAAGTACTATTGTCCAAGGGCTGAGAGAAAATTACATTTTTTCTTTCCTTTCCTCCCTCCCCCATTTCCCCTTTTTTCCCTCTTTATAGTTCTTTGTTTTGTTTTGATTTTTAAACACTTGACATCTCAGTAGTTAACTTTTGTAGGAGTAGAACTAAAAATTTTCTGGGAAAGACAAATTGATTAATATAAGTATAATATGAAAAGTTCAGAAAATAAAACAAAAGGATAAATGGCAAGGAGAAAATGAAACAAACAAAAACATTAAATATAGAAGACTAGTGGGACTTGTTAGTTCTGATCTCAACTTGTATTTGATGAAGGTAACTTAAAGGTGACTTTTAGAATCATTTAAATATTTATGCATTTTGATTATCAATAACCACTTATAGAAGAACTAGTAACAAAAATAACTGGGAAAAGTATTAAAAATTTATGCTGGAACTTCACTTCTAATAACAATGTTGTAACAGGGACCATATTTATCTTGCATCTTGAAACAACAAGAAAACAGGGCAAAATGTATGAAACGATGATTTTTAAAGCATTGAACATTGGAACAGAAGTGCCTGAGATTTAAAAAAAAAAAAAAATTGAGGAGAATTCAACAATTTTCCTACTGAATGACTTTAGAGTGTTTTCAGGACACAGCAGAGAGAAAGTGACTCCAGGAGAAACCTTGCAAACTCCCTAATTGAGAAGAAGCTGAAAGTCCAGGGAGACCAAGGTGGATAGAGTTCATTCTTTAAAGAACGTAAAGACAAAAAGAAGAAGAAAAATATGTGACAGAGTCTGTATATGACCTGCAAAGTATAAAATATTTACTACCTCATCATTTACAGGAAAGGTTCACCAACCTCTGACACTGAGAGAAAACACCAGAGACTTTCAGAGCTGCCTCCCCTTGAATACTCTTCAGAGTACATTAGTCTGCCCTTATCCTCAGTGTCAGTTGCCTGCTGTCAACCATGGTCTCAAAGTAGGTAAGTACAGTATAAGACATTTTGAAAGAGACACAGAGAGACAGAGAGAGAGAACATTCATATAACTTTTATTACCGTCTATTGTTACTGTCTTATTATTAACTATTTTTGTTAATCCTGTACTGTGCCTAATTTATAAATTAAACTTTACAAAACGTACATATGTGTAGAAAAAAACCTAGTATATATAAAGTTTGGTACTATCTGCGAATTTGGGCATCCACTGGTAGTCTTGGAATATATCCACTGTGAATAAGGGGGGACTACTGTATTTACGAGGGCATGCACGTGAGACATCTACCTGAGGCTAGGGGAAGACTACTTAAAAGCATTGAAGGAATAAGTACTGGGAGCTTATGCAATGCCAGGAATAGTGCTGGCTCTCTGAAGCCGGCTGAAAAATTTTGTATACTGCAAAACTTAATAATTCTGTATACTGAAAAACTAAGGTTCTTATATGAGGGAGAAATAAAGACTTTCTCAGACAAACAAACATGGAAGCAATTTGTCAAGAAAAGGCCTGCCCTGCAGGAAGTACTCAGAACTGCATTATGCATAGATCAGCACAATAGATACCCACCACTGTAAAATCACCCAAAAGCTAAAGGTCAGAGCCCAGATACCACGATGGCTTAACAGGTAAAAACAGCAATAAAGTTCTACTCAACAGGATGAACAGAAGTCCATCCCACTTATAAATTCTTTCAAAAAATGTGAATGGCTTGAATGCCTCACTCAAAAGACACAGGCTGGCTAAATTGATTAAAAAAAAAAAAAAAAAAAGCCAAGTATCTGGTATCTCCAGGAAACACATCTAATCCATAAGGACTCATTCAGACTCAAGGTGAAGAGATGAAAAACAATATTCCATGTAAATGGAAACCAAAAGAAAGCTGGCATAAACATTGTAATATCAGATAACATAGACTTCAAATCAACAAAAGTTAAAGCAGGTAAAAATTATCATTATATAATGATGAAGGAAACAGTTCAACAGGAAGACATAACAAATCCTAAATATTTATGTATCTAACAGAGGTGCTCCCAGATTCATAAAGCAACCCAACTTGATCTAAACAAAATGATAAACAATAGCATCTTAATAGCCAGGGACTTCAACATCCCCCTGACAAGAATGGGACAGATCCTCCAAGCAAAAAATAAACAAAGAAACAATGGACTTAAATAGGACTCTAAAAAAAAATGGGCCCAACAGTCATTTACAGAACATTCTACCCAAATGCTGCTGAATACAGATTACTCTCATCAGCTCATGGAACATTCTCTAAGACTGATCACATCCTATGCCACAAAATAGATCTCAAAAAATTTAAAAAAATAGAAATTATACCACATATCTTCTCAGATCACAATGAAATAAAATCAGAAATCAATTCTAATAGAAACATTCAACCCTACACAAAGTCATGGAAATAAAACAACCTAATGCTGAATGATTATTGGGGAAATTAAGATGGATATCAAAAGATTCCTCAAACTAAATGACAAAGGTGACACAAGTTATCAAAATCTGTGGGATTCAGCAAAAGCAGCCCTAAGAGAAAAATTCATAGCCTTAAATGCCACATCCAAAAGACAGAAACATCAGAAATTAACAATCTAATGAATCATCTGAAGGAATTGGAAAAGGAAGAGCAAACCAATACCAAACCCAACGAAGAAAAGGAATAACTAAGAGCAGAGCAGAACTAAATGAAATTGATAATAAAAGAATTATACAAGAGGTTAATGATACAAAAAGTTAGTTATTTGAAATGATAAACAAAATTGACAGGACTTTACCTAGACTAACTAGAAACAGAAAGGACCTAATAATCTCCATCAGAAATGAAAAGAGAAATATTACTACTGATACCACAAAAATATATAATATCATCTCTGAATAATATAAAAATCTCTATACACATAAACTTCAAAATGTTGAGGAAATGACAAATTCTGAGAAACACACAACCTTCCTAGGTTCAATCAGGAAGAAATAGAACTCCTGAACAGATCAATATTAATGAATGAAACTGAAGCAGCAATAAAAAACCTCCCAAGAAAAAAAGTCCCAGACCAGATGGTTTCACACCCAAATTTTACCAGAACTACAAAGAAGAACTGGTACCTATACTGCAGGAATTATTTAATAACATCAAGAATGAAGGAACCCTCCCCAACTTGTTCTATGAAGCCAATATCACCTTGATACCAAAGCCAGGAAATCATACAACCAAAAAAGAAAACTACAGACCAATATCTCTTATGAATATAGATGCAAAAATTCTTAAAACCCAGCAAACCAAACTCAGCTGCACATCAAAAAAATAATATACCATGGGCAAGTGGGCTTCATCCCAGAGATGCAAGGATGGTTCAACATACTAAAATCTATAAATGGGATTCACCACAGAAACAGAAGCAAACACAAAGGCCATATGATCCTCCCAATAGACTTAGTAAAAGCATTTGACAAAATTCAGCCCACGTTTATGGTAAGAACTCTTAAGAAAATAGGCATAGAGGGAACATACCTCAAAATTATAAAAGCCATATACAACAAACACACAGCCAGCATCAACTAAGTGGGGAAAAACTGAAAGCATTCCTGCTTAGAACTAGAATCAGACAAGGTTGCCCACTGTCACCATTCCTATTCAACATCGTGCTGGAAGTCCTAGCCAGAGCCATCAGACAAAGGAAGGAAATCAAGGGTATCCAAATGGGGAAAGAAGAGGTCAAATTATCACTCTTTGCTGATGATACAATCTTATATTTAGAAATCCCAAAGATTCTGCCAAGAAACTCCTGGACTTGATAAAGAAATTCAGCAAAGTCTCAGGTTACAAAATCAATGTGCACAAATCAGTAGCATTCCTTTACACCAACAAAAGTCAAGGTGAGAATCAAATCAAAGACTCAATACCTTTCATAACAGCAAAAAAGAAAAGAAAATACCTAGGAATATTTTAACCAAGGAGGTGAAAGACCACTACAGGAGGACTAAGAAAGGAAATCGCAAAGGATGTAAATAAATGGGAAAATATATCATGCTCATGGATAGGCAGAATCAACATTGTTAAAATGTCTATACTACCCAAAGTGATCTACAGATTCAATGCAATCCCCATTAAAATACCAACGTCATTTTTTGCAGATCTAGAAAAAATAATTCTACGCTTCATATGGAATGAGAGAAGACCTTGTATAGCCAAAGCAACCTTAAGCAAAAAGAACACTCAGGAGGCATCACTTTACCAGACTTCAAGCTATACTACAAGGCCCTAGTATCCAAAACAACATGGCACTGGCATAAGAACAGAGATATAGACCAATAGATCAGGACAGAGAACCCAGATATAAAACCATCCTCATATAGTCATTTGATCTTTGACAAAGTAAACAAAAATATACACTGGGGAAAAGAATCCCTAATTCAATAAATGGTCCTGGGAAAACTGGATAATCACAGGTAGAAGATTGAAACAGGATCCATACCTCTCACAACTCACAAAAGTCAACACATGGTGGATAACAGACTTAAACCTAAGGCATGAAATTATAAGAATTCTAGACGAATATATTCCGAAAACCCTTATAGACGTTGGCCTAGGGAAAGAATTTGTGAAGAAGACCCCAAAGGCAAACACAGCAATAGCACAAACAAATAAATAAATGGGACCTGATTAAATTAAATAGCCTTTCTACAGCTAAGGAAACAATCAATAAAGCAAATAGACAACCTACAGAATGGGAGAAAATATTTGCATGCTATATATCACATAAAGGGCTAATAACCAGAATTTGCAAAGAACTCAAGCAAAACAGCAAGGAAAAAAATCAAACAACCCCATTAAAAATTGGGCAAAACAAACTAACAGAACTTTTTCAAAAGAAGGTAGACTAATGGCCAATAAATATATGAAAAAATTCTCAATATCTGTAATCATCAGAGAAATGCAAATCAAAACCACAATGGGATATCACCTAACTCCAGTGCGAATGGCTTTTATCTAAAAGTCCCCAAACAACAAATGTTGGCATGGATATGTAGAGATGGGAACACTCATACACTGCTGGTGGGACTGCGAACTAGGGCAACCTCTATGGAAAGTAGTATGAAGATACCTCAAAGAACTAAAAGTTGACCTACCATTTGATTCAGTAATTCCATTATTGGGATTATTATTTACCCAAAGGAAAAAAAGTCATTTTATCCAAGACACTTGCACTTGAATGTCTACTGCAGCACAATTCATAGTCACCCAAAGATGTGGATTCAAACCAAGTACCCATCGATATGTGAGCGGATTAATAAAATGTGGCATATATATACAATGGACTACTACTCAGTCATTAAGAATATGGTGAACTAATACGTTTTGTAACAACCTGGATGGAACTGAAGACCATTATTCTAAGTGAAATATCACAAGAATGAAAAATCACACACATGTACTATTAAATTGGAATTAACTGATCAACCCTCTTGTGCACATGTGGTAATAAAATATGTATCCAGATAGTACAATTTTTAAGATTGAGGTTTATTTGTTGCAAAGTGTGAGTGTGTGTCTGTGCACAGATATGCTGTGTGTATATCTGTGTGTGTGTGGAAGCTTGTACACATGCAGTCACAAGTAAAGTCTGTTTTTCAGACATGCATTACTTGATAAACACTCGTTGCAGGCTAAATAGCATATCTACACTTTAGTGGTGAATCTCAATAGACTTGAACTATCAAAGCCTCCTTGAAATATGCCACAGATGCTTCTCCTTTATTTTCCATGGATTTTTGCTACACCAAATACTCATTTTGGAAAATGACCTGCCAGGTATTGTGTTCAGGTTTTGCATTTGAAATGGTAGATGGCACCAAGCCCTATAGTAAGGTATTAGGAGGTAGTGAATATTAACTCTGAGAGAAATAAATTTCTGTGTTTATAAGCTATCTAGTTTATGATATTTTGTTGTAGCAGCCCAAGCAGACTAAGACATAGGCAGGGGATCATTCTCTTCTGCTTATATATTAAACATTCAGGGAGAATTTTACCACATTCATATGGTAGCCCCTAGCTTTGTTTGTGAAAAGGCACAGCTGTATGATAATTGTGAGACAGCCTTTCCTTATATTGTAGTAAATCCTGTATTCCTGAAATTTATATCAATTAGTCCTTGCCTACTGGAAAAACAGAGACTATTCCTCTATGAAAATCTTTCTAATTTTTGAAGATAGCTGTAAATTCCCATAATTCATTATTTCTGTAAGGTACACAGCTCCATTCCTTCTAGTAACCATTCCTCAAATAGCATAGCTCCCTAATCTCCCATCATCCTGTTACACTCTGCTGGTTGCTTACTGATTTATCACTGAGTAGAGACAAACAAAGTTAGGATAATTGTGTATTTTTCTCTATCCATTTTAAGAAGCTTTCACTCACACTAATTTACTCTATTAAAAAGTAAAATTTCCAATTAAATTCAGCTAACATGCCTTATACATCTACATACTCCACAGTGGGCATTATATAAGATACATATATTTTCAAATCCTTGTGGTTGTTTGCAAATCAAGTTTAGAGAATAATAAGCATTTCATTTTATAGTCATTACCTCTCCAGGATCTTTCCTGTTTATATCTCTATCATTTCTATAGGTTATATCATTTTACTCAAGAGAAAATCAACAATAGAGAATATGCAATAAGAAAGCAATGAATTTGGTTTGAATATTAATAGATCAAGCAACACTAGGGGTTTTATGAAAGTATGGCAGGAGCCTTCCAAATTTTCCCTGGAGGATTAGTAAGAATATTGAACATTTTCCTTGATTTTAATTTGGGCAATATTCCCATTAGATATTCTAACTAATTAGGGCATTTTTTAAAAGTCCATAATGTTAATTCAATGAAAAGTTCTAATAAAAGTATATTAGATTTTTGTGTTAATATTGCACACTTTTTAGAAGTGTTAAATAGTTATTAAAAGTTATAACTATCACAATCCAATTCTGTTTCAAACAGCAAAATTACTTTTATTCATAATTATTCAATGAACAATTATACATGTACAGATCATTTAGAGCTATTTAGCATGCTGTGCACTCAGCTGTTGTGACAGAAGAATTAGTGCAAATTTTCTCAAGAGGAAATGAAGATGTGGTTTGATTTTTAACTCAATAACTAAGAGGATGGTTCTTTATCTCCTGTAGTACTGTGGCATAATATGCACAAGTCTATGGTTGCATTTCATATAACACTGAAATATTAGGATATTTCCAAATATGCACATTTTGGACATTGTCAAGAGAAATTATACATGACACTCTATTTAACTTTTTATGTGACTTTTAATAGCAAAATGGGTAATGACATGCCCATTTCCCTACTCTACAGCCTTCCTTTTGTCTCAACTCTAATTAGCTCTAATCTCGCAACTCACCAATTTATGTTTATTTATAAAGTATATACATTTACCACTCTATTAACATTCTGTTATAAAAAGAAAGGAATAGAACATATAAAGAATAAGATAAAAAATATTTTTAAATATGTATTTGATTTTTATATGTTAATGGTACAAGGGTTTTCGTCCTCACAGTTGGTGAGAACATTGTTATTGTGTAGTGTGATTGCCTATGTCATGCCTGATCAGATTAGCATCTCCTTTATTTCTCACTTGGCTTGAAAGGGCCTACATGAGGAATAGAAGTGCCATCCCTGCCATTTTCCTTCTGTTTACTTGTGTTTGCCTTGTTCTTTAATGTTCAATAAAGGCCTCTTTGCAGAAACTAATTTTGGGAGAGTTAGTTTAATTAAAACCTGATAGTATAATCCATAAGAAAATTTGGCAGGATGATGTGAAGCCGCAATGAATTCTAATGCACAGAAAGTAAACGAGGGCATGAAGGCAGGTCTGAATTGGGGTCCATGAATTTGTATTTTTAAATAAGCTCCCCAGGTATTTCTTGGTTTTCAGACCACATTCTGAGCTACCATTGAGACTCTGGGATCAATCAAGATGTTAGATTCACTTAAAAATCTCAAAGTGAGTTCTGGGGTATCTCAGCACCAAAAAAAAATTTCTTAAAGTCCTCTACTGATTTCACCCACCAATGATGATAAATGGACATTTTTTGCCCTTCCACATGAAGACAAAGGACAACCTAATATTTTAGTCTAATAAGCAACTTTCCTTAAGGTTTCTTCCCTTCATTATGTCCTTCTGGATGGCAACCATAGTCTGGTTAATGACTACATATTATTTGTTACTACTTGCTGTATTCTGTGACACCATTTGCCACCATGTGACACCATTCTGTGTCCCATTTGCCAAACTTCCATGATGCTAACACACTGCCTGAATCCCACCTATTGAGGAAGAAAAAAGACCTAATGGGATTGGGTGTCTAATGTGCATGAGGCATGGTTTTAGACAATTTACATTGATTACCTTAAGTAACTCCTATGATAATGCTGAGGTAAACTCCCTAAGAGGTAGGTATTTTTACCCCATTCTACACAGGAATAAACATGGGTTCAGAGAGCTTAAATAATGTGATTGAGATTACTCAGGCAGTAAGTGCAGAGCTAGAGTTTCTGATGTAAGAGTTTTTGCTCTTTCCAAGACAAAATCCTGCCTTCTCTTTCATCTTTCTCCACCTGAGCAGTCCTAATACCCACTTAAGCTATGTGCTCCCTTTCAGGCCTTTCAACAATAGGGACAAGCTCTTTTCTAATACATTTCTGAAATAAAAAGATAAAAAGGCTTGTACCAGAGAAGTCTTATATCTATGAACACAGATTTTTCTTCTGGTTATTTATAAGACATATATCACATTTACTTCCACTTCAGCCATTCTTCAAATTTAGAAGAGTAATATAGTAAATACATATGTCTTGAAAAGAAAATGAAATCCAATCTCTTTACTGCCATTAAGTGTCATTATTTCCAAATGGTAACAATAAGAAGAGTAAAGAAAAAAATCACAGATTTTAAGTCTGAAATCAAGTCCATCCCTCATTAAACATAAATAATCCTAGACAGGCTGTTTTATTCCTTAGACCTCAAAAACATGATCTGTAAAATGCAGATTATAATATACATACTGGAGAATTACTATGAGTTAAATTATAGCATATGTAAAGTATTCAGGATAACTACATATGAAGTGCTGACTTGATATTATTATTGTCATTACTCTAAAAAACATGGAAATCTATTGATCATTTTAGTCAGTGCTTAACTAGATACTCCTCAAATAATGAGCTAGTTGTACTCTTTGTTAATTTCTTTTTTTATAGGAAGTAAACATTTACTACCATAAATAAAATATATCAAAGCAGTTGATAATATGAAAACTAAGTACTTTATTCAAGTCTAAACTAGAAAAAAGGAATTATAACCATCTCCTTTCTTAAAAACAATCCTCCCCCATATTTTTATGCCAAGGGTTTCAAATTTATTACAACCAAAATATAGGCTCCTGGACAACTCAAGAAACAGAATCCTTTCTCTTTGCCTACTAATTCACTGCATGCAGAAAACTCATTTCAATAACTGAAGGAACATGGGACAGTCAGCAGAAACACTGATTGTAAGAATGCTCAGAAAAAAATCAATGGCATGAGAGAAGATTAATAATGAGCATTAAGTCCCAGGACAGAGAGAAAGACCACAATCTACAGAGAATTCTCAGAAGCCAGTAATGAGGAACAGGCCAGATAACCTACAAAGGAAAAGCTACCAGACTAACTGCAGACTTCTCAACTGAAACCTTACTGGGGACCCATCCTCAATTTTCTAAAACAGAATAATGGCCAACCTAGAATTCTTTACCCAGAAAGACTAAGCTTCACCTATGAGGGAGAAATAAAGACTTTCCCAGACAAGCAACCACTGATGGAATTTGTGAAGACCAGACATGCCCTGCAGGAAGTACTCAGACCTGCATTATACACTGAACAGTACAATAGACACCCACCAAAGTAAAGTCACTCAAGAGTTAAAGTCCAGAACCTGGAATCCACAATGGTCAAGAAGTAAAACAAAACAGTAAGAATTTATCCAACAAAATGAACAGCAATCTACCCCAAATATCAGTGCTCTCCATAAATGTGAATGCCTTGAATTGTCCACTGAAGAGACATAGACTGGCTGAGTGAATAAAAAATCACAAGCCAAGTATCTGATATTTCCAGGAAATGCATCTTACCCACAAAGACGCTTTCAAACTCAAGGTCAAGGGTTGGAAAACAAACTTCCAGGCAAATGGAAACCAAAAGAAAACAGGGGTAGCTATTCTTATACTAGATAACATAAACTAAAATAGCAAATGTAAAGAAAGACAAAGATGGTCACTATATAATGGTGAAAGGAAAAATCCATATGGAGATTTTGCCCTTTTTCTCAACTGGCTAGGCATGGTTATTTCTATAGTAAAATATTATAATTAGAAACAACAGTAAATATCATTAGATCATTTTTTGCTTTGAGGTTAGAAAGTCTATGATTTCCCTATTGAGAATTAGTTCTACATATTCAATTATGGGAATTTACACTGAAGTCAAGAGGTTCACTAAAATCCATCATTAATAAAGAAACTTAATTGTTCAGCCATTGCAGCAATTTATTCTCTTAAATAATAGCAAATCCCTAATACACTTTGTTGGTTTATCTGTCCCTGTGGTTATAGAGTTGCAATCATTATTTTAGAAATTAAATTCTCATTCTCCATATTTGCATTTATAAAATATTTTTTATTATATTACATAAACATATTCTATTCTGAAAGCAAAATGGCTATCATAGGGGTATTTTATCAAGAAATATAAGATGGACGAAATAGCTAAAAAAAATGCCAGATATTCAGATGCTAGCATAAAACTGGAATTTTTACATCACTTCTTCCATAATAAGTGAATTAGCAATCTAAACTCTTTTAGGGAGAGGGTTCAAATATGAGAATGCTTAAAAAGATGAATTCAGCACAACCAAATACAAAGTGGTATGAGACAAAAGGGACTTTAACAAACAGGAGAGCAGACCAAGCTGAAAACACATTTCCCCTCCCTGTATAGCTCCATATTAGTTTTCGCCATGAGAGTCATTTGCACTCAATTCACAAGATAGAAGAGAAGCAATAGCCATACCGTTTTATACTCTGAAGACTGACACAGAGCATCAGGCACTATAGCAGCTCAAGAATGGACTAAGGCTGTAACTAGACCAGCAGCTCCTTCAGATCTCATCTAATCCCTTTCTTTGGTCTCTTTGATTCCTGGGTTAAGGGTATGTGTACTTTGTGGTGACAGACACAACCCTTCCCCCTCAGGAGACCCACTGTACCAAGAACGAAGGTGGAGAAAGACAGATGTAAGTCCCAATTTGTCCTCATGAGTTCTAGTTGTTGACTTTCCACATCCTGTTTTTCCTTTTGAATGGTAGTCTAGCTGTCAAAATGGCTTCAGAATGAACACAAGACAGAGAGGGCTGCATAATCTACTCCAGCAGAGGTAGTAGGTAGATTGTACCAGTGGCCCTGGTCATTCATGGCCTTTGTCCTCTAACTTACAGTATCTTCTATACTCTGATTCTGGGCTAAGTCATGTAACTTACTTTGACCAGTGGGATATTAGCAAAGATGATCCAAGCTTGAAAAGAACATGCTTATTTTTCCTTGACACCTTCCACAACTGAGCTTGTTTGCTATTAGATACCTGCCTTCAGGCTAGACTACTTCAGTAGTCTGGATGGGATGGGAGTGAGAGGTGGAGCAAAGCCCAGTCCTCATATTTAAGACCATTCTAGGCTTGGTCTCCCTCAGCTCACTCATGGATGGTATGATCGAGCCCAAGTGAGATTAGCTAAGCCTAGTCAAGATTAGCAGAACAACACAGCTTTATCTTCCTGAGAAATTTTAAAAATACTATTTAAAGAGTTTGGAGTGTTTTGTAACATAATAATAGCTAATTAATGCAGTATGCATGGATCAAGTTACAGCAACAAAAACCTTTCCCACACCTGGGGGCTGAAGAACAGGGAGGAAACTAGCACTTATTAACTGTTATTCATGCCCTATTCCAGGCTTTTAATGTATGCTATTATATTTAACATCCCAATAATCATAAAATAGACACTCTTTTCGCTATTTCACAAATGAAGATACAGGCAACAACATCTGATAATCTAGAAGCAATAAAATATAAGGCCAAGTTAAATGAAAAGAACATAAGCTTGGAGACATTTCATCTTTAGAAGATGATATGAGGAATGCATCAATTACTTTTCTGAATTTTATCATTGGTGGAATGTCCAAATGTCCAAAACTATAGGGAAAATAAAGAGAACACACTCTCTGAGACAAAGCAGAGGAGTTAAAGAAAGAATATTTTATTTTGGCTTTATTTGGGCCCTGCTCTCAGCCTAGCTTCTAACTTCTAACAAAACCAGTTAGGGACTGAGTCATTTTGGGAAATTGAATAGCAATGCCTTGTATTAACACAGGGTCATATTTCCAAGAAGCTCCAAGAATGTGACTTTATACTAATGTTATTCAGTACTCTTGAAACACAGAACTCATGGATTACAGAACTGAGACAGATAACAGTGAAATGGCTAAATATTTGTCTTTAAAATCATTTCTAACCCATAAACCAAATCACCTGAATGAGGTAAATGACTGAAAGACTGAAAATATAATCAAGATGGTGATGTGAAGGGGAGGGAAAGATTGGCCAAATTTCAGATTTTTTAAGTGTTTGATTTCCCTCCCTAGCTCTTTTTCATTAAATAAAATGGAAATAAAAATAAAATAAATGATATAGTAGGAATATCTCAGCAGTGGTTTCCAGGGTCACTCTGTTAAACTGTTAGGTGAAACCTGGACTCAGAGGTAAAGGTGTCTCTATGTACATGTTAGGACAGCCTTGGGCAGGGGGCAAGTTTCTGGTGGTGCACACACCGCATAGACATCACCCTTGCATTACTCAGATTCCTGTTTCTATTCATAGTTGCATCCTCTAAGGGGCAAATCTTCACATTCGTAAGCATTTATTTTCTAGCTAAAGCAAGAAATATAGCTATAATCATTAAATGGGAAATTAAAAATAAAAAAGATAGCTTGCCATGTCTTTTTCCACCTAGGGACCACCCTCAGGGCTTGCTGGTAGTCCTGCAGGGCATAAAGCTGTTTGTGATGACTGTGTATCTACAGAGTGGAAATCACTTAAAAAAATCAGACATTTAAATCTATTTCACTCAGGAATTAGAAAGCGAATAACTGAAATTAGAACTGAGTAACATTTTAAGTTAATTCTTTAAAGGCTTATTTGTTGTCTGTTTTTTTCAGTATGTCCAAGCTCATTAAAAAAAAAAAGTCTTTTTGGGATTTTATTCAGCATACCTTGTACCTTTTTACACCATCCACATAGAAAATTATACAAAGCTATAACTAGAAAATTTTTACTATTATATTACTATATTATTGTGAAGAACACTAATACCAGATACTCAACACTCAGTTGGAAATAGGTACTATTTTATCCCTTATTTTAGAAAACAATATTTATAAATTTAAATCACATAGAAAAGAACTATATCAATATAGTAAAGGACTACAGAATGTTGTAAAACAGGAGGATATTGAGTTTTAGGTGTTCTTAAAATATTTCTCTGTTCAAAAATCTCATATTCTGTATGCCTTTGCTCATTTCTAAGTTACACATAAAAACATTAGGAAGAACGTCTGTTAAAGGGTTATCCTGCTTTGATTTTCTCCATGAAATTCTGGACATTCTTAAAACACTTCTATTCTTTACCTATAGACATTATCACTCAAATTCCAAGTTGACAACTGCCCTGCATCTGGTAGATAATTATTGATTTTGCCGTAATCATGAAGGAAAATTCAGTAGGTTTAACCATCTCCTCTTATCTAAATCTGTACAATCTAAAGATATCACCTCTAACAGCAGATTACAGAAAACAGTACATTTCTTTTCTCTTTGGTTGCTGAGTAGCTGAGTCAGGCCATATGAAGTCAATTGTTGCTATGACAACATATGAGAGAAGGAGAAGATAATATGTTTGAATGCAGAGAATTTATTTACCTATGATGATCCATTTTTTGTCTGTTATGATACATATGCTTACTCAGGAGGGACATACATGCATACTTTAATTACCAGATATCCATTTTAATTATATTCATAAAATGGAGGCCTATCATTTTTGCTTAAGAAGTAAAAACATCAAATGATCTACCTGTACTTTACGAGATTTTTTTTTTTTTACTTCTTCATTTATTTTGCTTTCCAATTAAAAGTGACATAGGGTAAATAACACATCTTTATGTATTCTCTTTCTTCTGTCACAATGTGAAATAGAACCATATGTTAAGACTGTAAATAAGTTCTTACTATGGCATATTGCAATAAACATTTTACTATTCAATAGTTATAGGAAGCTGAAACACAGTGATATAAGCCAGGGAATGTAAGAGCAACACAAGCCTATAATTCCCAAGTGTTATAATTCAATCATACAAATTTGTCCTGGATTGAAATCATGCACACACAGTACCTGTGCACACAGAAATTTATTTTCAATCAAATTTCAGGAACTATCTAGAAACTAAAAACTAAACTAGAAATATAGCTATTTTTTACATTTATGACTATAAGCTATCACTTACCTGGTAGATAATTACTTCCCTTTCCATTCATAAAGTACTTTGTTACAGGAGTTATGGAGGTGTGGGCTGTGTCTACTGGTCTAACCAAAATTTAAAAAGTGAGTGTTTGGAAAAATATATCCACAGTCCTTGTCATTTTCCAATGAGGCACACACCTCTGAAAATGGAGGATTTAATTCTTCCTTTACCCTAGGAACTCACAAACCAAAAAGACATTCTAAGTAGTTATACTAGTAATTGCCCAAATCAGTTTGATCCCCCCCCCCAAAAAAAAAGAATTCCATAGGGAAAGAAAACAAGAAATTTGGATTTTGAATTCTGGATCTGCTAATTATTAATCATATGCTACAGAGAAATCTTTCAGGAGAGGAAGAGTTAATGATGAACAAAACTTCATTGTTGTCTTATTTTAAGAAATTATCACAGCTACCCCAACCTTAAGCAACCACCACCCTGTTCAGTCAGCAGCCATCAACATTGAGGCAACACCCTTCAACCACTAAAAGATTACGATCCGCTGAAAGCTCAGATGATCATCAGCATTTTTTAACAAAAAAGTTTTTTAAATTAAAGTATGCACATTTGCTAGACATAAAAAATTGCATATTTAATAAACTACAATATAGTGTAAATATAGCTTTTATATGCATTGGGAAACTAAAAAAATGTGTGACTCTCTTTATTGTGTTATTTGCTTTATTATAGTGGTCTGGAACTGAACTCAAATATCTCTGAGATATACTTGTGCTCATATGTGAAATCTGAAAGAGTCAAATTCATAAAGCAGAGAGTAGAATGGTGGTTACCAGGACCAGGGGTGGGGGTGGAGGAAATTTGGAGATGTTGGTCAAAGGATACAAACTTTCAGTTGTAAGATGAGTAAATTCTGGAGACCTAATGTATAGTATAGTGACTATAGTTAATATATTGTATATTTGAAATTTGCTAAGAGAGTGGTAGATCTAAAATGTTCTGGCCACACACATACAAAGGGTAACCATGTGAGATGATGGAGATGTTTATTAGATTGATTGTGATAAACATTTCACAGTGTGCATGTACGTTATTTATAGCAAATCATCCCTTTGTACACCTTAAATGTATACAATTATTTCTTAATCATACTTCAATAAAGCTGTGGGAAAATAAAACGAAAGGGTAAAAGCTACAAAAAAATAATGAAAGACAGGATCACCTAAAAACAATGATTCTCTAACAGAAACCTGGAATTATCCCAATCAGATGTAGCAGAGGCTAGAAGCCAGAGCTAGATGGTCAGTGAGATAATTGATTAACAGTTTGTAAAACAGCTGCAACAGTGCTACTCTCAGTGCTGTTGGCTCTGATGTTTTCCTTCAAGCTAAACACAGAATAGTCTTCTGAATAAAGTAGTGAATCTGCTGTTTTATATCGCCAAAGTAAATACTGAAGTCAAACTGAAGTTAAGGGATGTCTCCAATTGAGAATGCATACTTACCTCATACCCAAAAGGAAAGGCAAACTGACCACATGTTCCCACCTTATACTTTCACATAAGCTTGAAACTCTATCAGACTCTATCAGGCAGAATTTGCTGCCAGGAAAACGAGAATATTCACAGGTAATGAAAAAAAATTCCATTAAAATATACCACTCTTTTAAGAACCTCACACTATGAACAGATGACTAAGATTTTCCATGAAACATTTAAAGAAAACAGCATGAAAGAAAGGCATCAAAACCAAAACTAACTCTTAAGAGATTATAGGTAGTAAACAAATTTTTAAATAATTGTAATTATTATTCTCAGAAATATATATAAAACAAGAGAATGCTGCTATGAAAGAGAAGCAGAGTTCTTGGAGTCAGATTAAAAATCTGACTTCAAAAAAGAATAATAATGAATCAATAAGTAGTAAAATTGATTCAGCTAAAGACAAAAGGACAGCACTAGAAATCTAGAGATATTTTCAAAATTCCATGTGAAAACACAAAGATAGGAATGTTTTGAAAGCATTTAAGAAGCACAGAGGATAGATCCAGAAAAGACAATCTAATACCAATTCTAAAGGAAAGAAACAATAAGAAGAAAAAGGAAAAAGCTCTTGCCTTCCTAGGTCTAGTCCTACATCATTTCCTGCTACAAGATGATTAACAGTGGGAGTATACATTTCCTTCAGAGAAATTCACTTGCCTCCCTCACACATAAATATATCTTCAAGACCTGATCTGGTCCACTGACTCATAAAAAGCAATCCAATTAAGCAACAGTACATTTTCCTAAATCTGGCTTATTTCAGGAATATAATCCATTCATATTTATTATAATCACTATTATATTTGCTTTTATTCAGTCATATTAGTGAAGTAAATACTAGCTATACATGAAATAGAGACAAGAAACACATAATCACTTAAATGTACTAGAAGTTTATTTATCATGTACTATAGTTTGAATGTGTGCCCCCTTCAAAATTAACTTTGAGACTCAATCCCCAGTGTGGTGGTATTAAGAGGTTAGGCCTTTTGGAAAGTAATTAAGTCATGAGGGTTCTGCCCTCATGAATGGAGTAATGTCTTTATAAAAGAGCCTTCAGACAGAGTTTGCCGCTTTCTGCCCATCTTCCTTCCACCATGTGAGGATACAACATTTCTCCCCTCTGGAGGAGGCAGCTACAAACAAGGTTCCAACTTGGAAATAAAGAGCAGACCTCACTAGACACCAATGCCAATGCCTTGATCTTGGACTTACTAGCCACCATAACTGTGCAAAAATAAATTTATTTATAAATTATGCAATCATAGTATTATGTTATACAGGACAAATGAACTAAGACATCATATAGTAATCTTGAGTGGTCGAGAGTAGCAAGGAGCAGGAAGCTGCTCCATACAATCACTGAAGGACTTGCATTAATAAAGGTTTTGCCATCTTAAATGAATCAAGTCCAAGTTCATCATAGTCATTTTCATCCAGTCTGAGGAAACAAAAAGAGCATCTGAGAGCTCCCACGAAGGAACTTTAGGGATCAGTACTGGAAGTGACACATACTTTTTTTATATGCTATTGGATAGAAATCACACGACTACAGACTACAGCTAATAGCACAAAAACATAGGCATAGATTTTGGTGATATTCTAGCACAGCCATCTTATTTTTCAATATCTATGTATTTTCTTTTTTTCCTTCATCATTGTCTATGTTCATCATATATTATGTGCTTTTTGTCTTTTCGTATGTTGAGATGTTCTAGTTTTAGTTATATTCTACTGATGTTTATACACAAATTTATAGCTAACATGAAAATAGATTAATATTAAAAAGTTATTAAGATCTAGAGCCCCCTTTTTTGAGATAATACCATTGATACACAATTATTTCTTCTTCCTCTTAGTATTTAATTTCCCATTTTTTTACTTTATATTATTCTCCTTATTTTTAAATCTTTACCTAACAATTCAAAAATTTCATAGCCTCATTGTTTATTTGCTTATCGTTTCTTGTATTTTATGCTCTTCTCAAACTATAACAGTCTTCTATTTGCTGGAGTACATTCATGAGTAATTTAATTTTCAAATAAACCAGTAGATAAGTTTCTAGACAGTTATATGTCCAAAAATGTTTTTCCTCACATGTGTAGGATATTTGTACTGTCTTTATTATCCTAAATCCAAATTCCTTTCTCTGAAATGGGCATCAGAGCAGTCACAGAAGCAAAATGCCAGCAGAGAACTCTCCCAACAGAACAGAAAACCCAGAGATTTCTCAGTAGTTGAGACAGTCCCATGCCAGTGATGTATAAGGCAAATGATGACCTTATATGAGACATATATGAGTTTGTCCTGAAATAAATGCTCAGAAATAACTGGAAAAAATTTTTTCAAGGTCTAATATCTGGTATGTAATCTAGAAATGGGTTCATGCCTTTCTTATTTTCATTTAAAAGGGAAGTATAATCTCATTTTTAAAAATCACAAACAATTGAAAAGCATAAATAAAGTATATATTATAGAATTATAATAATATAATGACAACTATTAATAATCTTTATTGAGCACCTACTATGTGTAATATCCTATAGGAGAACTTTCACTTATATTTTTTCTAAGATAATCAACAATCCAGCAAGGTCCGAATAATTATTTCTATTTTACGAATGAGGAAACAGACTCATTAAAATTATCTCACTCAAAGTCACACAACTAGTAAATGGGATTCAACACTAGCTCTACTTAACTTCAAATTCTGTGCTTTTTTTATATAAACCATTGGTCTTATTTTAAATCTAAGATTCTGCTTTAATTTCATCTCCTTCAAACGAGGTTCTGACTGCTCTATAAGTGCACTGCCCAATGTGTTAATGAAATTCTGAGTACTCACAATGTAGCTCAATGTAAATATAAAACACACAAAGGATTTAGAAGACTTGGTATAAAAACGGAATGTAAAACATCTCAAAACTAATTATTATATTGATTACTTGATTGATTATATTGAAATGATATTTTTATTATATTGATTACTTGATTGATTATATTGAAATGATATTTTAGATATATTGGAAGAAACAAAATATATTACTAAAATAATCCTACCAGTTTCCTTTTACTTTTTAAAATGCAGTTTTTAAAGAATTGAAAACTACATATGTGGCTCACACAGCATTTCTGTGTAACAGTGCTACTCTATAAAGAGCTAAATTTTAAAAAATATGAATTATCTACACGATAATCCATTTAATCAATAACCATGGCAATTTTACAACTAACCCATTTATTCATTAATTCTCTTAAAAAATATTTATCAGGTGTCCATTTTTGGCTGAATCCTCTTTGAGGCACTGAAAATAGATTGGAAGAGCAAAGTAAAAAACATTCCTGACCTTACAGAGATTACATTTAAGCTGAGAGTTCTGCCAACTGGCTTTTTTCATCTCTATCTCATGCGTTAAAATATGGTTCAAGATTATCTTTTCTATGACTCCTAAAATTAAGAGTTCTAAAACTTGAAGTCACAAATTAGAATAGAATATAGGTAAAAATAGGTACATGGACTAGAGATAGGACCAAAAATATTTGTTTAAAGAATCAGGTAATTTGTCTCATATTTGCAAAACTACAGTTGCTAAAGACTTTGTCCTTTTAATGTTTTAGTAAGCCAGTGACTTTAAAGGGGTTCTGCTGTGTTGTAAATATTATTGCTTTTTGACAAACAATTACCATACAGCATTTTATAAGTGTATCAATGTTAAAAACTTCTTTGGATGCTTAATAATTATTTGTTAGGTACAGATAATAAAAGCCATGTTTTTCTGGGTAGAACAAAATGAAAGTCTACAATCGTATAAAAGGGTATGCAATGGATTATCTCCAAATTGTTATATACAAGCAGGCTTCCAGGTTTTTCTTTTTCCTCTGTTTGTTGAAACCAATATGTATCAGGCACTGTTCTAGCGTGCTTGCTTTCATATGTTACTGCAATTATTCTACTTAAATAGTGAGAAAATTGGTGGTCCCAGAAGTTAAATATATTACCCTAATTGCACATGATGATAAGCACAGATACAGAACTCAAAACTACATTTTCCTGTTTCTTTCCCTTTTTCTTCTTTTCCTAACTCTAATGCTAACCCAAACCCTAAATGTTCCCCTGTGTTATGTTGAATATCCCATGTTTGTTTGTTTTAAGCTAATTCCAGATGTTTAATGTCTTCAAGTGGTATAAGCTGTTTGCCTACTTGTTATTTGTTGAACTCCCTTCTTTAGTTGCCATACATTTTTTGTCCCAATAATCTCCTCACTTGAAGGTTCAAAACCATCTAATTACTCTATTAATCCCCAAACATCTGAAATATTCTTCTATTGCTCTTTCACTTTCAGTTCTTATGGACATGACTGTCCCAAACTCCCTCTTCCATTCCAACATTCTTTAAACTGCTCTCTTAACCTCTCTCTTAGACTTAATCTTCAAAGAATTTACTTCACCTCTTTCTTTCTCTCCTGTCTTAGCCTTTTATTTTATAGATCAATTTAACATCTCTAGTTTCTATTTCTTTGTTTCTTAGGACAAAGATTTTGTGTGTCTTGAAAGAAGTCCAGAAAGTTGATCCAGTGATTAAGAATTTCTTCTATCCAAGAAAACACACAATATGGAACAGTGAAGAAAGGATAAGATCTTAACCACTTATATGTAACTCAGCACCTTCTCTTTCATCTGTCACATGACATTATGTAATGTCAGGACCACCAGGCTACTTTGGTCCTACTGCTAAACCATAGGTTCGTAATTGGTAACCTAAGGCCTGTCACTTGAACTGCCTCTGTACCTGGATCTTTCTTTGTATCAAAGTTCCACTCCCCGGGGAGATATAGCGCTATTCTATCTTGTGGGTTGGTTGTTTTCTGAAACAGAGAGATTTATAAGTCACTTAGAATACTCACCAGCACATACGGCAGAGCTCTGCAAGTGTATCCACTTGAATATGCTCTGCCCTAGCATTGAGGCGTAGCAACACCCCTTACCTGAACTTGCAGTGATCACACTGCCAAATCTAGCCACTACTGCACTCGACAAATATACCTCCATATCACTTTTTTTCTAAGACTCTCTTTCATTAGGCCAAATCTACACCTCCCTTTTTCTTTTTTATTTACTGAGCTATATAGTTTGAACTAAATAATGGTACATGATTGGGTCAGCTTTTTCATATAATGATTTTAAAACTACATCTATTCTGAATGGGACTGTGAATAGCAAAATAAATAAATAAATAAATAAAAAATAACCTAAATTACAGATCTATGGATAATTCCCCAATTAAGTCAACAGCTTTGAGATATCCCTCACTTAACTTTCTAAAATAGATCCCAGCTAGCTGATATATGGAGCCTATTCGAGCTTCAATTTTTAAAAAATTTTGGCTGAATTCATGTAATTATGTGATAAATGCCCAAAAGACTAAGAAGAAGAGAAAGTAAAGGCTTTGATAATCTAACCTAGATAGTAATTATTCATTTACTATGTCTTTCCATTTCTATATTTTTTTATTCAATTTAAATCCATATAGTCCCTATGTCAAAAATATTACTTCCTCTTATATTACACAGGTTAATTTGCATAGAATATCAAACTGCTAGTTTTGTAATATACAGCCCTGGTTCTTATACATCAGAAAAAAATTTAAATGCTCTCTGAGTGTTCCTTTCTTCCTTCTAACCCTCCCTCATCTTTTACATTTTGGTATTTGCAAACATTTTGTTTCTACTGAGCTGAGTTGGTGTTACTATATTTAAGTGGACAGTTGTCAATGTTGTTTTGCAACAAAATGATAAACAAGAATTGCTGATGTGTAGTCTAGGACATACCATCATACACATGCACATACATAAAAGAAAGTCAAAAAGAAAAAAATCAAGGAAGAAAAAGAAAGAATTGCTTAAAACTATATGGATTTTTTTCCAGTGTTCCTTATTTTTGTAAAGTCATTCCCAGAGAGGAAATATGAAATTCAGAACTTGAGCCTTGCATGCAGAATCAGCAACCAACTGCAATCTTAGGCTTCAGATCACTAGGCATCCTGTCACCAGCCACCTGCCTGGGCTGTGAAGGCCCTGGCAGGTTGTTTCCTCAATGTAGATGAGCTAGGATTTATGTGACCTTCAGAAAATAAGACAAGGAGCCTACACATCAGATAAAATGTCTAATCAAATTTAAACATTGTTCAATAGATTTAAAAAATGTCCACAGACTATACACCAACTGGAGGCATTACCGTTATTGTCCCTTCTCAATTACATCTCTCCTTCTCATTTAATGTCCAAAATGCTTTTAAACAAGGTTTTAACACGCAACTTTCCACCACAAACCACACACACAAATGCACACCATTTTTAGTCATTGTCTCTATTTATACAACTTGTTAGAACAAGAAATGCCCTTCTCTAAGACATATATAAAACAGATGAATGAGAATGACAGATTATCTCTTATTATTGCTTTTTTTTTAATTCATTCAGGCTGTGAGTGAATATTTATTGAGTTCCGACTTTGTATAAGATCTATGTTAAATGAGTTAAGTGTGTGTGGAATGAGCTGTCGAATAAAAAGCATGACTCCTGCTTTCTAAGATATTAAAATCAAATTAATACAAACCATAAAATCAAATCTAGCCCATCCCATTGATATATTAAAAATGCAAATAGTTAAAAAGGAAAAAAGTCAGCCAAGAAGTTACCTCCCAAGTAAATAATTATTAATGTCTTAGTAATTATTTTTCTATTTGCCTAACCCACTGTGGTTCTGCCAGTGCCTTGCAAGTATAATCTATCATCTATTATTCTCACTGAGAAATATGTTGTGAGCATCTTTCTATATTAGTAAACACAGATCCCTATATTTACCCTAATGGCTTTGTAGCAAGCCATTGGATGAATATCACACAATTTATTAAACCAATCACTTTAGTGGACATGTAGATGTCTCCAAACTTCTGAAACAACACACAGCCCTAACATAAAAATTTACATGCATCTTTATATATTTTCTCAACAATATCATGAACATAAATTTCTATCACAGAAGCACACATGTTTTAAACTTTTAAAAAACATTTAATATGTAATACATATGTATAAATGTAAATATATCAAAGTGTATCCCCTGATGAATTTTTATAAAAAGAACACACTCATGAATGGCATTCATTTCAAGGAACAGAATATCACCTATAATGCAATGCCACTTAAAGCCCCTATCTTCATCCCCCCAGAAGGCAACCATTACATTGACGTTGTACCGATTAGAAAACAGAACACTTTATATAAATTAAATGACACAATAGGTTCTCTTTTGTACCCAGCTTCTTTGTGAAAGGTATCTATATTGTTGTACTTATTTGTGTAAGGATCATTCTCAATGCTATATATTTTTCCATTTTTGTAAATATACCACAATTTACTTACCCATTACATTTAGCAGACATTTAATGCAGTGGATATTTGGAAAGTTTCCACTATGGGCTATTACTGTAAATAGTCCTGCTGCTTGAAAATGCCTGTACATATCTTGTGAACATATATGCATGCACTTCTGATAGTTATGAGTGGAACTTTTGAGTGGTAGGGTATATACACTCAAGCTGTGGTAGTAGTTTTCTATTGCTGTGTAACAAATTACCCCAAAGTTAGTGGCTTAAACCAACAATATATATTATCTCACAGTTTTTGTGGGTCAGGAATCTGTACACAGCTTAGCAAAATACCTCCAGAATCAAGGTTGGTCAGGATTGTAGTTATCTCAAGACTTCAGTGCCTTCACTGATTAAGAATCTCTAAACCTCAGTGGGCAACAATGAATAATCCCCCATCGTCCTCTGATTAGAGTTCAGATTTAAGTACTTAAGCACTTGATAATAATCCCTAACTCTTCTTATGTCCCATTTCCTTCATCATATTCTATAAGGACTGCACATATCAAATGATTCCTGTGTCTCAAAATTCACCAAGGACAACAATTCTTACACTTTTCCTGGATTTCATGTAATGGATCATCTTTTACCCTATCCTACAATTTTGGGGCACAATAAAATTATATATACCTTAGTTAAATAAATAATAGATGCAATAAAAAAAGCCCAAAACACACAATGGCTCATAATATCAAACATAACAGAAGTTTATGCTTTTTTCAAAGTCCAAAATAGGAGTTATTGACCAGCAGAGGACACTTGTCCAAGTGGTGATTCAGGTACTCAGACTCATTCTGCCTTGTAACTCCACCATCTTTACCACATAGTTGCCAAGATCACCATGCTTATCTTCATTCACCTAGTGGAGGGTCACTAATGGCGGGGCTTTATGGCACATTTCCTGGAAAGTGGAATACTGTTTCTGCTCATATTTCATTTTCTGGAACTCAAGATCCATACCTAATTGTAAGGAAGGCTGGAAAATGTGATTTGTGTGCTTAGAAAGAATCAGAGTAAGGTTTAGTAAACAGCTAGCCAGTTTCTTCCATACAATCTCACTACATAATTCAGTTCCTCTTTACCTTTCAGTTTCAATCTTTTTAAGAATAAAAAAGTCACATTAACTATAAGGAACCCTAAAGGCAAAAAAGAAAAAAAAAACCCTCAGGAGAGGAACCATCAAGGGATTATTTTCTTTCATTCTTGAGGTAACTATGATACCATCAGGACAGGTTTGAAGGTCAGAAGAAGCACATACTTGCTGACTGTTCTGATACTCATCCATATGAGTGTGTCTCCATTACTTTTGAGGAGACTTACAGTATTACTTACCTGTTAAGAGAAAAACCTAGCCATGCCCATCAAAGAAATAGGAGGATGGTGAGAATTCTTACTTCTCTCTTTATGGCAGCAGGTAGTTCATCAGGACCAAGGACTAAGCTGACACTCACTCAGTGTTTTATTTGATAACAGAGTGACTGCAGCTGTCCCGGGTGCTTTGAAAACTTCACATGGATGGAAAAGGCAGCTATTGTTCTGACTGTCACGTTTGAAATGAAACAGAAACAAATGGTTATGTTTCTGCCTGTCTTTATGGATGCATAGCTCAGACAAGCCTCAATCCTCTTTTAAATCTTAGAACTAAAAAAAGCCTCCTGTCGCTTTGGATCAGGAAATATAATAAAATGTAACATTTGCGAAAGTGGCCCCAAGGACACAGATAGTATTGAATATCCTTGAAAATAAGATGAATTACCAATTCTCATTATTCATTGGGCTCCCACTGAAGACTAATAGCTAAGTAATTTTCCATATATCAGATTACCAAAGGTGCAAGGCATATAATATGTTAGTAATCTATTGACTAAAATGTTATTTCCACACCAACTTTTCTTCTAAGCTTGAGAAATGAACATGCATTAAAAGTAAGAGAACAACATTTTTTCACTATATGTTGCTATAATTTAAGACTAATGTTGCCCGAATGCAAGAAGGAGAAAGATATATACTTCTTTAAAGAAAGATAAATTGGGTTACATGTATGTTTTCTTTACAAAATAATACTTATAATCTTTGAGGTAAAATTAATATCATTATTCCAACCAGGTTATGTTTGAAGTACATTTAAACAGTGAGAAATAAGATCTTCAAGTGTAAAATTTCAGGGTAAGTATGTGGGTGTCTTTCGGAAATAAGGAAAATAAATATTTTTCTTAAAACAAAACCATAGGATGGAAGGCCTCTAGGAGCTGCAGTGAGGCTGGCCAAATGGGTCATTCAAATGCCCTCCTTAAACTTTGCCTGGTGCACACTATGCTTATCCATAAAGGAGTGTAAGAGAACCCAGAGGCAGAGGGAGCTCAGAGTAGTAGAGTAGGAAAACTTCAACCAGCTACCTTCCTCTCTTAAATATTCTCCCTTTGGTACCAAACCTTAGAGAAGCTGCTAATACAGAAGCAGGGACAAGTATTAGGCAATAAATTATAGAAAGATAGTCTGTGGTAGATTGTATCATTGTTCCCAACTATGCTGTCCTCTCCCTGAATTAGGATTCTACATCCTTATCCTTTGTTGTATGAGGTTGTAGTACATTTCTGTAGATGAACCAAACTTTCCCATCCCATTGATAAGGGATTGACCATGTGATTTAAATGTAACTATGTCCATCTCTAAGAGGCTTTAGTGCAACTGAGTATATTGACTTGGTCTCTTTTACCAAGATCCATTAGGAGAAAAGAAAATAAAAAAATCAAGGTAATTAGAAATAAATTATTATTATAAGTGAATAACATAGGGAGGATGTTTTTTAACAAAAGTTGACTAGCACACAGTCTAATCATCCATTAATTTAACAAACACTCACCGAGTGCTTACTCATTAAAATCTTACTAGATTACACATTGGGGATATGAGAACAAACAAAACATACATGGTTTCATTTCTATTTTCATAGAGCTTAAAGTTCTCTTTTCACTCCCCTCTGTCCTCTCCCACATGACTTGACTATGTCAAAAAACTCATCCCTGAACTAAGCCACTGAATTGGCCAAATCTGTGTACAGTGCTTTTTTTTTTTTTTTTTTCACCTCTCCTGGCTTATTACTCACCAAAATCCCAAAACAATAAATAAGGCAGACAATTCTTCATGGACATTTCCACAGCCAGGGACGACTGTGGTGAGCAGAATGCTAAGATTTTCCCCAAAAACTCTGCCCCCTAGTGTTAATCCTCTGATTATGTTCTATTACACAGCAAAAGGGATTTTTCAGATGTAATTCAGGTTAATTAGTTGGCCTTAAAAGAGGGAGATTATATTAATTATAGAACAGAATATATACGCTATGTGTCTTGATAATAAAGAGGTAAAATAAAGAGGCCAGTGTGTGGGCAGTCAATAGGCTAGAAGGAGAAGGAGGGGGAAGTGTCTTCAATCTAATGGGGAGACTCCAGGATAAATTGCTTACATTTGATGGAACTAGAAATAAGGTTTTGTGTATGCTATAGAAAGTCATAGAAGCACATGCTATATCATTAAAAGTGGTAAACAACCAATTGAGGAGAAGGAAGTTGGCAATCATATGAATAAGGCAAATTCCCATTTGCCATAGCAGGAGTAGATTACATAATATCTAAAATTGATTAATTAATGTTCTAAGTAAAACATAATTTAGAGATGTGGAGGTTATCGCCAGAAGAATTTAGGACAGATAAAAAAGAGTTAAAATTTAATCCCTCTTTGGACCAAAAGTGGGATAGTAGTAAAAAGAAAAAAAAAAAAAGGTTTGTTTTTATTGTGAACACTTCTGTATTATTTAATATTTTTTAATAATGCATATGCTTTATTTTTATTATTAAAATTTAATCACATTTAATCACATGAGCCCTTTAAAAATAAGAGCGTTTTCTCTGGCTGGTAGCAGAAGAGGAAGTCAGAGATTGAAGCACAATGGACATTCAAAACTGGCTTGAAGATGGAAAGGGGCACTTGGGGAGGATCAGGGAGTGGCCTCTCGGATCTGGGAGCAATTCCTGGGCAACAGCCAGAAAGGAAATGGGGACCTCAGTCCTACAGCCAAGGAAATGAACTCTGCCCACATCCAGAGAACTTGGAAGCAGATTCTTTTCTACAGCCTTCCAGAGCACAGCCTGGCCAACATCTTAATTTCAGCCTCGTGAGACCTGGAGTAGAGAATCCAGACAAGCCCATCACACACTTCTCATTTATTGAACTGTGAGGTAATAAATGGGGGTTGCTTCAAGTTGCTAAATTTGTGGCAATCTGTCACACACAGAAATATAAAACTAATATGAGTCAATCTAGATTTCATATTCTAGGGCTGTCCTAGTTCAAGCCAATATTCAATGCCAGCCTTCTCAGTAAGTAGAATAGTAGCCATCTATAAGGTCAGCCACAAAATCAGTATGATTTCTAGGGCACTGGATTGGCTGTTCTGGTCCTAAAGCTCCCTCATTTGTGCACCAGTGCCTGAAATCCCTTGAATTGTGAGCAAAGCCTTTCATTATAAAGTAAAGCTTAAAACGGAAATATCCTTCAGAAAGGAATTTCAATGACTTAAATTTATTCACACTGGATACCACAGGGAGTCTACATTGATAGAAGATGCTCTTCTCAGAGCAAGCTTTGACCAAAGGACATGCAGAAAATGTTCTGGCACAGAGCACCTGGTAAGGCCTGGGGAAGGGTGAAAACATGGAAAGGAAGAAGAAACAGTGGAAAAACCAGTGACACTTTACAATGGTGTCTAGTATTGGTCTTACCTGCTTTCTTGACCCTGGACTAGGCTGAAATTAAGACAAGTTCATAAAGTGGAACCTTTCCTGCTTCTTCATGTCTCAATTTCCTTTTCATCCCTAAAGCAAATTTTCTAATTTATATATGCAATATGCATCCTTCCCCCTTCTTTTTTGCTAACAAAACTAGATTTTGTTCAAATAAACAAAGTGCTTAACCCCAGGCAATGGATAGTGACTAATGACAGCAAGCCCATTTCCTCCCCTCCTAGCCTCTCTGTATCTAAGAAAGGTCATGTGCTCCAGTTCTGGTCAATGAGCCTGCTGGTAGGCAGGGCTTTTAACAGGGAACACTGAGCTGCTGTGGTCCCTTCTTCCATCCTTGAATACAGTCATGTTGGCTTAAGCTTCAGCAACGTTATGGGTTGAGTTACATCCCCTCAAAATTCATATGTTGAAGTCCTAAGCCCCAGTACCTCAAAAATATACTGTATTTGGAGATAGGGCCCTTAAACAGGTAATTAAAATGAGACCATTAGAGTGGGCCCTAATAAACATAACTGGTGTCCTTATAAAAAGAAGAGATTAGGACACAGACTCACACAGAGGGAAGACCATGTGAAGACACTGGAAGAAGACAGCCATCTGAAAGCCAAAGAGAGAGACCTTAGAAGAAACCATCCCTTGTTGATACCTTGATTTCAGACTTCTAGCCTCCAAAATTATGAGAAAATAAATTTATGCTGTTTAAATCACCCAGTCTGTGACATTTTGTTATGGCAGCCCTAGCAAATTAATAGAAGCAATCATCTTCTGAGATGAGGAAAGGTCAAGAGAATCACAAAGATGTTGGTCCTGATATTGACTGAATCAAGAGGCCAGCCATTGCCTGCATCTGGACATTCATGGGAAAAAATGAAAACTTATTTCTGTAAGCCACCATGGTTGGGTTTTCTGTAGCTTTCAATCAAATGCATTTCTAACCAACCCAAAAGCCTCATACCTTTAATCTCCTTCTTCTATTTATTAAAGGGCAGACAATTATGGATAGTTCTAGGAAAACAGTATGGAATAGCAATTTAAGATCAGATTTCATAATATGCCTACTGAGATGAGGTGTCAGGTAATATTTCATTCCGTGGTTAGTTGGGTACTGTTGAAAGCATGTTAGATTTGGTCCTTTATTTGAATCCTACCACCAGTTCATTTACTTTATGTGACACCTATTTAAACCTAATAAAGAAAAATAGGGCAAGGGCTGGAGATGGGGTAAGTGTGGAACTTTAACATTTATAAAGATCACAAATATCAGGGAGTAAACATTTTTTTACTGCATCGTAGAAGGGATTCCTTCCTACTCTGCCCTGATGATATGAATGAAGGTAGTGACAGTCATATATCTGAGGGAATATGCTCCATCTCAGAAAACCAGGGGCTTGTTGTAGCAGTTTAGCATTCCCTATTGAAAATGCTCATAGGTGTTTACCTAGATTGATCTGGGTGTAGAAAATATCATAAGAGGAATCATTCCTGAGAGAGACTTTGAAGCAGGGGCTTGATGAATCCACCCATCTGGGAAGAGTGAGAAAAAGAGGCTTCTGTGCCACTGCTTTTCCTGGGTTTACTAAAGGAATACTTTGCCAAACCCTGGCTAAGTTTTTCATTTCAGTAATAAAATACCCATAGAGAATTAGTTAGGGAGATAGGCTGCTGTGAGAGAGACCATGCTTCCAGAATTTCAGGTCTGTCACAGTCAACTTTCATCAGAGGGTGACACCAATGTTAGGAGTGTTCAACAAAACTTATTTGAAAGGTAGGCCATGGGCTTTAAACTGACTTTAAAAGGAGAGGGTTTCTAACTCAGTATCCTTATTTGCTTTGTTCTGTCTGCACCAGAAACATCCCCCCACCACAGATTGTTTTATATAGAAGATCAAGGAAACATGTTAGTACTTCCGTATTACTGCTACCTCCATTAACATACTTCAGCTGAGAGTTCATCTGAGACACAGACAGAGTCTGGAACGCAGCTGCAAGTTTCTCCTAGAAATCCATCTGGCAGGAAGCTGAAAGGCAACCTCTCGCTCTTTCCCCAATTCTCCTGATTTTATAGAGCAACATAATTGATAGAACTATAGCTCTCTAACCTTAGAGATTTCTTCCCATTGACTCCTTTATCACATGATCAAAGCCTCCCTTGGCTGTCAAACCACCTCCTATTTTAGATACGCTTGTTGGAGGCTTTGCCTCTGTCATTTACCAAAATAGCTGTACAAGAAGCTCAAGGCTGCAACAATTCTCCTATTCAGGGCTGTAGAGAATCACTCTAAATCCTATTTAGGGCATAAGAATAAGCGTCTGTATTGTACCTTCAGTGGAACCAAAACTGATGGAATCCGTCCCACATCTCTCTCAATGACAGAATAATCAAATCCGTGGTATTATTTTTCATCAATCAATTTACTGTATGAGCTTTTCCGGCTCCTTTGTTACCATAAACAAATTATTGTGTTCTTCAGCATTTACAGAATTATTAACAAAGACTAGATTCACTATGACATCCACACCATTTTGCAGGCCAGGATTAATTTTAAATTCTCTTTCAGTGACCCTTCTCAGCTGGTGTCCAGCAGCCTCTGCATAAAGCACCAACATTTATCTTACTCTGGCTTGTCAGGTGACCATTTGCTTTTCCATACTGGCTTATGATCTTCTAATTAGGCAGCTTGTTCTGAATTTGGAACCACTATTACTGGAGAAAGAGAAGTGGCTAATTGCTTTTCATCAAAATGCCAGAGGAATGCAATAAGGCTAAAAAAGGTCAGAGCATTTTAACAATTGTCAATCCCTGAAAGGATCTATAAACAGCTGTGAGTGACCACTCTTCTGACAGTACTTTCTCTTGACAAAAACAATAACTGTTGAAAGCCAATAGAAAGTCATAGATTTTTTTCTTTCATTGGAGGTGATAAGGAAGACAATTATTGAATCTTTTGTTCCCACAGTCTAGACATTCTGATCATATAACCTACTTTTAAAAAGGTTTTGGTGGGAGAATGAGTTTTTACATTTCCAGCTATGCCCTCATAAACCATCATATCTGTTATGTCGGAAGCTAAGGCGACTCAATACCCATATTGGAGAAATGTAGGAGGCCATGAACACTTTTATTCCACCCTACCTGTCATGGTCCTAGGTCTAGCTACCATAATCTGTCTTCTGGATTGTGGTTCTGTCCCTGAACAAGTCTCTCTGACTTTACCCTGCAGTTTAATGTAGAGTGCAAAGATGACATCTCTGAAGCTTCCACTCCTCTCCTTTGAGTCATTCACTGGTTCCCCATTCCCCCCAAGCAGAAAGTCCAAACTCTATGACACGGTATTTGAGGTCCTCATGAACTCACCCCTGCTTGCAGCCCATTTCTCACCACACTCACTCTATCCAGTGAGTGATTTGGAATTCTTGGAATACACTGTGCTCTCACACATCCCAGAACCTTTGTATGTGCTACTTCGCTGGCTGCAGTACTCCCGCCACCTCCTCCCACACTGGCCCTCCAGTCCCCTGGCTGAACCTACTAAATTTTCCCTTACTAGCCTATCCCAAGAAAACTTTTCCTTCTTACCCAAGACAGTTA
>CM052437.1:36423514-36444831 GCA_028533085.1 Varecia variegata
AAAAAAAAAAAAGAATTTTAAAGCAAGAAAGTTGCAAGGGAAGGGTACAAGAGATGTGAGTTACCCTGGCCCATAGTTTATACCTCATCTTCTTATTGGTTTCTATTTGACTTATAGCCAGTTTTAACAGAGGTGATCTCTAGTCTAGGTTGAAGATGTTTGAGAATAGCTTTAACTCCAATTCTTCCTCAAGAAAACACTGAAATGGCATGGGCCAAAACACTGTTTCTTCTTGTTCTCAATATATCTCCTCTCTTACTGCATTCTTATTTTCTCATCTTTTTCTTCAAAAATAGAATTAAAACTTCAATCTGCTTTGGAATTACTGTGCACTCCCTCAAGATTCAAATATTCTTATAGTATTCATCCCTTTACCTTACTAATAATTATTAGACACTAATTTTTCCTTCAAGGCATATCTCAAGTCTTTTCTTCCTCATGGAATTTCCCATTTATTGCAGTTGAGTTCTGTCTCTGCTAAAACTCACAGTAATTAAAATATGTATCAGTCACTTAGCAATAAGGTTAAAATATATAACCTTAAATATGCTATTATTATACTATATGTATTAATAATATACCTTTAATGTATATTTTATTATATCTAAGCAATATTATATTATATATTTCACATCATATATTTTAATTTTTGTGTTGACTTTAGTCTTTAATGTAGTTACCATTTCATTTTTTATGTAGTTATTATTTTCCATCAAACAAAGGCTCTGGATTCAATTCTTTATGCTTTCCACAGTAGCCTGACCCACAGCTGCATTAAAAAACAGGTGCTAATTTGATGATTTCTAATTGACTCATTAGTATCAAAGTAGTTCATAATCTATCCTATATTATATGAAGATTATTATTCAGGAGCATAAAGATTAAGTCTATCATTTGTGATTCTATCACTCAGAGCTCCTCTACTCCATAAGCGAAACATGATACAGGAGGCCACTGAGAAAATATTTTATTTTGGTTAGTGGTGATTATGCTCTTTTGAAAGTGAATCATCAGCCTGACTTGGGTAAATCATTTCAATTCTAGTATCCATTTATTCAAGAGGGAAAAAAAAAAGCACACTGCTCATGTTCAGAGACCCTGGCCAATGAAATTATGCAGGTCAAGTTTATCCCTTTAGACAACACTGGAGATATTTCCCTCCAAGAACTGTTCTACTAGCTTAAATAAATCTTTCCAGAAAAAGGAAATGTCAGCTATCGATATTTTCGTACACCTCAGGCTTTCTCAGCCTTCAGCAGCACTTTCTAATACCTTTCGGAACATATGTTCTTCACTTAAATGGGTCCAAATATGTTAATTTTGAAAAATGTGTATCTAAATATGGAACAGATGGACACATTGATGGTATTTTATGAGTAGGGACTTTTCAGCAGTTGCCTTCCTAGTGACCCATGCTTTATCTTCCTCATCTAATTACATGCCAGCATGTTGAAAGTGGAAAGGTTGGTCAGTTTCAGAGAATACACAAACATATTTACATTATTCATCCCTGGTTTTCTAGTTTCTCTGCCCATCTACAGGCAGGTGTTACTAGGCTGGCAGCATTGTAGGGGAACAAGCACTGTAGTTGGGGCCAGAAGGCCTGCATTCAGTCTTTGCTCCAAGGACTGTTAGCACCATGCCCTTGAACAGGTAATTAAATCTTATTTCATTCAATAAATGAGTCCCTCTGTGTGTCAGATATTGTGTTAGACTCTAAGGATGGGAAAAAGAACAGAGTTTTAACCAAATCTTCATTTGTATTTTTCTATTTTAGGGGGGACATAACTGACAATTAAAATTTCCAACTCCATTTCATTGCTTTTTTTCAATGCAATAATAAAAATGAAAGTATCCTATTAAACTGTAAAGGATTATACCACTATTTTATATCATTGTAGTTTGTTCTATATTCAGCATATCTTGAATACAAAGGCCTAAAATGTCAAAGAAAAAATTCTGGTTAACAAATTTATTTCTGCATGAGAGTGACAAGATAACAATCAAAGAAAATCTCATATAAATCATCACAGTCACTAACAAATTCTCCATTCCCTGTGTAATTTTAATATGAAGTGATTCATTTTTCATTAAGATTCTCTGTCTTGTTTACAAATGTCACAGTATAAAAATCTGAGCAATGGATTATATGATTTTAAATATTCTGTGCCTCTTCCTCTGGGATAATTATACCTCCCTGTCTCATGGATATCAGGCTTGGTTCTTAACTTGCTTTGGCCAGTAACATGTGAGCAAAAATGATGTATGCCACTTCTAAGAAGGTATTTAAGAGCCAATGTGGATTCTATCACCCCGTTTTTCCCTCTGTCAAAACACCGTATTATCCAGGTCAAGAAATAGTCTACAGATAAATTAGTAGAATTATTAAGTGAATTGAGGGAAGTTGCTTTATAACTAACCAATATAAGAACTGACTGCATTTCTAAATAACAGCAATGCAAAGTGCTGTTTTAAAATTTATTTTAAAAAGATGTTCCCAAACTCAGAGAAAACTTTCAATACTTCAAAATTAAATATAAGATTTCAACAAAATGTTTTGTAGCTGTCCTTTTTACAAATTAAAGATGTTCCCTTCTCTTCTATTCCTAGTTTTGTTTTGTCATTTTAATTGTGCCCTGATGTGGCATTTACTGAGTGCTTCTTCTGCATATATTACGATGAATTATATGATTTTCTCCTTCATTCTGCTAATGTGATAAATTACGTTGATTGATTTTAAGATGTTAAAGCAACCAGCTGAAACCCACATAAAGAATATGCTGTTATTATCCATGTTTCACAGAGGAAGAAACTATGGCACAGGGAAGCCAAAATCTTGCCAAAGGTCACACAGCTGGTAAGTAGTGAAGCCAGAATTTGAACCCAAATAGTCTGCACTTACCCATGGAGTTTACTACCACTTATACCCCTGGCAGCACCTCATCCTAAGAAAGAAGAATGATCAGGCTATTATGTCTGTAATAGTTATGATGTCTGTAAACCAACCACAGAAAGAAACCTACGGATAAACCTGTAAGAACACATAGAAAGAGTACTATATAAATTGGAAAAACTGCCAAGATCTGTAAGGAGAGAAACAAATCTTAGTCTTACCTCCCTATTTATTTTTTTTTATTTCTGCATCTTACTGGGGTACAAATGTTTAGGTTACATATATTGCCTTTGCCCCAACTGAGTCAGAGCTTCAAGCGTGTCCATCCCCCAGACGGTGCACACCACAACCATTAGTGCGAATATACCCATTCCCTTCTCCCCCCTCCCACCTGCCCGACACCCGATGAATGTTACTACTGTATGTGCACTTAAGTGTTGATCAGTTTATACCAATTTGATGGTGATATTAGGAAGCTACCGAATTCCTTGGATTTGTAATATGTTAGAATGGTAAATACTCTAAATATAAATGAGTATGAAAGGCATATTATTGGTGTGTTAGTTATCCATTGCTGTTTAAAAAAAATTACTCTAAAATTAGTGATTTTACACAACCAACACTGATATTCTAACAATTTCTTCAAGTCAGGAATTTGGGAGGTCTAGTCCAGTAGTTTAGTTAAAGGTCTCTCTTGAGGTTAGAGTTGGACATCAGCTGGGGCTGCAATCATCTAAAGGCTCGCCAGGGGCTGGAGGATCTGCTCCTAAGATTCACAGAACTACTAATAGGAGCCCTCAGTTTCTGACTACATGGACTTCTCCATAGGGCTACTTGAGCATCCTCATGATGATGTAGCTAGCTTTCTGCAGAGAAAGTGATCCAAGACAAAGAGCAGGCAAGATGGAAGCCACCATGACTTTTTTTCTGGATTTCATAACTTCTGCTTTATGTTTTTCTGCACTGTGATTTTTTTTTCTGCCCATCAATCTCTGTACTTCTGCTTTATTCTATTCATTAGAAGCATCACTAACTCCAGCCTACACTTAAGGGATGCTCCATCTTGTGCAGGGAGGAGTATCAAAGGACTTGTAGACATATTTTTAAAACTCTATAATTGGTATGCTTCTTAATTTCAAAATAACCTAATTGTTTTTGCCTTCTCCACTCATTCCCATTACTGTCATTGAGAAGTCTATACCTTGATCGTTCATAGGTAAATAGTCAGCTGCTGAAAGCCTAATATCACTTTAGTTATTGTATTCAGTACTTTTCAGAGAACTTTAGAATAAAGGAAATTTGGATATATTTGGGATTTATCACAGAATATAGTCCAGTTATTTAAATAAAGGATTGAGGATATTAGTTTCTTATTTCCTTCTTAATCCAATTTTACATTTTTATCAATGGCAACTGAGAAACTACTATTTTTAAGAAGAAAAATCTCTTTATTAACCACTACTAATGTAACTTTTTCCCAAATTCAACCCAGCCTGAGGTAAGTTGCTTGTATCAGTTCGAAAGTATTATTTTTACTTGAGAAAAATATCCATTTTTTGAACCACAAACTGTTTTTAAAGGGATATTAGATTGGTAAAAGGGGAGAATGACAATTTTCCACCTGTGAAAATTACCTGTCATTGACATGAAGAGATATGATGTTCAGACAGAAAACATTTATTGCAACATTTTCCCCAGGTAGAGAAAATTTTCTTCCACTCCATCCTTTAAACATTTAATCCACATCAGGAACTGTAGGCAGCTAGAAAAAAACCTCTAGTCTAAATATCCTTGACTTATTTTCATATATGCAGACTACTTCTAATTGTTAAATTAGCATTCTATTGAAAGATAATAATGTTGACAGTGCCTTTCCTCACTATGAATGGATAGTTGAAATTGTCAAGGAAAAGTTAAAACACATAGCCATGCACAATGTAAAAGAATGATTCTTGACAAATCCTAAATATGCCAGAAATTTTGAAATTGGATAAGAAAATTAAATATCTTATTATTAAATAAATGTAGTCAAAGAAAAAGTGAATGTTGTGTCATGAGGAAAAAAGATGACAAGGTCGAATACCCACCTTGTTCAGTTTTCAGAATTTTAATTCACATTGAACCTATTTGGTGGTCAATGTTTAGGACCAAAAAAAAAGGGACCAAAATCTAAGTAACTGAAAAAAAAAAAACAACAACAACACCTGTCATTCTCATCTTTTGCATTGTGGCTTAAAAAAAAATGCCTGGAGCAAAATCTATTTTCAGCTTCATTGTGAGCTAGCATAGAGTCAAAGAGAGATCACTGGTATGAATTTTTTAAGTGTCACAAAAACACCTTAGACAGAAAAAAAGATTTTTTCTCTTCTAGAGCATCTTTATGTGTCACTGCATTCCAGTCCTGAAAGCAGTGGAATGAAATCAGCATCACATTTCTTCCACCGTTTTTCACTTTTTGCCTCTGAGCAATTAATCGCTATGAGATGCTACTTTAAATACAGAAAGCTTTAGAGAAGACACTATTTGATTAAGCACATAATAGCATACCTGGATTTCTAGTTAACCACTCTATTATATGGCCAAAGGATAAAACCACAAGACTCACATATGTACAAGATAAGTCTCAGATAGACCTTTAGGCAATATATTAATAGGTAATACAGTGCAATGGTCTCAACAATGGCCCTGCTGCCCCCTAGAGTGCAGTTAGTGAATTACTTGGAGACTTTTTGGTTACAAGGACTTTTTGGACACAAGGTTTTTAGGTGAAGATGGCAGGATTCTACTGGCATTTAGTGTGCAAGTGTTAGATAATCTTATCTCTCTGAAATTCACCATAGAGTCCTATACAAAGAAGAACAGTGAAGCACCTCATATGGCATTTTGAATATCCCAGTCACATAAGTGAAAAACCTGCTTATAATTATCAAAGCCCAGAATCTAACTCTTTCTTACATAGGCATAAAGCATCTTTTGCACAATTTTAATAAACAATGAATTTTCCAGGATTGCAAATACATTATAAATCAACGGAAAAAAATATACCCTGTTTTGTTTAGAAATTTATCAACCATTTATCAAATTTATCCATTTTTCATTTTTGGAAAACCTGTGTCCCTGACAGCAATGTTGGTCATGGTACACAAATTGCCTATACAAGGTATCTGTGTCAGCATGCATGTGTAGCTATGGCATTAAGTGATTTTAAAGTTAATTAGAGGTACAGGCAACTGCTACATCAAGACATCTTCTAGTGTGGCCCTACCTGGGTATTTAAACTCTAAATAATGTGCTTATTATTTTTAGTTTAAATCACTTATATTTACCTTTAACTTCATTACAGTCAGGGATATATTCTTATTTTTATTGAATTAAATTATACTATGAAGAGAATTTATTTCAAGGAAGCACAGAGTCTGTTTCAAAATATTTGCTATTAGAAACTGAGGTTGAATCAGAGAATGAAAATGACTAGTAAAGAAGATGAAAATTTGAGAATTCATTGGTGTTTGTTCTAGTATCCTGGGATATTTGTTAACCATAATTTGATTAAATTTGATCTCAAAATCTCTCTCTCCACCCCCCCCATTTCCTCCCCTATAAAACTCCTAAAGCAGTTCCTTCATTTTTATTTTATCTTTGCTACATTCAAATCACCTTATATATTATGAAAAATACCTTTCTGGAAAATTTATTTCCTGTTCTTAAGAAAGTAGTTTCTTAAAGTTTAGAATTAAAGCAATATATATATAAAATACACACATACACACACACAACACACACACACACACACACACTAATATGTATTCCTATAAGTAGTTGGAGTTTATTTCTTAGCCAGCAAGGACTAAAGGTCAATATTTCATTCCAAAATCCTTCCATCTCAAGGTACTTTAACGAACAAATATAAAACCCTGCTCAGTTTGTTGCCAGATTGTTGCTGAAGCCCATTTCTCCCAGTCATCAGTTAAATAATAAACTCTGTCTGGTACTCAGGAAACCAACAATGCGCAGCTAAATTTGTGCCTCCTAACAGATGTTTTCAGCCAGGAAAGCACTGATGCACTTCATGCAATCTTTTTCAGAGCAAATCATGGACTTTTTTCAACCTCTGATCCATAATCACAAGCTCAGTTACTAAAACGTGAAGGAAAACAAAGTCAGAAAGAAAGCCCATTCTACAGGTAATGCTTCGTGGCAGGAGCCACAGCCAATGAAGAAAGCAGAATATCAGCTGTCTGTTTTCCACTCATCAGTGAGTTGTTGAAATTTGTTTTTAATCCAGGCAGATTCACTGTGTACATGCTATAGAAGAAATAGACATATTCTACAGAAACAGTTTATTTACAACACCATCTTCAATATTAAGCTCTTTAAGAAGTCAGAGGAGAGTTAATAGCATATACAGTACTTTAAATCTCAAAAATAGAGAAAGAGGAGATTAGAAAATTTTATAGGTATTGCTAGTACCCAGATTTTTTGAAAAGTGAGGAGGAGTTGGCTGTGTTATCAGGTAACATCTAAGAGGTCCATAAAATTGTGCAGATCCCCAAAGCATAATTCCTGCAATGCATTTCTTTCGTGGTCTATATTTCCCCATGGAGTTCAACCAAAGTGTTCTATCAATAAAATGGTATGCAAAAAACACTATTCCACCTCTCAAGCATTAAACTAGAATAAATATTTATGTGGCAATATGGACTGCAAATTTCAGCTGGTAACATAAACTACGGAAAAATACCTACAATGAGTTGATTGCAAGAATCTTTGGGGATTTTAAAGTATTTGCTAGAAATTACTTCATCAATCTTCAGACAATCCTTAAAGAAATGCCCATTTTATAGAGAGGTAAAGTAAAACACACAGAGACAGGAGCTAGATTGGCATGGGTACAGCAAAAGTTGACATAATTTCATCAGTTTTGAATCATGAATCTTTAAAGTCCTTGAGAATTAGACTAAAGGGACTTGGGTCTGTCTTCATAGGTCATATTTTCTGGTTAATCTGATATGACTACATTCATATGAGCAACCCATGGAGTCTTGAAAGAGGCCTCAAATAAACTCTCCTGAGATATGTTTAGTGCTACCTGTCAAGTAAAATTGTTTTTACATCACTTCTTTCTAAATAGCTCATTTAGGTCTGTGCCTTATGGAACTGTTTTTGGCACCCATTTTATGTCCTGGTGGAATGTGGTAGAATGTGAAACAAAGGGAGTAATTATACGTATTCTCACATTAATAGAATATATGCAAACTACAAATGTGTTCACTGCATCCTTTCTTTCTAAATACTATGTTCCCATTATGTAGATGCAGAGGAAAGGTCAAGAGAAGTAATGTGACAAAGTGGTAGGGAGGAGGACTTTGAAAGCACATCTGGTTATAAGGTCCATTTTCAGTGTCATCTCATGGCCCTGGAAAAATACCACAGGAGGGCAAAGTGGTAGGGAGGAGCACTTTGAAAACACATCTGGTTATAAGGTCCATTTTCAGTGTCATCTCATGGCCCTGGGAAAATACCAGAGGAGGGCTTCTGTGCTAACTTACCCATACCTGCTCCAGCCTTCCAATGTGGGTCAATTTGAGCCATGTTTACACTAGTCACTTACAAAATAGGTAGGGAAAGCCTGTCTGTTGAATAAATGCAACCAAAGAAGAAAATGGCCTCCCCTCCCTGATTCTCCCTCCTTCTTCACACCCATGGTCTTGGCCAGGTTGGATGTGATTTTCACAACCTACCCAGAAGATGAGTCCGTTATGTGGATTTTCCCTTTTCCTATGCCAAGAGAGCCCAGTATAATAAGGTTGTGTGTCAGAGTCTCAAATAGCAGGACTGGGTTTACTTCTTTCTGGAGCGGTTCCTCCAAAATTGCTATATCCAATGATAAATATCTTCTTGGCTTCTTTCCTCCTAAGGCTTAGTCAGAAGATTGAGAGTTGGGTGAGCAACTAATCATTTTTGGCTTACCTTCTTAATTTTATCTATGAGACTATATTTAGCAAATTTTGATGCCAAAACATTCTTCTTGTTAGATCTAGCTAGCTAAAATTATTTATACTTTATTGTATATTTTAAATCAAAATATACAATCAACCATAAGTAGGTCAGTATTATTCTTTGATTTTTCTAAGAGAAATAATCATAACAATATTATGTGGAAAATTCTCCCTGTATAGACTGACATTTTTTTCCTTTTTCTTCATGGACTGTCGATCCCCAAGGAGAAGGATAATCACAAACACATCTTTAACAAGTTTTTTATACTACATTGCAAGTAATCTTTCAGCTTCAGTTTCTTCACCTGTGTAATGGAGAAAATAATATTCATTTCATAGGGTTCTTGTGAGGAGTGAGTTAATGAATGCAAAGTGCTAAGTACAATAACAGACAGAAAGAAATACTCAATGTTATTTTATCATCTTCATCCCCTTCATCATCAGCATCACTCTGCTGAATACATTCATTTTACACCTCCAGATCCATTTCTTCCTTTCTATATCCTGCCCTCTGCCCTTGGAGGCTGATCTTGTCTTCTAGCTTCGGGTTTGCTTCCACCATTTGGAAGTCCAAAAGAAGACTAGGGAAAGGCTACTCGATATCCTCCTCACACCATTGAAAATAAACCCTTTCTGAATAATTCTAATTTGAATGCATCACCTATTTCCTAATGGGACCCTCACTTATAGATTCACTTTTCTAATTATCTTCATCAGAAAGTTTAACATTATGAAAGAAAAATTGTATAGATAATTATCTAGATTTACAAGTTTTTATCCACATATATCATTTGAAGGCAGAGTCAAATGAGTAAAATTTGCTTCTATTCAGGCTCAATTATCACATAAGTCTAAATTATGGTTTCAGCCAAGCAAGAATTAAGGTACTTTATTTTTACTTTTTAAAATTTTTTCATTTTTAATTATTATGGGGACACGATAGTTGTATATCATAGGATGCATGTGATGTTTTGATAACAACATACATTGTGAATGAATCAAATTAGGATAATTGGGGTATCCCCATCAACCTCAGGCATTTAACATTTCTTTGTATTAGGAACATTCCAATTCCATTCTTTTATTTTAAAGTATACCCCAACTTATTATTAATCATAGTCACTTTGTTGTGCTATCAAATATTGTTAATTCTATCTAACTACCTACCTATATTTTGTACTCATTAACCATCCCCACTGTATCCCCCCCCCACCACCACTACCCTTCCCAGCCTCTGGTAACCATCATTCTACTCTCTGTCTCAATGAGATCAATTGTTTTTAATATAACAAGGGTACTTTAGCTGAAGAACAGTACAGTTCGCAAAAATGTTGAAGATGAGATTTAATATAAGCCTTTAATATAGTAAGCATTTTTCCTTCATGGCTTCTTTTCAAATGCCTAATATGACTATTCCCATTGTTCATTTTTAGATTATTTAAAAGAATGATAATTCATTCTTTCTACATCCCATTCAAAATATTGATACTACGTACCTTCTAAAAGTTCAACTTTATGCTTTTTTATTTTTTTAATACTTCCATTTATTATAACATTTTTCTAATATTTACCTATTGATACTATTGTCTGTATCTTCTTCACAGGAAAAGAACAGCCCTGGATAAGAAATCTAGAGACAATTTCCAGCTCTGATTCTTTTAGTTTGTTGTCCATTGTTAGATGTGTTCCTTAGGTGGCTTTCTTACCACCCTGTGCCTAAATGCCCTCATCTGTTATTTCTGAGGACTATTTTTTGAAATGCTTACTTCCTTGGACTATTTTAAAAATAATACAAGATAATGTAGGTGAAAATACTTTGAAATGCTTAAAATGATATACAAATGTGAGGATTTTAGAAATATGTATAATTTATCAAATGAAACTATCTACTTTATTTGTGTGAGAAAAACAATAACTGTAATGCTCTGTTTCAAATCACATAGATGCAATTTCATGTATCTGAATTAACAGGAAGAAAAATAATTCAAGCACGTGTAACTGACAGAATTTTTTGTGGTACTTGGCTCAGTACATTTCTTAAAAAGTTTTGTTGGAAGTTATTCATTACAGCTAAAGTTCTAAGGTGAATTTTCTCAATTCCCATTTCTGTTTTCTCATCATCTCTGAAAGAAAACAGAAGAAAGTATAGACAGGTTGTTCTAAAAGACCATAAAAGGTTTTCAAAGCATGGTAGTTCAATGGAACAGAACTGAGAATATTTTTCTCTACAATTTCTTTTCCTCAATCTACAACTGAGGGTAGAGTATATTCCAATAGATAGAATCATAGAAAAGTGAGTAAAACACCCAGATAAAAATGTGTCCAATTTTGTCCTTGGATGGGACATAAAAGTCTACTCACATATAAAATGAATACATACATCATATTTACAAGTGCACAAAAACATGAATTTAAATATATTTACGTTAAAATCATCACAAATACATGCTACTGACCTCTATAGGCCTTGGTTTCCTCATTTGTTTAAAATAAGTGCATTCATCATGGATCTACTGCGTGCCAGGCACTGCTCTAAGAGCTAGAAATTCTACGATAAATTTTTACCTTATAAAGTCCTTAGACATATGGTGATTGCATTCTGGTAGTGGAAAATAGAAAATAAACTAATTAATGGAAAAGGTAATTTTAGATAGTGTTAGGGTTGTGAAGAAAAAATGAGGTGATGTGATCAACAGTGCCCGCCCAGCTAGAGGGATTAATTAAGATTGAGTAGCACCCTTGAAAACCCTGTCTAAGGAAGCGACATTTGATTTGAGATGTGCATAAAAAGACAGAGCCAAGCAAGGGAAAAATCTGGAGGCAGATTTCAGGATGAGGTGGGGCTAAACTTAGCATGTTTGACGAAAGAAGGCCAGTATGAGTAAGGGATGAGTGTGCTAGAGGAGGTAAGAAAGGCAGACAGGGGAAAGTCCATGGAGGGCCTTGTAAGCCATGGTAAGTGCAAAAACAAGTCAATAAAACGTTTTAAGGAGATAAGTAACATGCATTCAATCAATGGATATTTATTTAATCCCATCAATATGCCAGGTATTGACATAGGTGAAGGATTTTGTACCTATAGACAAAAATCCCTGTCCCTGACCTATGGGATATCCCTCTAACTGTTGTGGAAAGGATTTACATAGGAACAATACTGGAAGCTGTTGGGCACTTAGAGTAGTAATTCAGAAGGCAGAAGATGGTGATGGTTTGTCTAGGTTAGCAACAGGGACAATAATTTCACTTAATCATAGGTTTCCTGGGAGCATTACAGCATCTAACATTATACTGTCATATAGTATATGCCCCCAAAATTATACATATTAGTATTACAGAACAGCAAAAGAAACCATTCCAAATTTCACTGATTGTAGGGGTAAGAATCTTCCACCATTGATTCATTCCACAAGAGCAGAACAGAAACTGCAAATAACTGGCTATTTATTAACAGTAACTGGCACAGCTAAGATAAGGGTAGGGAGTGACAACAGCAAGTCTTCACACTTGAACAGTGATCTCTCAGCACCATTTATTTTTCTCTGGATGAGGAAAAACCATAGGGTAGAAGAATGAAAAAGGATATAAAGACTAGAGTAGTATGATTAATAATAGCATCCCAAAGGCTTATTTGTGCATTTATTATAGACACTGAAGAAATTACACAATCAATTCCAAGTTGTTGTTTAGGAAAATATAATATTAGTCACTAATATGATTTTTTTGCTTTCTATTTAGATATAGATACATATCTGCATGCATATATGTGCATGCCTATATGTGTGTTTATTTTACTTAACCATTTAAGTAAGTTTCAGATACCACCATCACCACCTCCAAGTGCTTCAGAAAAGATATCTTAAGACTAGAGACATGCTCCCACATAACCATAATAGTATTATCAAACAAAAAAATCACTAATATCACTACTATATAGCCCATATTAAGTTTCCTCCATTATCCCAAAAGTGATTTTATAGCAGTTTTTAAACTGCTGTAAGAGGTCCAGTTAAAATTCCACATGATATTTGGTGGCTAAATTTCTTTTAGCTTAAGCTGATAATTCTCTTTCAATAAATTATGATGGTGAAGGTTGCAAAATCCTGTTTTTTAAATATGTCATTCCTTCTATACTTATTTTCTATTTTTTTAAAAAATTATATTTATTTTTAACCCATGAAAACATAGCAAAATATATTTTCAATGTCGAAAACACTGACTGAGTTTTCTATCAAACAGGGAAGATTCCTATGCTGAGCATTTGTTAGTTTTGCCTGCTCAGTATGTCCCCCTCCCCCCATTTCAAATGGCAAAAGCTCAGTTTTCTTTTTTGGGAGCCATACTATCCTTTTCATGTGGTTTAGAGAGGAGGGGAATTTCCCTCCTGTCAACCTGAGGATAGAGACATTACTCATGACTGACCAATGAGAGAAATCTGCCCTACTGGCCACAGAAGAGGGATGGGCACATGACCCAAGTCAGACAAATCTGTACCAATTCTAGGATTTTGTTGGAACTATCAGAAAGGAAATTTATCTTTCTCTGGCACTGTAAAATGTAGGATAATTAACTCTGGAACTTCATAATTACTACACAAGAATAGCTGACCTGAAAAAGCAGCAAAGGAAAGCATTAGCAAGGCAGGAGATGGACAACGAAACGCTGAATGTTGAGAATCAGTCAAACCCTTGGACCCAAGCACTCCTGGAGCTAATCCACCTCTGGATCTTCAGCCAAGTTAACGAGTCAATTCCCTGTATAGCATAAATCACGTTGAGTTGTGTTTCTGCCTTTTGCAACTGAATCATCTTGGCTAATAATTCACTTCTTAATCTTTATAAAGTTTAGAGTAAACTAGGCCTTTGGTCCAATCTCCTCAGTTCATAGATTAAAAAGTTAAGCTCCAGAAAGTTTCAGAAAATAGGGAGATTGCACAGCTAGTTAGTTTCCGAGCTGCAACCAAAAGTCAGGTTTCTAGACATTCTGTTTAGTGCTCTCTTCTACTCTTTCACTTTGGCTTCATGGTATATTTTGTGTGTAAATCACAAAAGCTATGCACTAACGAATTAAATTTTATTAATATTTGTATAAACAAATCAAAGAAACCAGGTAAAAAAATTTTTCTTCTAAAAATAATAGATCTAGTGCTTTCTTTGAGCCCAGTAACTCCTATAATTATACAGTCTTTAGTATAATATCTTAGCAAGAGCCAAGTGTAAAAATCTTCCAACCAAGGAATATATAAATTTTACTATAATGCAATGCATGCCATTGGATTTCCCTGGAGATGAAATCACCTTATAATAAGTTGATTATTGTACTTCTATTTTTTATGATTGCTGCCTGCAAATATATTCTATTCTACAGGGAATTATAACTTAATGAAACTTCATGTTATTATCTATTAACAACATAACTGATCCAGATATTTGCTGTTTTAAGGAGAAAAAAATGAGAGTACATTTAAAAGTTTTATGTGATACTATTAAAAAGTATCTGTGATTATTACAATTTTAATTTCCTAAATATATTGTATATGTCTTTTTTTTACCTAAGTCACTTATTTGAAACATATTTCATGCATCCTATAGTCATTTTCTTTTGTTAATTTCCATAAGAACATTGGAAAAACATAATATCCTGAAATACTTATATATATTCTAGCAATCTGGAAATCTAGTATTTACGTCAAAATCAAGAAATAACACCATTCCTTTCTGGCTACACTAGGGAGCAAGACAAAAATGGCCATTTATTTCCTTTTCTCGTTTTCCTGAGCAGGCCACCCATGGGGTACTTAAATAGTTGATTTTCTTCTTGCCATCTCTCTAGGTTAACAATGAAAATATATTCAACCACCAAGAAACTAAATAGGTTATTTATGTTTCACTTGTCAAATCTGTATTTCCAAATATCCCCTGAGCCAAATTTGAGAAAGAGGTAAAGGTAAGGTGGGGGATGTTTTATACATATTTAGTTTGTAAGTCTAAAGAGATACAGTTCTTTTTTTTTTTTTTTTCTGTTAGTTTTTCTGGGCCTCTACAATGTCAGCAGTAATGGCATCATTGTGCTTTGAATGTTTTATGTGGAATCCCACAGGGTCAAATGGCCAAATTGAATGACTTGAATTTTCCAGAAGGAGAGTGTGGAATATTGGCTCATCCATATAATGAAAGGTCTCTACCGTTCTGCCCACTGTTCCCTATCCCAAATCACACTACACGTGCGACATCTGCATGGATGACAGGTCCCTGGGACAAGACCTAATCGACTCTCCTTTATCTTAGATTTTCCTTACCATTTTTTAAAGCTGACTACCAAGAAATTTATCTAGCAGAAAAGCAATATTAGACTATTTGAAGAATAATATTAAATAATTTCAGCTTAATTAGATAACTTCTCTGTTATATAAGTACTCAATCAGCAATAGCTCCATGTCAGTTTTACTTCTTCCCCACTTTCAATAAAAGCCAACTTCTCTACCTGTTACAATACTGCCTTCTCTCATTTATTTCTAGTCTCAGTTTGATATCTCAATATCCAATAACTACAGGGAAAAAGAAGGAGGTGGTTGTTATATGTTTTCCGAAGAATAACACTTTGATCATATGTTGATGCTTTAAAGAAAATGGGAATTCTTACAATGCCAACACTACCAAACCAAAAAATGCCATCAGCTACCCACAATCAAAAAGGTAAATTCCCCTGCTTGATATAGATAGGGCTTGGCACCCTGACAATGTTCCCACTGAGAACTTAGATTGTCTTGGATAAAGTATTTTTAAAGCATCTTTCTAAGTGCATTTACTGGTCAACAAGAATCAAGAGACTTCTCTGAGGCCAAAGTCTTAGCGAAAACAGACCCAGAGAGGTCAACAGAACACTGAGGCTGATTTTGCCTCAGAGTTTTTGCCAAGTTCTGTTGATTTTGAGTTCTTATGTTCAATGGGTAGGTTTGGAGTTCTTATGTTCAATGGGTGGGTTTAGAGAGATGGTAGTGAAAAGAGACACAGCCTAGGAATCTCTCAAAGTGAACAGTCTAACAGAGGACCCCCACATTTAACTGGTACCCTGAAATACTCCTTATTATAAAATGACCTGAAATAAACCTATATCCCCCATTCAAGGGGAAAACATGGAAAACTGCCTGGATAAAATCTGTTCACTGGGTTAGAAAATAAAATATCCCCTGAAAATGTGTGACTACAATGTACCCTCATGACCACAAGTAGCAAAAAGTTTCAATCCCACAATTTAATTTAAACTAATCTTCAGTGCTTACTGCTTTGAGATGCCTGTCAAAAGCAGTAGAAAATGCATTTTGGAGGGCCAACTTTTGACCCAAGTGTCAAAGGATCCCAATTGATAAATCTGCCAGGAATATAAACACAGTCAAAAATCATGGAATTCATAAGTCCATGAGACTCCATGAGCAAAAGCCAGTAGAAACCACAACCATTAGAAACAAACCTATAAAGACAGATACTAGATTTATCACAAAATAAAAAAATTGTACACTATGTTCCAAGAAATGAAATAGGAATCTAAAAATAAGAATGAGCAGTAGTAAGAGTATGTAAGATTGCCAAAATAGTCTTGAAAAGAACAAAAAAGAAGACCTAAAAATAAAATTTATATGAAATTAAAAGTCAAAGAACATAGTAGACAGGAGATTGAAGAAAAAAAAGAGAATGTTTGAAAACTAGAAGACTGATCAAAAGAAATTATCCAGCATTCAGCAAAGAAAAACATAACAATGAAAAATTTCAGATATTAAAGACATGGAGGATGAAGCAAAAAGAACTAACAAAACATCTAATGAAAGTTTTAGAATGAAATAAGATAATGGCTGATAAATTTCTGGAATTTATTTTTTAAAAAACCAAAATGAATACTCAAGTATTATAAAGAGGAATAAATTTTAAAACCACCCACATCTAGAAATAATGTAATACAGTTTCAAATCAACAACCAAAAAAATCAAAAAAAGGTTATCACAAAGACCATAGTCTCTATCCATAATAAAATTAAATTAGAAATCAATAAAAATATAACAAAAATAATCACATATGTGGAAATTAAAACAAATATTTTTAATCAACCAAAAGATTTAAGAAGAAATCATGATAGAAATTCAAAAATATTTTAATGTATATATTTTACATATCAAATAGGTGTAGTTCAAATAGTTTTTAAAGGAACATTCTTAACGGTTACAGACTAAAATGATTATAATGTAACATTAAAAAGTTGAAAATGAAATCATTAAGCACATATCCTAAGAACTAAGAAAACAGTAAATGTTAAAACTGAAGAAATGAATTCAATTCTTTTTTTTAGATTTCACATATAAGTGAGATCATCTGCTATTTGTCTTACTATGCCTAGTTTGCTTCACTTAGCATAATGCCCTCTAAATTCATCTATCTTGTCCCAAATGACAGAATTTATTGTTTATAAAGGCTGAATGGTATTGCATTGTGTAATGAAAGAATAAAGAGTGAAAATCAATGAAGTAGAAAAGTCTTTATAGAGAGGATCAACAAAACCAGACTAACAAAATTGATGACTATTTGACAAGATTAATCAGGAAAGAGAAGATAAAAGAAGGCACAAATATCAACATTATAATGAAAAAGAGGATATGACTTCAATGAATAAAAAGGCTGTCAACAACTTTGTATCAATAAATAGAAACACTAAATTGAAATAGAAACACTGTAATAAAAATAACATTAACAAAATAACTAAAGAAACTTTATATCAACACATAGAAACACTAAATTGAAATAGAAACACTGTAATGAAAATAACATTAACAAAATAACTAAAGAAATAGAAAATTTGAAAGACCAATGTTTTAAAAAAGTATAACATATTATGACCAAGAGCCCAAGGCAAAATTAAATAAATAAATAATGACTCTAAAAGAGAAATGTATTCCTTTTTTTCCTACTCAATTCTGCTTTCCTTTCACAGGTATTCCATAAATTGGAGATGTGTCCACTGTGTTCTTTTTAATCAGTCCCAGACCCACCTTTTCAGACCCAGGACTGGACTTAGACAGTGCTCCAGTCAGGCTGAATTACTTACAGTCTGAAAATTCCAAGGTATTGTTTGCTCCTGGTCTTCGCCTGAGCTGTTGTTTCTGTTTGAAACCTCCTCTCCCTGTTCTTCCCCTCCTTCCTCCTTCAGGGGACTTTTGCTCATCATTCATTATATAACTCAAGTGTTACCTAATGTAAGAGGTCCCATAATTTCCCCCTTTTAATTCCGTCTTGAGTAAAACCCTCCAGGTGTACCCATAATTGAATGATCCCATGGTTCTCTGACAGCATTTACCACATGTCTATTTCCTATCTATTTATTTTCTTGTCTATAATAGCTGTCTATTTCCTGGACCTCTCCCGGTTGAATGAGAGCTTCTGAGAGTGATGTTGACTTTTGATCTTTGATTCCATGATGTTCTTCACAACCCAGCAGAGTGTTTAAAATGTGACAGTCCATATCAAGATTTTCAATAATTAATGAATGAATGCTTTTCTATCTATCATTAAAATATTAGTTTTACTATTAGTCATTTAATTCCCCAGCTAATAGCATTTATCAACAAGCAACTTTCTGCATGATTTCTCTATAATTTTTTGATGAGAAAAGTATATGCCCACATCAAAAGAGAAGGCCTTATGAATATAGATGCAAAAATCCTCAATAAAATACTAGCAAACCAAATTCAAGAGCACATCAAAAAATAACCCACCAGGACAAAGTAAGCTTCATCCCAGGGATGCAAGGATGGTTCAACATAGATAAATCAATAAATGTGATTTACCACAGGAACAGAATTAACATCATCTCAACAGGCTTAGAAAAAGCATTCAACAAAAATCAGCACCCATTCATGATAAAAACCTTCAACAAACTAGGCATAGAACAAACATATCTCAAAATTGTAAAAGCCATATATGAAAAATCCACAGCCAACATCATACTGAATGAGAAAAAGTTGAATGCATTCCCACTAAGAACTATAAGACAACAGTGCCCACTGTCACCATTTCTATTCAACACAGTGCTGGAAGTTCTAGCCAGAGCAACAGGCAAGAGAAAGAAATAAAGAGTATCCAAATTGGGAAACAGGAGGTCAAACTATCACATTTTGTTGATTATCTGATCCTATACCTAGAAAACCCCAAAGTCTCCACAAAGAGACTCCTGGAATTAATAAACAAATAAAGCAAAGTCTCAGGTTACAAGATCAATGTATACAAATCAGTAGCATTCCTATACTGCAATAACAGTCAAGCTGAAACTCGAAGACTCAATATCATTCACAATAGCCACAAAAAAAATAAATAAAATACCTAGAAACATACTGAATTAAGGAGGTGAAAGATCTCTACAAAGAGAACTAAGAAACACTAAGGAAAGAAATCACAGATGATTTCTTATTTTATTATTTTGAAATAATAAAAATAAATATAAAAAGGAATAGGCCTTCTGATTAGTGGTCTCACTGCAAACTTAAAATTTGGCATTTGACCTTTTACACTGATGTCCTATCAGTTTAGTTAAGATTGAATCAGTTTTCTTGATCCAATTCCTGAGAGCCAGATCCAAGGACCATAGTAAACTGCTCAAGAGAATGTCACCAGTTGAGGGTTTGCGCAGTGAGCCAGATAATCTTTCTATAAATAAATTTCTGCAACTAGAGTTCTCTCCCTTCCAGAAAGACTGCCATGGCATTTTTCAAATTAAACAGAAAGTATCATAAGACAGTATCTCTTAGGGCTCCAAGCAGATTTTTACTTGTGAGATCACAAGAATGAAAGAATATTGCTCTAACTACAACAAATCACCATGCTTTCTTATGTAATGGAAGGTTGAGTGAAGCACACTAAATAACTATAATCTATCAAGGGAAGAAGTCTTTAGACCTTTTTACACACTTTTCTAATAGCTTCTCCCGTGATGAATCATTCCCCAAGCTTTTTGGTCACACATGCCATGCACACATCTTATTCTTGAGGCAAATGTAGCTTAAGCCACCAAGAAAACACCCCTAACTATACAGAAACAGTAAGAGGTTTAGAACTACTCCTGCTTTCCAAGTTGCTGCAAGAGTGGAAATTATGCTTCAGTACATCTTTAAAGCTAAAGAGGAAACTTTTAATACTCTTTGTTGATATGTTTCAATTCTTCTTGCAACAACTGCTCACGTTTATGGTTACAATCCACTTTCTTTACATTTTACATTGGCTGTGAGCAAAAACAAGCATCTCTTTCCATTAAAAACAAAACAAAACAAACACAACAAAACCCACCAGGAATGCCTGCTCTGGGCTGGTATGATCAAGGCAGTCTACCAGGAACTCTGGGGCATATAAAAGAACAGAAAAGGAGGAGGAAGAAGGGGAAAAGGAGGAATAGAACGAGGAGGAGGAGGAGTTGTTTGCAAGCAGAGCAAACCTCTAAAGTTCATTCTCTGAGTATGTACAAGATACTTTTGAGGGCCGGGCGCGGTAGCACTCTGGGAGGCCAAGGCGGGTGGATAGCTAGAGGTCAGGAGTTCGAGACCAGCCTGAGCAAGAGCGAAACCCCGTCTCTACTAAAAATAGACAGAAATGATCTGGCCAACTAAAATATATATAGAAAAAATTATCTGGGCATGGTGGCACATGCCTGTAGTCCCAGCTACTCGGGAGGCTGAGGCAGTAGGATCGCTTGAGCCCAGGAGTTTGAGGTTACTGTGAGCTAGGCTGACGCCACGGCACTCACTCTAGCCCGGGCAACAGAGTGCGACTCTGTCTCAAAAAAAAAAAAAAAATACTTTTGAGGGTACTAGAAGCCTTACCTGCTGTCTGAATGTCTTAGTGCACAGTATTTCTTCCAATTTAAGTGTGTTACCAAGCCCGTATTTATCCATGCCTAAAAATAAAAGGCTCCTTTAAGCTTTTGTCCTGGGTTGAGCGTTTAATTGTACTAAGGGATGCAGTTCAGCTTCACACACAGAGGGGACCTTTCCACACCAGGACAAGGAGAACAAGAAAACAAAAAAGTAATTTAGCCTACTTATAATTTCCTGTATTCTCCTAGTGATTGCTAATTACAGCTTTGTGTGTGTGGAGAAGCCATTTCTAACAGGCTTGCTTTCTCCTGGTTCTTCATCCTGAAGCCAAGGCATAGTGTGGCATTTCAAATGTGGCACACATTCAGGTAAGACATAACCCAAGGGTCCCAAGTTCCATGCCAAGATTATATTGCCTATGAAGTTAGGAAGATGTGGCAAGGAAAATCCATATCCAAATCCAATACTTCATGCTGTGACAGTGGAAAGGAAAAGGGCAAAAGACTAGGGAAACTAAAAATGAAAAGTGTTTCAAACTGGAAGGCTATCTATTTACACTTAATTTCCTTGATAAGTGTCA